>OZ026630.1:44687633-45052633 GCA_964020975.1 Hermodice carunculata | reverse complement strand
CAGTTAACATAAGGCTGCAAATACTGGCCAGTTATACTAAAACAGGTATAAACATGAGGTTACGTGTATTCTGGATTACTTTGCCTGTACTTCAATAAATGTGAAATTTTCAGTATGGACCTGCGAATTAACAGCCAAACCAATAGGAGAAGGTAAACAAAGCATTCATCACTGCCCAGAAAGTCATTGCCTTGCCCTGGTCAAAGTATTCCCATAGCTGAATCCTTAATCTTTTATAGAATTTCAGATAACGCTGGTGGACTCCTTTATGTTGTTCGCTCAACGGCGCAGCTGGCAACCAAGGAAACGCAGCCAACAGTCCGCATTGCCAATTGTTATACGTCTTTGGCACTGAGGAACTTCCAGGTGACCCCCTTGTGACAAATCGGCCATTTCAACTCTTGAAACTTTATCAATCGTATATATGAATGTACGTTGAATACTACACATGTGATGATTTTCGCCGGTGTGACAGGATAACTTGCCCCCGGATAACATCGCCAGACTTACCTTACGATAACTCCCATCCACCCTGCCTGGATAATTTTCCTTTTGTGCAATTTAACTGCTCTTTTAATTCAATGATATCCTAGTCAAACATTGAAGTATATTCGAAATTATTTTTAGTACATAAAGATTCTTTTGAATTGATTCTGTGCTATTCTTACATTCTTTATAGCCTCCCATTTTATGACCATTGGACATTTTATGATGTAGCTGCAATATCTAGACACTCTCCGATTGAGGTTACTCATATACAAAAAAACATACTCAACTTACTATCGTAAAAACATCGCATTCAATGTAACATGTTTAATCAATTGTAATAACTGTTTCATGAAAATTATATGGAAAACCGATAAAGGAAAAATAGTAAATTGTATTTATTGAAGCCTTCGATACCAGATCTAAGAGCTGGTGACTTTATGTCATCATCCAGCCTTCATGACATGCTTGTATTACCATGCATTGTTCTTCCTTTACGATATACTTTAAAGTAAGGGGTAGAACCTCTAAATTTATGAGTTTCTTTGGAATGGCTCATATATATATATATATATATATATATATATATATATATATATATATATATATATATATATATATATATATATATGCTGACGGAATCAACATTTTTACCATTTTGAATCTGTGCAGTACACATGGTGAGCAAGAGAGAAAGAGGGCAACTGGGGCTGTATATTTTACAAATAAAGAAATCGTCATTTTTTTGCCATATTCTATGGAATATGCGTATGATTTTTAGGAAAATTGTCATTTAAAGGTACTAATGTGGAGGAGGCTACGGGATCACCACAGTTTGTATCATACCAAATACATGCGGCGCGAAAATGACATTTATCGTGAATCAACCTCAAAATAATTTACAGTTCTTGGAATATTTATAATATATCCATGTATGACACGAAAGATGCAAAAAATCAGGTCGAGTCATTTTCATATTTGATGTAATGTGTTAACTTGATTGCGATGGACGCATGAAAAGTACATTTTGACGGTGGTCTCTTCTAAAGCAGTCGGATAGGCAAGAATAAGCACAAAACAGAATGTAGGTAGAGCACTGGTAATTGTCCATGTTTGGTTTACTTATTCCCCCTTAATAGTTATCTTTTTAAAAAGTATTGAGTGAGGAATAATTAATACAAATACAAAGGTTCATTGCGGATGATCCAGGTCCAGTAGTCACCAAAATATGTGAAGAGTTTAGGGTCATGTGATTGTCCAGGCCCCCTATTTTATCAACAAGAATGAGCACAGATACAATTAATCATATTCAGGGGTTTTGTTCAGGCCAGGGTAAGTTCACCTCTATTAGTTACATTTTTGCAAGCTGCTGCACAGGTTATGGTCAATACAATTACAAAGTTTAAAGGGAAGATCACCCAGGCCTGGACGAATGAACTCCATCCACCCACCCATCCCACGTCTTTTTCCAGCTATTGGAAAGATAAACGTGAATACAAACCGGCGAAATTTATTATAATTTCCACATTTGTTAGTACTGCTTACCTGTCCACTACACTTATTATGATCTCTCTGAGATCACGTCCACTCTAGAATTCTACCCCATCAGAAAACATTTGTCCGTATACGTTCGCCTGGATTGGAGGCCCGAGGCACCCTCTACCAGTTGACCCCGGTGCAAATTACTTGACCTCTGGTACTCACCAAGCACGTTAGTTTCTCACGACGGAATAACCTTCGGATAATCTGGTGCAGGGTGGGCGGGGTGGGCCTTTGTGCAGTGGCTATGTAACTATTTATAACAAATATGGAAATTAAACTACATTTTCCAGGTGTGTCAAAATACATTACCTATCCCTTATATTTTGTATACTGTAGTTCTAGAAATGTTCGCGCTCGATTTAATTTCGCGCTTTTTGCGCTACCACCTAAAGTGCGAAATTAAACACGGGCGAAAATTTCTAGAACTACAGTATCTGCCACTAAAGTGAAGGAGGGAGATTTTTGTACATGCACTAATGAAGTGAAGGAGGGAGATTATTGGGTCTACAGGACAGATAAATAACACCTTAAAAATGCCTCACTCAAAACAACAGATCCCCTAAACAGACATTAATCATGACTTTGACAAAATAAACCAGCACCTTAGGAAATGGTAGCCAGATGATCCTGAGTAAGATCATGCCTAACACATTGATGGTGTAGGAATGTTTTTTAGAGAAAGTTGTCCCTCAACATAGGACAGGTCCCTCAAGTAGAAGTCAGGAAAAATATTGTGTGGCTTTCAACGTGTTGCCATTATGTCGCCAAATGTGACTGGCTTTAGGTTTTCCAGGACAAGGCTATGGCTGGCAGCCAACAAGACCAAAAGGACTGTCTTATAAGACAGATAATCTAACCCAAGGATGTCATTGTTCTTAGGTTTGAAAACCAAACAACAAAGTCAGGTGAGAACCATGGAAAGGTCCCATTGATGAATATGACATGCATAAAGCTCTTCATAACAGTCAACAAGTGTGACAATGAGGGACCACCATATTTTGTTGAAATGTGCTGGACTTTGGCTGTCACAATAGGGTCACCCATATCAGGAGTGCCCTTGGAGGCTCTAGGCTGAGCTACAGTATCTCTGCTGCCCATGGTCATGTGGGCCACCAGAGGCCACCAAAATTAGTTCCACTTTCTCTGCTCTGATTTTATCTGAGACCTGTGGTATCAGGGGAGTAGAAGGATGCACATAAGCCAACAAGTTCTCCCTGCTAATGGAGAGGTCATCCACTGTCCAAGCTAGATCATCCTGAAATGGCAATGGGAAAGTTGGAAGTTTGTAATCATCCATTATGGCAAACAGGTCTATCAGAGGGGAGCCCCAAAGTCCAAGATAGACCTGACCACCTGCAGATTTAGTGACAATTTCATCTGATCACCTGCTGTCTGCATGACAACAGATCAGCTTTCACATTGAGTGTACCCACTATGTGCACACAACAGAGCTTTATGCCTCTGTCTGCACACCAGAGCAGGAGTGTCTCAGTCCATTGCAACAGAGGTACAGACCTCCCCCCCCCCCATTTGTTCAAGTTGTCTCAAGAGACCAGTACATGTATGTGAGACAAGTCCTGCTCAAACTCTCCACAGCCAGATGGATAGTCTCTCCTTCCAGACACCTGATATGACAAGACTTGTATTGAGGAGTCCAAATTCTGGATATAGTCCTCGAGTTCATGTGACCACCTCATCCCTGATGTGAAGCCTCCATTTAAATAATTTCTTGCAGATTGCAAGAGACTAGTGTCTCACTTCACATAATGTTGTCCCTGCTCATATTACTGATTGGCGGATTTTTAGGTGGTTATCATCAAAGATTGCTGACAGGAGACTCTGTCTTGAAATGCTTACTGTATGCACCTTCAGCAAAGTCTTTCCATTGGGACCTGAAAGTCCAGGAACCTTAGCCTGCCTATCAAGCTCTTTCACACCTATGAACAGAGCTCGGCATTGGGCAAAAATTGGATCAGAACCCACTGAATGCTGTTGAAGTGATCCTTTGACAGCAAGCAAATGAATGGTTTTATCTGGTAGAAGAACTACCAGAGAAAGTGCCAAGGAACACAAACTCCCAAGACAGTTCCAGGTTTGACTTGGATACTTAACCATCAAGCCTAAGTCTATGTAGATCATGAGAATATGGGATGGGTCTGCTCAAAGTCTTTCATGCAATACAGACTGAATCAACCAGTTGCTCAAGTGTATGTGAATATGTACACCTCAGCAGTGAGCATAATCCAATACCACATTCATTATTCTGGTGAATGACAGGAGCTGAATGGCAGTAATTGGAACTGATACATGACTCTGTTCACTAAGAAATGCAGTTGCACCTGGTGGGACACCTGAGTTATGTAAGGCTTGTGAGGCTGTAAGGCAAAAGACAACTAGTGTGAACTGGCTGCTGACTGCAGGACAGGGCACAGCCTCTCCCACCACTACCACTTCTTCCATGGCAGCAGCTATTTCACTGCCTCAGTGTTTATCTCACTTGAACTTCTTAACTTGGCTCTGAAAAAAATCCCTCTACAACTGCCAATGCCTCTTCCACCTCAGAGCAATCTTGACAGAGAAAGGCCTGCTTCATCTGCTGATGGGATTCCTGGTGGTGGTCCTGGATTACCAATTGCAGAACATTGGGTTGAAAAGCCATTCCAGGTTGATGGGTGAAGCATACAGGTGTGATCACAGGTGTTGGTTGAGTGTCAACTGTGTGAGGTAGGTCCGTCAATCAACATTGCATCAACACCCATCCATTCCATGTTCTCCAGGGTGTGGTGCAGGGAAGGGGCCCTGGACTGATAACTTTGGGCAATGATTTTGAGCACCTTTTCGACACCTGGGTTCAGGTCTGAAGAGTCAGCTAGCCTGCACAAATTCCTGCTGTGGGTTAGGACTTCCACATCAGACCTAGATAAAGACTGCAGGGTGGAATGTCCCAGATCATTCTCTTGGTGGTCTTTAGTGGTAGGTAAACTCCAGGTGGGGACTTCTTCACTGGCCACAGAGTTACAAACTTCTCCTGAGCAAAAGGTGGTCTTAAGTCCAAGATGGGAGCCAGAATATGGTACATCTTCCTGGGCTTGGGAAGTAAGTTTAATGCACCAAACGCATGGGACCAGGCTGCCAATGAGGACTCTGGTTACTCTAACATAGCATTAGTTGGCTCCACAAGGTATGTGAGGATGGGGATCCCCATTTGCTCCTGTTTTTCCAACTTCAGTCGCAGAAGTGATCTATAATCTGGTCTATATTATGGGATTTCACCACAGTATCAGCCAACCCATCCAAATCCTCTCCCTCTGACTCATCCTACTTCTGCTCCCTAGTGGGCATACAGGTGGTTACATCCCGAGCACCTCCTTTACAGATGCACCTGCTGCCATGTTTGACGGAAACATCAGATCGAGCTGCTGTATTAATGCAAGAAGTGCTCTGACCCCATGCATAGGAAATGGTATGTGGGCAAGACTCCCACTCCCAAGTCATCAAATTCCAGTGGCACAGAGAAAAGGGATTGTGACTGAGAATGCAAATGGACATTTGATGCTCCCAGATAGATCTGTTGCCCAGGCAGGGGAGGAACAATATCCATACCAATGATGTCCTGTTCCTCTGGATTGGGAGTTAGTCAATAGCAGAGGGGGGTTTAACCCTGTAGTTCTCATCTCATCCTTAGTGGGAGTTGTTAATGACTGGTAGCCACTGGTATTGCCAGGCTGTTGCATCATTAGAGTGGGGGACTCAGGCTCCATCCGTGCCCGACTTCTGGATAGGTTGATTGTCCTACAGAGTGATAGTAGAGCATCTCTTCAGCGAAGGGGATGACATGTGAAAATGGTTAGGTGGGCACAGAGACTGGGATTGTGACTAGCACTGTGCAGTCAAAGGAGTTTTTACTGGCTCAGTGACAGGGAGTAACCACTTGATGGCAATGAATGTGACGGTGGCCATACTACATCATGTGGAGGTAATGCAGGCCAAACCTTGTCCTTCCATATTGAAGCATTCCACTTAGGTAGCGGGTTCGTGGTAGAAACCATACCCATTTCTTTGGAGGGCATAAGTGGTGCAAAAAGGTGATGGGCTGCCTAAGAGAAAAGGGTACTTGATCAGAGAGTGATCCTTCCTGCTCAGGCAGTGTCTCATCTGCTGCAGGCACTTGGCTTTGAGAGGGCAAATAGAGAGTAGGTGTAGCATGATGCAGTGAACAGGAGCAGGACTTGGACCTGGTCTGCTTCTTTCTTCTCTTTTAATGCCTGTGATGGTGCCCTGTGCTCCTTCCATCAAACCCTTCTGTGGGAATGTTGCTCCCCGGAGCAAGTTGCCTTGCTGCTGAGGAAGCTGGAGACAGTGACAGATGAGGGGCAGTAAGCATTACAGGTTGAGCTTGGGCCACTCATACTGCCTGCTGCTGTACAGAAACTCTAGCCCTGAGAAAACCACCAGTAAAGCCCTAGCCAGAAAAGCCTGGAAGGCATGGTCATCTAAGACTGACACAGGGGCTGTCAGTGCAAAAATCTACATGCCTGGAACTGCAGTTGATCTCATAGACTATTCAAATCCAGCTCCATGTGTATGTCAATGTGACATTGCACACCGGAACTGGGTAGTATGGCTCTGTCTGAGCATCTCATGACCCAAGTGCTGTTGCAGGCTGAAGCTGATATGGCACGGGACGTTGTTTGAGGTTCAGTGACAGAAGGCCTATTTGCTGAGCCTGGCAATCAGGAACTGAGCTGCAGTGATGCGTGTCCCTATCTGGCCAGGGGAGGCTGCTACACCAGTGTTGGAGAGTAGTACAGTACTTCCAAATGTGACCATTACTGTGTCTGTAGCTGATGCTTCAGGGACATGAAAGGTTTTCGTCCTCCTCTTCTGCTTTGCCGTGGCAACTGTGTCCTGAAACTGTTGGGGCCAGAACTTACAGATATCACAAGGAGACTGCCGTAGACCACTGCCCCCCCCCCCACCCACTGGACTCCAAACCGTGACAACATTGCCTATGGGTGTCCCAATTGCCATAGCATGTCTTCTGGCAACCTTCTTGCTAAAAGTGTCATAGAATGCCATCTTGATAGTGAGGAGCAGGCAGAAAATGCACCAATGGAGAAATGCTTTAATCTGTCTAATCTGGTTTCTCATAGACCAGGAAATCTGTGAAACTACCTTGTCCTGCTTTATGTAGACAACAGCTGATAGCAGTGATGAATGACAAAACAATGCAGTGGAAAATGGTTTACAGAGTTGAAAACAATGAATCCAAACCAGCCAAAGGGGAAAAGTGATGTGCTTGGTCAATACTGGAGGTTAAGTGATGGGTGCTGGGGTCAAGCAGTAGAGGGTGCCATAGGCCTCCTGTCCAGAAGAACATAGATGACAAATGTTTTTTGATGGAATAGAATTTTGGAGTGGGTGCAATCTCAGAGATTATACAAATGTAGAGTATAGGTTATTCATTATAATACAAATACAAAATTTGAAGCCAGGGGCCATGCAACTCTGCATACCACTTATCTGTAGACCATTTGAGGGTGTTCACTTCCAGTTGGCTGTTTAGTAAGTGCTTGGAATGTTAATGTAAGACCGTTCCAGAGCAGCATTATTTATATCAGGGGCAGGCAGAAATTCGAGCCATAGCAAATTATCAGTTGTGTTCATTGGCTGAGTGTAGCCGAGTAATGTAAATTATTCCATCTTAAAATATGACTGAGAGAACATTTGTTCCTTTTCCAACAATATTTTGTAGAACACAATGCATCCATGAAATTCACTTTCTAAGATATCAAATACATATTTATCCAACACAAAATTATCCAGTTTCAGGGTTTTCTTTGCAATCTGATCATGGCAATGGTGATTGAGTTTGAGTTGAACGGAACACTCTAGCTGTTACTCTATGCTTGTACATTTCTATTATACACTTTGCATGTCTTTATTTCCCCTGTCTTTCCTTTTAGATTAGATATGATTTGTTTCCCTAAAACATGAACACCTTGTGTATGTGGAGGAAAAACCCAATATTAGTCTTGTAACGTCTCTGGATTGGCTAGCTTGCTTGGATCAAGCTATATTCCCACGGAGATTGAATACAATTCAGCATACGAAAAGGAAAGAAGTTGAAAGTAACAAAACATACAAAAACATGAACATTTTTTAAAAGCAAAATGTAATCTGTTGAACCTGTTAAACTCCAGAGGTTCCCAGATATGCTTCAATGCAATTTTAAAGCAATTAGCCAGGCAATTTGAGAAAATATCTTTAAAAGATTTACACAGCAAATAAACAAAAATGCATAAAATCCAAAAAGACAGCGGAGGAAAACTATTGATAGGAGGACAGTGGTGTACAGATAGAACACTAACCTGTCAGAACTGTGACCCGCATTCCATCCCAACCTACAGCATGGATATTTTGTCCTTTGAGGCTCTTTTCCATTACATGGAGTCCAATTCCTCCAAGGGTGAGCATTTCGTGTCAATTCACAGTTGCGTGTGACAAGGTTCCTGAACACCTGCTGAGCTTCATAGCTTACCTCAGGGTACTCTGGTTAACTCCAACTTCGAAGTTTGGGAAAACAGATTGAGGATCTGCCTACCAGACCTCTGGAAGGAGAGTTATTGGTAGTAGAAGATGAATGTTAATGTTTTGGTAATTCTTGAATCTTTGCGTTCATTGTTGCATTAATATTCATGAATATGGGTTATGTTTTTATGAACAATGTCCCTGAAAAGGCTATTTTTTAACATGCTCTTCCTCAATTAACATCATCATCATCATAAATATTATTATTATTATTTCAACAACTGTAGTAGATCACTGAAGGTGTATCTCCACCAATTTGTAGAAAATGTGGCCACCTGTTTGAGATGTCAAGGGGTTGAATTTTTTTTTGGGGGGGGACATTAATCCTTAACATGTTCACTGCAGAATATGTTAGGTTTGTATGGCAGGATAAGTATTTCTATACAAATCTATATGGATAAGATGCATATGTAATGCATCACTCATAGTGTTAGGGGCCACATTCTTTCTATAGACAGCTTGACTTTAGACAAAGCAAACTTGAGTGAATACAAATCGAGGCACACAGGCATCAGCAAACACTATTACAAGCTGGAAATACAAATCCCAGTTTAAAACCTGTCTTACCATGTGTCCTTTTTTAAGTAACCAGCGAAACATATCACATTACACGCTCATAATTACCATCTCATCATCAACTATTAAAGTGTTCCTGTTGAAGTAATGCACATGTTGCCAGCAGACACATTAAAGTCACCAAGAAATGCAACGCCCTTCATGCCACAGGGATAATAGCCACAAACTGTTCGCCTTTATCTAATGGATACATTCGAAACATAGGGTGGTCCTGGCATGATGGCTCAATCTGCCTTCGTGTGTGCTCTTGCAAGTGATGAAAGCACACGTCTAGTCTCGTTTCCTGTTACAAAGGGCACAATGCGTATGAAAGCTTTATCAAGAAACTTGAGTAATCACATTATAGGCCATTAGGTGGGCAATCATGATAATCACCCTACAACCGGTAGCTCCAAGAAAGTATAGATACAGGCCCTAGACAAAGAGTCAGAAGGATTATGAGCAAAAAGCGTAGAGACATTGATCTTGCATGCATTGAACTTTTTGTGACAATATGGGAGTTTGACAGTATCCTGAATGAAGTCCAATAGAAACAACACAACTTAACTCGCTGAGAGGCAATGGGCCAACAGTTTCTCCAAAAATCGATATATTTATTGATATAAATTACCGATAGTTTACTTTATCGCTGATATAATATAATTACTTAATGGTCTTGTCATCAGGGTTTTTATGCATGCAAATCATATGCCAGCCCAAAGCAAAATCTATGCCATGTTATTGACCTTTCAGTGTAAGTCCTCAATCATTTTGACCACATTCTTTGAAAGGTATATAATTTAGGCAGTTTCCTTTCACAAAATAATAATTATCATAATGGGCTTTTGCAGAAGCTTCCAACGCTAGACTTGTATCTGACCCTCAGATTCTACAATATTATTAGCATATATAATGACCTATCATCATTAACTTCACCAGAGATAAAAACAAGACTTGCATATCCACCTAGCAACACATTTTAATTTAATATCTCAAGATGATAGAATGTCCCATTGACAACATAAAAGAATAAAGAATAGAATACATGTTGAAAAGAATGGTACTATGTTATATCTTCTGACCATAACTGTTTTATATTCCTCATATTCAGCCTATACTTAGTATTCTATTCATGCAACTTGGTGCCACAGCAATATATACTGTAGGTCTAGTGCCCATCCCCTAACACCAAATCAATCCCCTAGACTGTCTCATATGAATAACTTGGGCATCAGCCTTTTGAGGTGTCCAAGCATATCTGGCGTTTGTTTCATACGAGGTTCAGGTATCAATGAACATCACCAAAAGTGCTGATTTATCTTATTTATTGCCGTAAATATATTCATCCAATCACTGATAATAAGCCTTCTGGAATGAAAAAGTACGCCCCATCAAAAAGTGTGTACTATGTCAGATCCCTTGAAGTTGTTGGGGTCTGCCAATAGTATAACAATCTTCCTAACCATAAGCCAAGAGGTTGCAGTCTTCTCCTTTTGTTGTCATTAAGTTCTACAGATATAGTAATCTTGCGTTACATTTAATATCAAAGTGAACACCTCATCAAAGTAACTGGGGTTTTTTGGGGGGAGGGGGGAGGTACAATAAACACGACAGAGTGAGTAGGTAGAATGAGTGCAGTTGGCAAGATAAACAAGCGTGACAAATTTGAAAAATCCTGAGAGTGAGGGAGACTTTTTTCTTAAAACAAGAAAATTGAGAAAATCGTGAGATATATATATATATACATACATATATGTGTGTACGTGTGTGTCTGTGTGTGTCGTGTGTGTGTCTGTGTGTAGTTTACACAGTGACAGGTTAGCTTATACAATGTAGAGGGTTCGGACTACGGAATAGGGTAATGACTACTAGGAAGTGGTTCTGGACGGAAAGACACAAGTGCTATATTATAGATTATAGCATGCTTTGTTGACGATAAGAAATATATCAACAAGCACTGGATGCCATATAGCAGAACGAGTGAGCGAAGCGAACGACTTCTGTTATATAGTATCCAGTGCTAGGTGATTACTTAATATCGTCTACAAAGCATGCTAAAAATTTTTATCTCATCTTTGGGTCGATTACCGAGAGTACCGATACCACCGGAAGAGTGCCGATATCACCGGAAGAGTACCGATACATCATATCGTGACAAATATATATATATATATATATATATATATATATATATATATATATATATATATATATATATATATATATATATATATATAAATATATTCTACGAAATCAATTCTCCTTTTGAGAAAATATATTTTGTAGTGTACCTGACCACGCTAACCAGCGCACAGTATGATCAAAGAAATACGGAGGTAGTCTCTAGGTTTTAACAATCAATCAGACCACAAATTGTGCACTTTGAAACAAAGCACACTAGATGTAGAGGCATTAGATATACCCTCCCGTAATAAATAGACAATTTTTTGGAGAATAACGTAGCTGCTGATTGTTTTCATCCACCATTGATTGTCAATGCATACTCAGATTGACTTGAACTGCAGGGTGATTTAGTTTGGCTATTCTATTTATTTGCCGTTAATGTATATTCTATTTTGTGTTGACAGGCTGGCGGGGCACGTGGTGTAATGACGATGCACACGAAAATCAGAAAAACCGGGCATACCAGATACAATTGCATTAAAATAAAACTTGATGCTCTTAAGCGAAACTTGCAAAGAAAGTAGTGTTATTGGCCAAAACACTCTCGAATATATAATAATATTGTTCCCTCGTAATGATATTGCGGGAGAACGAAACAATATTGCGAGGGAACGATATATTATTGCGAGGGAACGAAATAATATTGCGACGGAACGATATATTATTGCGAGGGCACGAAATAATAGTGTGAGGGAACGAAATAATTATTGCGAAGGAACGATAAATTATTGCGAGGTAACGAAATAAAATTGCAAGGGAACGAAATAATTATTGCGAGGGAACGAAATAATATTGCAAGGGAACGATATATTATCGGGAGGGGACGAAATAATTATTGTGAGGGAAGGAAATAAAAATTATTCTTCTGTGTCCCCTCTTTTTTTCTGTATTTATTTATTTATTTCGTTCCCATGCAATAATATCGCGACGGGACAAAATAATAATTGCGTGGGAACGAAATAATTCTTTCCTTTTGTGTCCACTCTGGGACTCTAGAGCGAAGAACCTCAACTTACAAAGTCACGCCAATGTTCCTGTGTCAACCTGAAGAAACGCGTGCTCCGTGCTATATTTATCGGTGTGATATCATGAAACAATGACCGTGTAATGTTCGCCCTGACCTGGAATTTTATCAGGGGCGGTATCATAATGACAATAAAAGAACACTAACGTCTGTTCTGCTGGCTTAAATCATCCCGTAAATACAAGGAAACGCATGTCAATGTTGTAGTCTCAAATTAAGGCTCGATAGCCGGCATCTTATTGGCTTAACGCAGTGGGTGCACGATGTTCAATGCTCCCTGACCAATAGATGGTGACCTTGTCTTGCCGTTTTAAGTTTAAACTCATTGAAATTATTCAGCCTGGAAACATTTTCAAAGTAATTATACATGGGCAAATGACGCTCTGAGCAACCTGTATGCATTAGGTTTTGCATGCAGCTTTTTAACGACGAAAATTTCATAATGTTGCTACTACCAACGCAAATTTCAGCTGGATACGCGCAACAATGTGCCGGTAGACCCATCCTTGACCTTCAGAACTGGATAATATTCTTTCATCTAGCGCTTATGGCTGATTGACGAAATTCTGTGCAATCCTACCGAATGTTGCACAATTTTCTCAGACAATCACAACGACGAACAGCATAATTTCAATGTACAGTAGTCCCTTCTTTGAGAGGCCACCCCTGCTGCCATCAACCAAGTGGTCACATAAACAGTTGGTCTCCCAAAGTTTTATGAATATATAAAACGATTCTGTTTATTGATGAATCAAGAAGACATGATGATGTAAACTCGTGATAAAACATGTGGTGTAAACGTAGACAATAACCTCGAAATCGTGAATCCATCTATGATTAAATTAACCGGGTTGTTGGTACTTCACCAGCGTAATACTTTGTTTCTCTTTAATTGTTAATTGAATTACATTGGTCACCACCTTCTTTTTATCTTATTTTCTTGAATGTTGAGGGCATTTTTGTATGATTCCATTTTGTTCAATCTTCCCAAAAACATCATAGAAGGTGTCATAGAACGTGCCGTGCCTACTGCTGTAAGTATCTGACGGGGTTTTCTTTAGTTTCTGTGTTCAGGTGCTCAGCACATCGATAGCGGTCTCAAATAGTACTTTTATCAATATGAACAGACACGACATGCATTTAAGTGTCATGTGAGACGATTAAAAGTGATCAAAATATTTCAGACTAGTTTACTTCAGATTATAGACGCTTAAGATTCTCTATTCATTGATGTGCAATGCTACTCTCAGAACATCTGAATGGACATGAAAGGGAGACAATACAGTAGGATATTGTCCTCGTTCGCCACACGAACCTGGACACCTGGCAGAATATGTTGCTGACGTAGTTTTCCTGTAGTAGGTAAAACCTTTATTAATAAACCAGTAAAAGATAGTTAGAGAAATTATCTGCGTGGAAAATTTAGGTGAGACCAGTCATGAAATATGTTAATACAATTTTATCATGGCAGATGAATGATGACCAAAATGACAAAAATAAGCCATATTTATACCACATCCGTATTTGGGTTGATTTTTTTCCAGTGACTCTACGCCGAGTAATATCACCAAAAGACCAAACGTTTTTACTAAACTTACAGTAATTACTGTTTCATCATAAGACTTTCCGAAGTTTGTTCGTGAATGTTTGATTCGGGAATATTTGTTCCAGACCATATGAAATGAATCGACAGCAGTGTAAAAGTAATACGTGGAAATACCACTTGGGGCCCAATTTGCCATTTTAGAAGCTGCGAAATGCGACTAATTATACATTGACCTCTCTCTTAAATCTACACGTAACTGTAGTGTAAATTGAATTGCAGTGGCCAGTTCACATTGAAATTAAGTGGCACTAATAAATGTACGACATTTGATCTGTCATACTTGTAAAGATGTCAAATAAAGATATTCTTCAGTGACAGCTTGTATCACGAAACCTACATTTGAATATTGTGATCATACATATATACATATATATATATATATATATATATATGATGCAATCGCTTGATACACATGTACAGGAACCTATCATGAAACGTCAGTGTCCTTGGTATCCACTGGGAGATCTTTCCAGTTCCAGCTCTTAAATAATATAGTTTGTATGGCCCTCACATAGTCAATCACACCAAACTGTGCTCTGGCGATGGGACTTTGTATAGACACAATTTATGCTTTGGTGTTGTGTTGTCTTTCGAAGTGTCAGACTTCTGGGCATTGACTTTTCCATCATTAAAATGGATTCATATTTCATGCGTGATCATCTACTTGGCAAGACATTTCTAAGTGTTCAATGCATTTTTGTGAAGCTTCTTTCCTTACATAAATCGCAAAGCTGGTGGAGATGTCTTTAAGAAGCCATGTGAATTACAGGAAGTGTCATATATATCCGTTCAGCAGACTAAAAATTCTATTAAAAAAATGTGCCATATACGTCGTGAACAGGGTTATACATATTTTTTTCGCGAGATGCATTTGCGTAAGTCTGCTACAAGAACAAACTTTGAGGCATAAAACTTTACTTTGCTTTTAGAAATCTTCATGTCACAAACAATGAGATTTTATATATCATTCCGTATGCCACACCGACGATACTGTTTCATGCAGCTATCCCCAATATGCTCTGTGCAATGTGGTATATACTCCCTAATGTCTGCCACGAGCGTTCTACCTCGCTGCAACAAATATACGTGTTTTCTTTTGTTCTTGTAAATTTATAAAGATGGAGTCGTATCCGTTCTCCCATACAAACGATAGCCATCGAACAGCTGGATATCCCTTGTCGCTTACTGTAGATCTGGTCTGGTCCAAGTGGAAGTGAAGGAACTGCAAAATTTTCCCACAATATCCGATTTGAGTATATTTTCCCTGAGTTGACGCATTATGCGCAATATTGTTCCTGTTATACCTGGTAACTAGTTGGTGTATATATATTTGCTCAATAAAACTGAAAGCTACTACATTAAGCACTTCAACAGAGGACTTCCGTATGTAATCCCTAACTCTATAAGATAAAATCAATAACTAATTATCTTACGATTGTATTTTAAAATTTATTACTCTGTGAGTTTGGTTTCACATTCAAAAAGGATAGTCTTAAGCACTCTACCATGCGGAGCTTTTGTAGCGTAATTCTGACAGATTGATGTAGGCTCACATATCATAAAACAATTTGTCATGCATCCAATATATCTCGGCACAGATGATTGCGTGGTAAATCATGACAGTCAACTATATCTGCCACCCTCACGTCAAATATCGTTTCAACAAAATTAATTTTTTAATTTTTCGTTGATGAAAACAGATTTTGAACGAGACCTTTAGGTAAAATTCACGAAAATAGTTGCCCTATATCAACATTTTTGTATGGATGGGGCTGTCATTGACTGCAAAGCAAAAGCGGTTTACTTAGTGTAATTTGCTGGTTCTCATGTGGCAATGGCAAAGCGATATAACAACTATGCCACAGTATTATGATGAAAGTCATTTAGAAAATCAGTGTAAACATCATGTATATATATATAGAGAGAGAGAGAGAGAGAGAGAGAGAGATAGATAGATAGATAGATAGATAGATAGATAGATAGATAGATAGATAGATAGATAGATAGATAGATAGATAGATAGATAGATAGATAGATAGATAGATAGATAGATAGATAGATAGATACATAGATAGATAGATAGATAGATAGATAGATAGATAGATAGATAGATAGATAGATAGTTTGTATCTTAACTCAAACGCCTGATTTATTCTTGCATATACACAGCATTTGCCCATTTGCTGATGGCGACACTAATAGCATTTTTGTTGTTATCAAGTCAGTTTTCACATCAGATAAATCTTGAAAATGCAGCTGAGCTTGGAATTTACCTTTGTGCAATATAATATGTTGAAAACATACATTTTGTCACAGTACCTGACTATTTGCTGATGATACAGCAGTTTATGTTGCTTGTTAAGCCGACAAGATTCATGTATAAATTATTTGAAGAAAGATGAACTTCAAAATGTGTCTTCGTGGTTCAAAGGTCACTTAATCCACAGTATTTACCGGCAGCACAGTTTCGAATGAGAATCGGGCACGGTGTCCAACTCAATCCCCGCTGCATTTTTTCCTGTATAATAACTTATGAATTTTATAGTCCTAGCCTCAAACAGACAAAAGGCTTACCATCGCTACATCACATCTAGAAATTTTAAACGTTTTAGTAGAGATATCTCTATGATTTATAAACAGTTCGCTGGCATGTTGTGGAGTGTTTTGGTTTTATAAAAGATGCTAGGCTTGCCTGGAGGCTGCTCATTTTACATATGTCAACAACCATGGCCCTCTGAGGAGACTTAGAACTCCTGGCAAAAGATCCGTTGGATTAATGAAATATAAATAAGGAATTCTCTTAGAGTTCAACTACATATTCTGGCCATAGCCTCAAACAAAGCTGATTACTAGTTTTAAAAGTTTTAAAAGATGTAGAATAAGGTTACCTCTGTCGTTAGCAAGGCAAAACTTGATATTATGTTTCACCAGTAGCTGAAAATCGGGTTTATAATAGAGAAATGTGACGTGTCATCAAAGAATTACTCCCTGGGTCTGCCAAAAAACAATATCCCTTCCTTACTTATTAATGACACTCTGGTCTCCAATGTCACCCATGTTGCCAATTAGTTCAATACGTTTTTGATTGAAATTGGTGTAATTTTTTCTAGGATGGTACCAAATTCTGCCAGATCAGCTTGGAGTTATTTATCTGAATTTATGCTACACTATCCTGGATCATTTATTTTCAGCAATGTATCTGACCTGGATGTGTCCAAACTCATAGCCGAACTTCAAGTGAACAAGATAACTGGGCTTTAGAACTTACAAGCGAGATTGTTACAAATGTCCTCTCCAGCCACATCTAACAGCCTGCTTATATATTTAGGAAATCATTCCGAAGTGGGTCTGTGCCTGATGAATTGAAATCAACCGGGTTTCAGCTATTTGTGGGAAAGGAATTCGAACTGACCAGGAAATTACAGACCTATATCTATCCTCCCAGTCATATCAAATTTACTTGGCAAAAAACTGTCCATAGTCAACTTTACAAATTTTGTTCTGACAACCAAATTCCCTCCCTGAAGCAATCCGACTTCCAATCGACCAAAGCACTTCACACAAACTGGTCTCTGCAAACTTACTGAATCTATATTAGAGGAACTTGGATCTCACAAAAGTATTTGATACTGTAGACCATTCTATTTTTTTAAGTAACCTGAAGCAGTACGGCATCGGAGGGACAGGTTACTCTTTTTCAGGTCCTACCTCACTCTACAAAATCAGAAGGCTTGCATCAATGGAAACCTATCTGAACCCACTGAAATTCAAACAGGTGTCCATCAAGGGACAATATTGGGCCCCCTATTACTTATACGGTAAATAAATGACCTAAGCATCTGCTTCAAACACTCTGTGGCACATGTTTATGCAGACGACGCTCGGTTTTACTATCCCAGCAAATCCTTGCTTATTTGCAGTAATCGGAAAAGGAAAAAGGAAAATCCAAAACGGTAATGATATCAACCAAAGTAGGGAGTGCAAATGGTTAGGTGTCATTCTTGCCCAAGAGTTTAAATTTGATAGTAAAGTGAATGAAATTGTAACTAAATTTTAAAAAGACTCTTGGTTTCTTTAGTAGACTAGCCAAACTTCTAAATTCTACATCCCAGATTACATTGTACAACACTTTGGTTCTATCACACTGGGACTACTCGGCAGAGTGTGGGGAGAAAAAAAGGTGACATCCTGCAGCTGCAGCCATTACAAATAGGGCTATGAGGACAATCCTCCAATGTCACCCTGGGACGCACATCGAGGATATGCTGAGGACTCTCAAATGAATGAGTGTAAACGAGAGTTTACATTATGATCTGTGTATCCTTCTGCAGAAAACTGCCAATGACAAAGTTGCGTCATACCTATAAAATATCTTCACCCCTGTTTCGAACATTCATACCTATAGCACACTGGCCTCCTCCAACTCCCGCTTTTACTTGGATAATTCCGCCCAAATATCCCTCTCCTACTTATGATATAAATATGAAACAACACCCCCATCATACCGAGACGTGGGTTTCCTGTACAGCTTCAGAAAGGGCTGCATTGAATATATGTCTCTAAACATATATATCTCCACCTAAATATGATCGTTTTATGCATCTGGCCAACCATGATAATGTGTGTTTTCTTTTATACTTAATCCGGTCAAATGGATAATGTAAATAATGACTTAACCTTAACAATTTGAATGTATCTTTTTATCTTTTTTTTTACCTTATTTATATGTTTTTATTATTGTTTTATGGCATCCACGCCTCAACAGTTGTAAACTGAATGTGCTGATAGCCTTGTGTACTTATTTATGCCCTTTGGATTTAGTTGGGAGGGGTATTTCACATCCGAAGCAAAGTGGTACGAGTACATAATTTAATTTTACCTAAAACAACACCAAGTGTTCAGATCCTTATATTTAAAGTGTGTGTGTCAACACACTTATCTGTTTTTCCTCGAGTTCTTTATTTCTTTTTTTCTTTCTTCTTTTTTCTCTACCAGTGAATTTATCCGACACTTTTCTCTGACACTATTATACATAGAAACTCCAAACTTGGCATGATTGTACCTCCATGCAAGGAGTTTGTTTGGACTTTTTATGCAGGGGAATGAAGATGTTTAAAATTATTCAAATTAGGGACATTTGAAGTTTTAAATCTTGAATATCTAATCTTTAAAAGTATGATAGATAGTGATGTCATTCAAACTTCTACGGGGGGTTATTAACCATTGCGCATCTAATGAATGTAAAACAAAAACTGTAGCAATTTAATCATGCTAATTAGCTGCATTTGAAATTTCAAATCTTCAATATCTTCAAAACTGTTATAGATAGAGATGTGATATTAACTTTTACTGCGGGGATATTGACCATTGCGCATGCCTCGTTGCCCTTAGCCTACACGAAAATTCAGCTCCTCAAGAAGCTGAAAACTGTCTCGACACGCATCTATCTGCAAAATGCCAATGTTCCTAATTTGTATAGTAAACATCAATTTGATGAATTGTGTGATCTATTTTATGCGAAAGGGACTCATATAGGGCTACACCCTTGTTTCCGATCGTTTATTCCCTTTATTTTTTTAGCAAAAAAATATTTAAGCCAAGAAGGCAGGCCATCTTGCGTTGTTGCCAATATAGGCAGAATACCCTGCACGCTAAGACAGGCAAAACAGTGGCAATTCCCGCTGTGTGGCTTATGTGTATTCAAGCCATGGTCAAGTGCTTGAGTATTCCCCTCTTTTGAAGTTTGTGGAATGTTACAGCAGTCATTATTAATCTGTTTAGGCATGCACCGGACTCACAGTTGCTCTTCAATGCGACTCTTTACCTTCATGTATCCCTAGCCTTGTTATAAATCACTACATAGAATAACTAAAAGCCTGCTGCACGCAGGCCAAGATTTCAAATTCAACTGGTTTTTGAGTTTACATTTGCACTGTCTTAGCATACACCGTACACTGCTATTTGCAACTGCACAAGATGGCTTGCTGTAATCTTCAATCGGTCACTTATATGGGAACTTTCGCACAATGATCTTTTGAAAGGTATCCCCGACCAATACCAGTCTAAACTTCACAAGCGCCAGTTTTGGTGATCTTCCGTGGCAGCTGCAGCAAGGCCTGGTCAGCACCAGTTGCAAAGGCAAACTTGACCGGCTTTGTCGTAGCCCGTGGTTCCTTCCAGTAAGGCTGAATTTTTTTCTGTCGTTCTCCCTTCCTGGCCCAACATCTTCCCCCTCATACTCATTGAGGTCCTCTTCCGAAAAGAAAGCTAAAAACGAGATGCAGCTTATTTTCTGGGTCACGACTGCTCCTGCTTTCTCTATCGCTATCCGCCATGGTATTACATTGACTCCATTCTGTGAAGTTAGGACCCCCCAGTCCGCTTGATAGCCAAAAAGGCGCGAACTTGTCAACTTCGGGCCCGTCATGGGCAACAAACGTCTTTTACACATAAAGTTATTTTCCTGTGCGAATATGGCAAATTTTCTTCACAAAAGTGCCACAACACTCCAAGTCCTTCACTTCGAACAAAAACAAATCTTTTTTTTTTTTTTTTTTTTTTTTTTTTTGCTTTTGAGAATATAACTTTTACCCCTCGACCGGATCAAGGGCTCCTTTGCCTGAATGCGATTGGGCTGAAATCAAAAACCAAAGGAGGCAATGCGTTGATTGTTGTGCATTATCATCCATCTGAAGAATCAAATCCAACGATTTCGGTAATCACTATGGACGTTTCCCCCTCTATACATTTATGTTTCAGTAATCTTTTTCACCGTATGATTACAAATGAAGCAACTCGTTCAATCGAGTTTACCTATGCCCTGGTAGATCTAATAATGTCTCACTTGCTAGAAATGGTCTCCGATAGCGGGATCCTGTCGGCCAATTTCTAATTCGGATCATGCAGTTATCCGCTCTAAATTTGCTTCATCCCATCCACACGAAAAGCCTTTTACAACAGAGTGCGGGACGTTGTGAAGGCAATATATGTTGATTTAAATGACCTTCTGTCTCCTGCGCCTTGGTTTCACGGGTTTCATCACATCTGATTAGAAACATAACATTTCATTATACTTGTTTAATTTACACAAAATGTTAAATGATTCATACATAATCATGGTATTTTAATTCGTTAGCAAAACAATTCACGGATAAACCTGAAAATTCATATATTTGAAAGAAAACCTGGAGCAGGGACATAGGCGATTCGAAATATCGCGTAAAATTGTCTAATATACAAACGCTTGCGCAACAAGAGTAACATGACAAACAGAAAAACAGTAAGGGAACATGTGCAATTAAAACCGCTACAAAACTCCAATTATCCATTGGAATAAAATTTACCCCCTCCCCGCTCCCTTAGTCCAAAATCACCTGTTTACCGGAATTAAGATAACAAACCAGCGTGTTATGCTTGCCACTCTTCTTTTCCTTTGCGAACAGCACTATCTGTACTTTTATCATTGTAGACATTCACAAACAGGTTAAAACCCTTAAACTTTTATGATTATTAATTGCGATTATCGCGGCCGTCACCACGGTGTTCCTGTGTCTCAAATTTCATTATTAGGCATATTTAATGAGTTATTTGAAATTAGCTGTAAGGTTTGAGGTGTCAAAACTGGAATATTTCATTATTTGGCAAAGACAAATCTTCCACTGTGTCTGTGCATGTCATATGCATAAGCATGGTTTTACTGTCCCCAGAACCCAACCTGCAGCTAATTTTAATCCATATCTTTCGTCACCATTTCAAATGCTTCCATAGGACCTTTATGCATCATAATCTGATAACGAAAACGTCACAATTTGACGTTGTTGTCACACAGAAATGTCCAATTTTGCTGTCCTTTTGCATAGACAGCCCTCGTGTTCCCATTACGGAGCTGGGCGGAAGTAGTAATTATAATGATATAATGTCGGAAGTTGAAAACTGCTATCTTGACGGTCGTCCACTGTTCTTGGAGCTGATGAGCTGAAAATTCTTTATTGATTATTTTCCTTTTTCCCTTGCTAAAAGTCAAGATTTGTCCCGTTTTAGGAAGGTGACCGTCGCGAGAGGGGTTCATATAGGCTTTGCCTGCTAGCCAATCGTTTTTGGAAATAAAATATGTTTAAACCAAAGGTGACCGTCAAACAATATTAAACTTAAAGTAAGATTTGTTTGACAGCAAATCTGTAAACCCCATGTGTGCCTTGAAAATTAAGAAAATTCAAAATGTTTTGTTCAATATTAATCAAAGGTACCTTGAACACACCCGCTTGAATCTTAATTTGATTGGCCCCTACATCTATGATAGTTTTGAAACAGTAAATCATTTAAATCTTCCAAGTGTACCTAATCAGCATAAATTGAAAGTTTGCAAATTTCATTTTCATTCCACTGTCGGATGTGCCTATATCACAAACCAATGAATTGAAGTTGGACTGGCACGTCTGTTAGGAATGCAATACCTGTGAAGATATTCAACGTTTACATTTCGGATGCATGCCTAATTAGCATAACTTCAAATTTTGCAAGTCGATCCTCCATGTGGTTTTTCTGTTGAAGATGGTGTACCTCAAGAATCTGTTATCGGTCCACTTTTCTGTTTGATATATCCGAATGAAATGGTGCATAATATTAATTTGTATTTTCGACTACAAACACTTGCCCGCTGATGAAGGGAGCGGACGGAGCGTCCTAACCGGGCAGTGTCTTTCATGTTGTTAGTCCTGTCTTGCTGTAGGCCGTCAAGTTTGAGGCAGCTGTTTGTTTTGACCAATACAGGTTTGACACAGCACAACACTTACCGTACCAGTAGTCTCATTACCTTTGTTTCATGTTACTATATTATTTATGCTTCATTGCAGACCGACAAAAAAATGCCATTTGCATTCACCCTATTTCGATGATAATCAGCCTTTGCTTCCTTCGAATCCCCCAGCTTATGCACTGGCGCCAATGTAATCCTTTTCCAACACAAAAGACGTTTATATTTTGTCGCCTGCAGTTCATCAAGGGCGGCGTAAACACACGAAGTAATACTATAGATTTGGCAAATCTACATAAGTGTCGCTTCAATTGTCATTGTTGCAATTTTCAGATTCAATTCAATGGCATGTTTTAGAATAAATTGCATCTCCAAGGACTGGCCATCACTTGTGTAAGACTTGACGACAGAACATTTTGTGGCAATAGCAAAGCATGGGTTTAATCCATCTCCAAAATATCATCATTATTAATGATTTTTTTATAACTTGTCCATGTATAGACATAAGAAGACATGAACTCGATGAATTTTGAGGTCACACTCTACATTGCAGAATAAATAAAGCGTCTTAAAGTGAAGAGATTCAGGTATATGTCGCCTGGTGGCAGTCTCTAGCAACACAATTAATGTCGTATGTCATTAAAACTGGTGAATGGCTGGTCCTTAATTGTACCATTTCTCGACACAAAACAAAACATGGATATGCATGGATATATCACCTGCTGAACTTTGAGAAGTTAAAAGTAAAGTTCCGGGTCATCTGAGGTGGTATTCATGGAAGCATACTCTGAACATAAGGTTTTTTTTTCTAAAGAACTTTGCTGCAAGATCAAAGCTTCCTGACATATCAATTTTGTTCTTAGATTCAATTTGTGAACTTCAAGTGACACTTTCTTAAATACTACTCCATGTATAATAATGCTAATACACTTCCACAGAACAAACGTAGTAGCGCGGATATATCCAATGGATGAATCTACAAGGCATTTACTGTCCTTTCTAGCGTAATGAAAGAAATAAAAATTTTCAGATTCCATTTAATGACATGTTTTAGAATAAATAATATCTCCAAAGACTGGCCATCACTTGTGTAAGACTTGACGACAGGACATTTTATGGTAATAGCAAAGCATGGGTTTTATCCATCTCCAAAAAAATCATTATTGTTCATGTTTTTTTTTATAACTTGTCCATGCATAGACATAAGAAGACATAAACTCGATGAATTTTGAGGTGACAATCTACATTGCAGATAAATAAAGCGTCTCCAGCAGCACGACAGCAACATAATTAATGTCGTATGCCATTAAAACTGGTGAATGGCTGGTCCTTAATTGTACAATTTCTCGACACAAAACAAAACATGGATATGCATGGATTTATCACCTGCTGAACTTGGACAAGTTAAAAGTAAAGTTCCAGGTCATCTGAGGTGGTATTCGTGGAAACATAGTTTGTACATAAGTTAAAAAATTGAACTTTACTGCAAAATCAAAGTTTCCTGACAGGTCAGTTTTGTTCTTAGGTTCAATTTGTGAACTTCAAATGACACTATGTTTAATTCGGCTCCAGGTATAGTAATGATAATGCACTTCCTCAGAACAAACATAGTAGTGCGGATATATTCAATGGATGAATCCACAGGCCATTTACTATCCTCTCTAGCGTATAATGAAAGAAATAGAAGAAAATATTAGATTCCTGTAACCAAGTCCGGTTTTCTACAACGCCTGGCTGGCTATCTGTTTCCTGTAAAGTTTCTCTGATACACGCCCATGTACAATAACAACACATGATTTATTTCGCTTTATTGTGTAAAGAAATAAGAAGTTTTATTGACATATTATAAGCAGGATTTAGTGCTCTCAACACACATCTCTATTCTCGTTGTCTAAAAGATACTCAGCTCGGACCTTCCGGTAATTACTCTGAAACTTAATTTCTTTCTTTTGTGATTCATATATGACTGGTTTCTATTTCGTGCCGAAAGATAGTGCTGCCCTGTCCATCTTTCATTTTTTTTTCTTCCAAAGCAGACCCAAGCTGCGTATTCTGTCTACTCCGCTTGGGGTCTGCCCTTCTTTGACAAGGTCACTGTTTTAGCGTTCGAAAAGTCACTCAGTTTCCAATTGGCTTAGTATGGTTACTTTGGTAACAGGCTTCACTTCACTAGGGACCAGAGGCTGCTACTGGTCTGGTGATAATGATGAACATCCCGATTGGTGTCTCAGTCTAAGGGGAGGGTCACAGTATAGTTTTGTTTCCCTTCCTATAAATAAAAACCTGTCGAAGAAGGGCAGACGAAGTGTAGTAGCAGGGAACCTGGTCTGCTTTGCAGGCAAATTTTCTTTTTAAACTGTCAAACATTTTGTAAATCTTACCTATCAGTGCCATTGTACATACAGGGGAAAGGGCCTTGCATTAGCCTGCCAATCCGCGTAAAAGAAATAAAGTTTATGACTGCATCAAGCAAGTTGGCAGTCCTATCATATGCCTGTGTGTGTATCACGATATCATAACTACCATGTGCAGCACAGCTTTTGTGTGGCGTGCTGGTGCATATCCAAAATTAAAACAACTTCATTGCCGGTACATGCGCATACAAAACTTTCTTGCGGCCGTGATTTTGACCGGACAGGCACTCGTTCCGAGCTGCTGTCTGATTGGCTACTCAAACTTTCAGCCAATCTAATAGCAGCTGGGATACGAGTCTGAGCTCAGTCAAAATTATGGCCGCCAGAAAGTTTTGATGTAGATGCGAGAAGGAGAGACGGAATCAATATTGGTCAGGTTTCACGATTTGTGCAAGTAAACAGAGGATAAAACGAGTGTGGATAAAATAGTTCAGAGAAACATTACCTATATTCATAAATTTTAACCCGACAATGAGAGCAAAGTTATATACAGCCAAAATCAGCGATTCAAGAATTACCAATACTTCAACATACATTTTCGAATACCAAAGTAAAGAAAAAAATAACTCCTTACTTCAAGCATGCAATCACCTATACAAGGCAACTGGTGGCTTTAAATTGGTCCTCTCAAACTTGGAAATAATGTTTGTAAACAACAGACTTCAAAAAATATAGGTCTAACGATCCAACACCCCAAAATTATCACTTGCGCCAAAGACAAAACGAGACATGGTAGGCCTGCCACTGTTTGGTTTTGCGTAACTTGCCAGCCAATTCATTTAACAGCAAAAGAAGAAAGTAGGCCTGTATCGCTTTCGTAATATTTAAGAACATAACGAATGAGGCCAAACTGACAATTGAGGACAGCTGTCATGCGGCTAATACTACGGAATGAACTTGATTCAAGATGTGATATCAGTTTAAGTTTTGTGCTTGGAATGTCGGACTTTTTGCCGAATATGGATTATGTGGGACATTTTCGAAAATTATAATCGTGTTGCCATGATTGTATATGAATTTCAAGGGATGATCAGTCAGTTATACCTGTGATAAATAGTTTTAAAATTATTTGGTGAGTTGCGGTTTGTTGGCATGAAACGAAACGGAGAAATCAGCGAACGTGGAAATGGGATGGTGGCCCAGATCTGCGCCTCGTTTTAAACCTTTCTGTGGAGGAGGTCTGTCTGATGATTTAGTATTTCTATGTGAAATATGTGTCCACTCCCATCGTATTAGCACGAATAATTGACTGCACAGATGAATACGCAATACTTTATTGTAAATAAGGCCTTCTGGGAGACATTGCACGTGCAGATGTTATAGGGCCACCACCCACTTCAAGTTTTACTATTTACAACGAAACTTCTACTCGAATGCAAAATATAATACCTTACATTCTTCCCTGGCTGTTGATTCAGTGGACATTTGTTGAGTAGAATAACACATAAGTGTAATCAAACATTCCGCCATTCACATCATGATAAACATATATAGTGGAATTCCTTATTTTAACCATCTCAAGGACTGAAAGAATATGGTTGCAATAGCGAGTGGTCTTAGTGGGGAATATAATTTCCTTAGGGATAGATAAAAACGACGCTATGGATTGTGGTCTGAATATAGAAATAATATCTTTATGCAGGTGGTCTTAATTGTAGATTCTAGTCTGCTTGTCTCGTACTAAAATTACAGTCCTTGTGCGTCGGAGTCGACCTTTTGCCATTTCTTGGCTGAATTGGTGCTTATAAAAAAAGGAAAGAAAAGAAAAAAAATTAGGACTATTGAAACGCTTGAAATTCTTCCAAGGGATTTTTCATGCTCCATATTTCAAAATACCCAGTTCAAAGAAACCAATCCCCAGGTACCATATTTTGAGTACCAAACCACCCGGGTACACGTTCACTACGTTTTTCTGGTGTCTCTTGACAAACATGACGTCAAATAAGAATACCCGGCTGAGAATACCAGCAGGAATGACACCTAGGCTGTGCCTGTGTGACAGAGATGTCTATGTCCTCAGGCAAAAATAATGATGAATGATGGAAAAGCCTCCCCATGCTAACACCCTTGAAAACAACTGCATTCGGACCAAAGCGCACGCCAGAACTGAATTTAGAGGATAAACTGTGGATCTAAGATCATGCAACACTCAAAAAGGTTACCTTGTGAAGTGCAGATGTTGCTTGCAGAATAGAACATTATAAAAACATACCTGTTTGATGCAAATGACGGTATATGCTGAAAAGTATATTTTCTTTTTAAATGTTTGAATAGTTTAAATATAGGAATGTCTTTACTTAGTGCCCAAGTACGCTGAAGATGAAGGTATTTGGAATTAAAGTATATTTTTCTTCCTCCGTGGTTGTATTAACGACACATATACTGATAAAACAGCGTCACGGTGCGTACAGCTTCCATTCTATGGCAGCTCCCTTATAAGGCCAAGAGCAGGGCCGCTGCGCAGGCAAACCAAAGCCCCACCGACACAATTGCAAATATTCTTTTTCGCAAGTTAAAACAATATTGTGTTTAAAAAGAACAGATATACTACTTGAGATGTAGAGAACATATTAAAATTGTGTCAGCCTTTTACACTTTTTTGTTGACTTCGAGGTATCTCAACTTTGCTTCCAATCACTGGGTTCCACACACTCATGTTTCAAAGTATGTTAATTTTATTAATGGTTTTGACATACAGGCTTGTGTCGTGAGAAAGTAAATCAAACTAATTTTTACTCGAAAAATTGAGCAAAATATATATTTAAAGAAACAATCTGAAATATTTCATTCCAATTTTTGTCATCAGGTTTTATCTTACTGTTCATTGCGGTCAAGCACTTCTTAATTTTTATTTCCATAAACAAACTGACTCACATAAATTTTTAAAATACAATAAGAAAATTCTCGTGGTTGAAAAAGCGACTATAAATTCCGCGAAATGCTATAATTACACTTTTTCTATCCTCCACGGCCGAGAGTTGGAGAGCCCAAACTATAACTAGAGCCAGCAGCAGCCGCTTGCTGGCAATTACTGAGTGTACTGGTCAATTGGCCATCGTTCCCAATAGCAATGCATCGACAAACCCAGTGTTTCACAGATGCTTATCAGTGTGATGTGATAATTATGTTATCACACTTTCATTCCTACTCATATGTCATAGTTAAGGACTAAGTGTGGCGTAGCAGTGATTGTTGTCAATATATCACTCAGGAGGCGGGGAGATGGAAGTAGGCTCGCGATCTGACGGAGTCTCGCCGCCTCCTGAGTGATATATTGACATTAGTGCCTGATGGCAACCACCAATACCACGCAATACTGAAACCCTATTATAATATATATTTTCACCCGTTATCACCGCTTTTAATAAGTCTACCATGGTTACATATCAATAAGGGAATCAGGAAAAATTACGGAGTTTTTATTAGGCCTCAGTATGTACAAATTGTTGTAATAAAGTATTTCTAAATTCGATCAAAAGACCAATGCATGCATCCGGTTGATAGCATGTTAAGCAGCGATATATGAAATACTACTAATTATTGTCTGCCTGAGGAGACCACTCTTAAAAATGACGCTTTTTGAATGCTTTTACATGCAGCAATATATGGTAAACATGAAACACAAATACACGCCCACACATAAACGCACCCAAACATACATAAATACTCCTACACACACACACACACACACATATATATATATATATATATATATATATATATATATATATATATATATATATATATATATATATATATATATATATATTAAATCGAGTTCATGTAATCATTATATGCATTTAGTGCTATCATCAATTACATTTAATGATATCATCAAAACAATTTCATGATAAGTTTAAATAAGAAATTATTTAGACATACCTAAGTAAAATTCTATGTGATGATAACATTATATCGATTTATTGTTAGGCTTAAATGGACGTTATGTGGTCTTATGTTGAAATCCATTTGGTGTTATGATTATAGCGATTTAAACACATCATGAATTATTTCTAAATTAACTAAAAACACCAAATATTTAATGATAGCGAGCGGCAGCGAGCTCTTACCATTAACACCTATGTTGGCATTGAATTAACAGCAAATGGAAATTTCCCTGGATCAGTGAAACAATTGTGTGAAAAAGCAAGTAAATCTCTCGGCCGTTTAAAACGTACCCTATTCAGTGAAAAATTGATATCAGATTGTACCTAGACTTTTTCGATAAACTGATTGCCCCCATCTTTTTATATGGTTGTGAAGTGTGGGGTACTTACCTGTTGCCCCCTCCCAAATGCATTTCTCTCGATAACAGAAGTTGGTATTTTAAGACGGAATTTGATAAACTTTATCTACAGTTTTTGAAATACATTTTGGGAGTCAATTCGAAAGCCTGCAATATTGCAGTACTTAGTGACGTCGGGGCATTCCCATATGCATTAAAAATACTAAAAAGTGTCTGCAAAAAATGGTACAGGATTGCACATTATAGCCCCAACACACTCTCTTTTATGGATACAGATGTAATTGTAAAATGTCATTAGATATATCTGATTGGTTACGAATTGTTAAGATAACATTGCGTGAAATTGGTTGCAAAGACATTTGGTTGAATAACAGTGATGAATTTGGTGACTTCCCTATAAATTTGATTCAGGACTTATTAAAAGAAAAATGTTTGATTCAGTGGCATAAAGATTTTGCTTTGCAGTCTAATCCGGACGGAAAATTGAGAACTTCCTCCAAATTCAAAGCATCACTTCAATTAGAAAAATATTTGATTGATCTAAAAGACACAAATTTGAGGGGAAAAAAAATAAAAAATGAGAATAAGCGCACACAATTTGGCAATTGAGACTGGACGGCATAAAAGACCGAAGAAAATACCTGAAGAGAATAGACTATGTGATAAATGTACAAAAATCGAAAATGAGTATCATTATATTATGGAATGTAAGAAATTTGTTGAAATTAGGAAAATAATTTTTTTAGAAATATGTCAGATATATTTGTCAATTGTGAAACGTTGAATCACGAAGATAAATTTATAATGTTGACGACTCCTGATGATCTGGAAACGTGTTTGGAAATGGCAATATTTATTGAAGAAACGGTAATAAATTAGAGGTAAATTGTAAGTACAAGATGATATATATAGCCCACTCTTACACCATATGACCTCTAATTTTGTGACACAGCTTATTTGTACTGCGACATTTGCAGAAGAATGTGATGCTGATTGTACTTGCGTGAATTGTTTTTTCTTCCTTGTTGTTGCTGATTGTACTTGTGTGAATTTCTCTCTCTCTCTCTCTCTCTCTCTCTCTCTCTCTCTCTCTCTCTCTCTCTCTCTCTCTCTCTCTCTCGTTGTTTACTTTATGTGTACGTACAGAACTTCATAATGCCATGACTGTAATTGGTGCAGAAATAAAGTTCATTCGTTCATTCATTCATTCATTCACACGCGTACGTGGGTTTCCGCGGAATAGAAAAAATTCACAGGTGTGAGCGTAACCTAATTAATCATCGCAAAGCATGTAACATTTGTTGCACATGTTGTGTCAGATGCAACATGAATCTCTTTTATCTGAATTTCATGAGGTGCTACAAATGGCTTCGGATAAAACACTGAGGAAAAAAAGCACCTTAAGAAAAGAAAAGCAGTCAAACAGAAATGGTTTGACCAGTCTTGTGTTAACCTAAAAGATGAATGTAAGTCTTTAGCCAAAGTATTACAAAAAAAATACAGGCGATCTTGCCTTGAGATCAGAGTTATTTGAAGCCAAAAAGAGATATAAAAAATGCCTGAAAAAAACAAAACGTCATTTTAAAGCTAACATCTTGAGAAACCTGGAAAATTTACATGATAAAGACCCCTCTAAGTACTGGAAACTAATAAATGACTTAAGATCTAACCAAAAACAAAAAACTTGTGAGGAAGTTAATCCACAGATTTGGTTTGAATACTTTAAAAATCTATACAGCACAAACACTTCAGCAGGCCCCCAAGATGAAGAAATTACAGACAAGGTTAAGCTTATGGAAGACCAACCATGTTTTTCAGAACTAGACTATACAATCTCAATCGGTGAAGTCCGCCAAGCACTAAAGAAGCTGAAAAACAATAAGGCAGTGGGTTATGACGGGGTACTCAATGAAATGCTCAAAACTGGTATAGATGTCTTCAGTGAACCACTGAAAGTAATTTTAACAAAATTTTCTCCACTGGTGAATATCCAAAAATCTGGGGTGAACGAATCATATCAACCATTCATAAGGGAGGGCCCCCTGACTTGCCTTAGAACTACAGAGCTATCACAATTTGTAGCAACCTGTCAAAAGTGTTCAGCAGTATTCTAAATGAGAGACTGTCTTTTTTCGTGGAAAAAATGGTCTGAGACCTAGGGAACAAATAGGTTTTAAAAAATCAGCTCGTACACTAGACCATATGCTTCTTTTAAAATCACTGATTGATACTTACACAAAGCCGAAAGGTGGCAAACTATATGCCTGCTTTGTTGACTTCAGTAAGGCCTTTGACAAAGTCTGGACTCAAGGCCTCTTCTTTAAGCTACTTGGTGCAGGAGTAGGCGGGACCTTCTTTAAAATGATAAAAAATATGTATAACAATATGTCCAGTAGCATAAAAACTTCAGATGGACTAACCCCATCTTTCCCAATCCTACAAGGTGTCCGACAAGGCGTAATTCTCAGCCCGCTACTGTTCACAATGTATATCAGTGACTTGCCAAAAGAACTGCTAAGGGTGACACACACCCCGTCCATATAGGCATGGATAAACTCCAGTGCCTGATGTATGCAGATGACATCGTTCTTCTGTCTGAAACCAAAGGATTGCAAACAAATTTAGAAAATTTAAAGAAATACTGCAAACAATGGAAATTAGACGTTAATCTGTCAAAGACAAACGTTATAATATTTAGCAAGACTGGACGACTAGTGCGAGAAAATTTTACATTTGGAGATGATAATTTGGAATGTGTCAAATCATATAAATATCTGGGGATTGATTTTACAAATTCTGGTTCATTTACTCTTGCAAAGGAAATCTGAGACTTATAGCTTTCAAAGCATCTTTCAAATTAAAAAGTATGATGCAAGACGGAAATCTGTCACCAAAAACTGCAATAAACCTTTTCAACTCCGTAGTAAGGCCTATAGCACTATATGGGAGTGAAATTTGGGGCACTTCCCTCCTCACTAATACATTACAGAGCACATTGAAGAAATTTGATGGCCTTCCTGCAGAAAAAGTTCATCTAAGTTTTGTGAGGTTCAGTCTTGGTGTACACAAAAACACAACTAACTACAGCAGCAATTCGAGGAGAACTTGGTCTATATCCTTTAGCAATCCCTATAGTGAAGAGCATATTAAAATTTAGAGATAGAATAATAAAAGAGCCTAACCACTCCCTCCTGGGAATGATGATAAGAAATCCTAATGGGGAAACAAATAAGGACCTATTATGGATGAACACTGTATCACAGCAATTAGATCTCTTGTCCAGTACAAATCACAACACTGAAAATTTATTGAACTTGATCAAGTATAAGTACAGACAGGGGTGGGAAAAAATACTCCTGAAAGAGCATAATAATAAACTTAGACTTTACTCCACCTTCAAAAGAAATTGTGGCTATGAAAATTATCTGCAAGATGTAACAAATCCTGATCATAGGAAAGCCCTCACCAGACTCTGAACTAGCAGCCACACCTTAGCTATTCAGACAGGCAGATACTCAAGACCTAAAGTCCCACAAGAGAGAAGGCTATGTAAATTATGTAATGCAAATCAAATAGAAGATGGAGTACATTTCTTGATTAATTGTGGTCACTTTCATCACGAGCGAATGCAGTTTTTTCAAACAGTAATGCAGGACTGTCCAAACTTTACAGCACTGAATAGCCAACACAAATTTGACTTCCTTATAATCTCTGAGGGAAGCTTAATTAAAAAATTGCTCAATTCTGTTATAAAGCATTTGGAAAAAGAAAGCTTGACATGCAAGCATAAACAGGAATGCCTCAATACACTTTACAATGCTTTGAGTAACACAATGGGAGGATACCCTGACTGAACAATAGTATTTTGTGTTTAAGCTTTTCTTTTTTTTTTCTCTCTCTCTTCCTCTTTTACTCTCTTTTCATTATGGCACAGTAATGACAATAGTTGTCTTTTTATGGAGTAGTAGGCTATAACTTTCAGTGACAATGGTGCTGTGAACGGACTTATACCAAAAACTTACATGGACATTAGTTGTGTATATAGATCTACCTGTAGTGTTTTAGTTAAATTATTTCTTTCAACAACAGATGGCAGCACATTAATAGATGGACTGTTTTATTTTATTTTAGTTTAGTTTAGTTTTATTTATATACATGTACTGCTTAAAATAATTTATGCTTTGTATGTGGCACCATAGAGGGCACTAGATACAATAAAGTTTCACCGTACCATGGAGGAAGAAAGGCCCCCTTTCCACCTCCATTGTGGTACCTGAATTAATAGTTGCAGTCACCATGCAGCGACCAGGTCGGTTCTAGAGGCCTTTGAGATCGCAACTCACATTATATCCCTTAGGGGCCCCAAAACGCCATGTTGCCAGCTCAGATTTGGGGTTGTCGCGCGAGATTCCAACAATCACTCTCCCTACCGACGTATACGTCTCTGCCACAGGTTATGGCACTCTTTCAATGGTGATATTAAGATCTTGGGTCACAGTACTTAAATCTGTTGAACCAGGGACGTGCATAGCACGTCCCTGGTTGAACAGTGTCTAACAAAAGAGAGGCTAAACAATAGATGGGTCGTTCAGCTGCTCAAGGTACAACGGCCTGCCCCCCCCCTCCCCCCGACTGGTTTAGTAACTGGTCGCTAGAGGAACCTAGCGACTAGGTGCCACTGCCTGATCCACCTACGTCATTATTGATACTTTGCAACACTGACGCTCGCATCTTAGGCTATGCCTACCACATGTTAACACTAAATATTTAAGGTTATGATCAAATAAACCGGAAGTGACCTTGTGAGCTAATGGTAAGACTAATTTTGTTGAATTAATACCGGGCGACCTTCTACACGTGACTTCCGACTTTCGTCACGTGCGAGTCAACTCTACGAAAATGCCATCTGGTCGCGTATTCTATACAAGTTAACCAATGCTTTATCAACTTGTCTCGTACAGTCGTTTATAATGTTACCCTCCTCTAGGTTGATAGAAGTCGAACATATTGTTTGTCTAATGGCAACTAAAACTCCGACAGGCGCGCTGGTCGTGGCTGCTGTCGCCATTTTACAATGAAGGTGATGCACTGATCTGTTGCTGCTCACGGAAAGACAGAATTGGTAATGGAACCGCTCCGTGGTCTGCACGCCTGGTCCATTTTAATAAAACATACATGCTATACATCCTATGTGAACAAATATGACTTATTTGTTTCTCTTAAGTCAGTAAATAAAAAAGTAACGTTAAAGTTGATATTAGTTACTTCTTTGATTTGCGGAGACTCCCGGCGTCTTGCAAGGTTTTATGGATGAGTATTTATTATCTCACTGTGGCCCGGGTCGCATTTAACCATAACATAGATTCGAATTGAACATATCAATAATTCAATTTTGTGATAAGATTAATTATCTGGGTATTTCAACATATAATCAGATTGATTTAATGATATGACTAAATACTTTTAGACATATGTTTAAATATACCATACTTACTCATACCATTAAATTGATTTAGTGATATTAAATGCAATTGATGATATCATTAAATGGATTTCCTCTTATGAGTAAATAAAAGAAAGCTTTTCCAGAATTAGACATATCTTCAAATGCATTTTATGATAAGATTAAATCGAATGAATGCTATCTTCAAATATTTGAGGATATCTTTAAATATTTTATGTTATGATCAAATAGTTAATGATAACATTAAATAGATTCGATCATATCATTAAATATTTGATATGTTCAAACACTGAATAAAAGGGGAAACGGCGTTCCATAATATACATGTGTATGCGTGCGTGTGTGTGTGTGTGTGTGTGTGTGTGTGTGTCCGAACACAATCCATATATAACAAATTAAAATCCGTTAATACAATAAAACATCGCATTTCAATTTGGTGAATTTAAATTGTTTCCATATTTCAGTCACCTCGGACTACAATTACAAACTTGCCAATATTTTCTCATTATTAGGAGGGATAATATGTATTCACTGTTGCAGATAATTCCGTGAGAATGAATATAGAAAATGTCGCACATTGATTTAGTGATTAAATTAGTCTAACAGTGATTAAAAGCCGAGCACCACAGATAATCTAAGTAAAAAAGTAATTCTTGTCAGCTGCATGTTCTCTGCAATCGGTAACAAAGCTTAATAACATTATTCGTTGACTATCATATTGAAATTGAAAAGCTTTGGAGCGTTTTGTCATTTTGCCTAGGGATTAGAATTTCACCCGTTTGAGAATAATAAAGATTTTAATATCTCATATTTCTCTCGTGTATTTTAAGCTTTAATGTGGTTTCACGCATGTACATTCTACGCTTTGAAGGCGTTATTTATTTGTGAACTTAGGTTGTTTTTATTATGCGAAATAGCATAAAATTACTGAAAACGGTCCATTGTATTTCTAAAGAAAAAACAGTGAACAATTTTATTACAATTAAAAGATAGCCTCCTACAGTTATATCTCAAAATGACATATAGTAGATATGAACTGTCTTTCCAACTGATATCACATTTGCATCTCCTCGCAGGCTTCGACTTCAAAAGATCAAATCGTTTAGGACACCGAATCATGAGGGTTGTTATCTTCCTCTGTCAGGTCACATTCTCACTTTATAAAATTATACAGCCATTCTAATATCTAAAACAAACACGAGTGCCTAATGTGCTCAATAAAGGCCAACATCAAAGACGTTGAAAACATGTAGCCATTATTGTGGTGTTCCCTATTGCCACAATCGGCAGTATGGAAACTGCATTTCGTCTGAGCCCGTTTCTCTTTCTTTGTTTACAATTCTACACAATGGTTGTTCCGTTTGTTACGATGTAAGGCAAAGCGAGGACATAGGCTTCAATCTTGAAAGCGTTATTGCTTTCATGATAATTGCCAGGTAATCGCAGCTGATGTTTAAGTAATTTTTCCCAGTGCCTGTGTTGATTGACGTTGGTGTAGCAATGTCAATTTATCATACCCATGGTTACTCTGTGAGCCCTGGACTATTACAGATTGATAAATCAAGTCCACGTTAGCCGTGAGCTTGTTATTTGCTTCAATTTCTGTTGTTTTTTTTCGGGTTAAATTAAATTTTAAAATTCTGGAACTGTTGTTCATTTCAGTTTTCCTCAAAAACGTTAAAACTTTTCCCTCTTAAAACAAGGTATTGTAGCTTGTACATCCGCAGATATCAATACCCGTATAGATCTGTTTTGGGAACACAATGAGGAACTTTGTCCTTTGGGGTTTTTTTTGGGGGGGGGGTAAACTTCGAATTTCAGACACTATCAACTTGTCAAACTCTAAAAAAAGTGTAAAGGTTATACATGCACAAGTTAAGCAATTTACCATACTTTAATCTGCATCCTTTTCAAGATATGTCCCAACGCCCCAAGCGAGTTTAATGGGGGTCCTATCAATTAAGACAGTTTGTAGGGGACGAAAAATCGTTGCTGTTCCATACGTTATCATGACTGACAGACAATTGCATCATTACCTTCGATAACACAAGTTCGTCGGTGACCCATCCATGCCCAGTAGGTGTGGGGGATAATCGTTACCTCACGAAAGTCTCGGTCACAAAGGGAACAATCAGTCCCCCATTGAAAGTCTCGATAACTGAGGGATAACTGTGATCCTATCGAGAGTAACGGATAATAGCAGATCAAACGAGCCCCGACAACTGGTGGATAACGGCTGCCCAACGAGCAGTCTCGATAAATGACCGATAAATGCTACCTAATCAAGATTGATAAATGATTACTGGCTGAACCAAAGATTCGATAACGAATGGATCATTTCTGTTCCATTGAGAATCTCGAGGAGCAATAAATACAGTGGCATCTCCAGTTAAGACTACTTTCTTAAAGAGACCTCTTCTATATTATGACCACCAATTTACAGTCTCAATTTATGTTTATCCTTAAGTTCATTATATCTGCTATTAAGACTTATCTCCTATTTAGACCACACTTTTTTCAGTTTCTTATGTGGTGTAAATAGGAAGATTCCACTGTTATGACTGCCCCATCAAAACTCGATAACCTACGGGCGATTTCTGCACCATCAATGGTCTCCATAACAGACCGAAACATACCGCTATGTTATCAGCTTTAATTAAACACCGATATTGCTTGGAATGAAAAAAACGCAGAATCACCCGGATGTCAAGCAAATAGTCCAATGTTAAGCCACACTGTTGTTATTTACTATGTTCCATTGTGAAACATCAACAATGCACCATTGATTTTATTATGACTGCAACTATAACTGTACTAGTATGTAATTTTCTTGCAGGCAACAGATGTACACGTGGTACCTTATGAGGCTATACGTAGCAGGGCCGTAGCCTTGGGGTCCAATCGGTCAGACTGGTCGGACCACTATCTAGATCTAGTATCACCAAAACTATGTTAATATTCAGAAATTTGCTCAGAATTTTGAAATTTCTTAATCTGGCCTGACCAACTTTAAATTGAAGGCCACAGCACTGCGTAGACTCAAAAATCGATAGACCACTAGAAAAGTTTGCTGGATGGGATTCATTTTGGAATAAACATATATAGTTTATTAGTATATATGTCTAATTTTAGAGAGTTTTTAAAGGTTTTAAATACTTGTTTAATGTTGGAGGACACATTCTATAGTCCGCAGACTTTGGTCTGAAATTATATATCTTCATGGACCATGCACAGCTGTTTTCACAATGGTTTTATTACTTTCAACTTTTTGGATAGTTTCGATGATATACCAGTTATTACCGCTACCTTCAGGTATCAATACTTGATTTATGAATCATTATATATCACGAATCACCATTTTTTTCATCTTCGCAGGAAATGTGCTGTTACACAGCCATTTCATGGTTTTCCTGGAATTATAAGAGTATTCAGGAAAATCGATTGTTGCTTCTAGTAGTCAGAGAAGTGAATGTTTAACTGTCAAAAAAAGATGAACGGTGCAAAATTTGTAAATTACTTTCAATCAACAACGACAACCTGACATGTAGCTCGTAATTGAGTGTCCGCTGCAGGGTTCATTGATAGAGCACCATATATGTTTGTAGATTTACGCACGTTGAGACCAGGTCCGGTACTATTATCAAATGTGCACCGAGGGAAGCCTCACGCAACGCCGTCATTGATACCATTTAGTGCCGATTCCCATTATCCCATTGCTTTTTATTAAACCCTTTATACCGGTACGTTCTCCAGACACTTGGCGCAAAAGACTCTGGACCTGACTGATTTTTAAATTGCGCCTCATACTTTCGCATGTCACATCGGTACATCAATCACTTAACAGGACATTCTGCACCAGGTTATACATGGAAATCAACTCTTGGGCATTCAAGAAAAAGGACTTGAGTGTCCAGTATCCAACTCTTCTTTAGCTATTATGCACATGAAGGTACGGTAATGGAAGTTAAAATAGAATGAAAATGATGAACGGGAGAGACAACCTAACAATGAATGGCAGGGGATGAGAGAACAATGGATATGACTGATTTCATCACACGTCATTGAGGTGATTTGGGGCGGAGGGCAGTGCCTTTAACATACCATAACGACCAGAGACGCGGTCAGAGAGCGCAACCACAATACAATTTGGAGTGTTCTAACCCAGCTGATGAAATTTGCTGTTTGCTGCCAGTCTTTTGCATGAATAAAGCGCAAAACACACACGCAACACACAGGAGGCGAAAACAGCACACGAACGAAGAGAAATAATGGGATATGTTAAACTGGAGCGACATACAACAGAAAACATCCAGAACCCGCAAAAAGTATCATCATTTTAGCATGGGATCAGCGTCTGGATCCACATCTGCATTTAGAATGTCTTTTTTCCAGTAAAAATACCCAAAATAGTTCAGTGTCCTATTTGCAATTTTTTTTTTTCATACAGCGACATATAGTACAAAAAACATGACCCACATTCATAAACTCAAACCCAACAATGACAGCAAAGAGATTTCGGAGTTACCAAAGCATCAACATTCACCTTCTAATAGCAATGTGAAGAAACAAATTTTACTCCAGACTCGACAGAGGCAGTCGCCCATAAAAGGCAACTGGTGGTTTTAAACTGGTCCTCTCAACCTTTGAAATATTTTTCGTTAACTATACACACTATAGTGTTCCCAGAATGTATAGGCCTAACCACTCAAAACCCAAATTTTATTACTTTTGCCAAAAATATAAAGACACCAGGTAGGTCTATCACTTTTTAGTGTTTCTGACTTGTCAGTCAACTGAGTTTACAGCAAAAACCAAATGTAGGCCCACATCGTTTTTGTGATATTTATGAATCTGGAACATTATAAACACACTCAACCTCCATTATAACTGTAAGTCGGAGAACACAGCTCACAGCACAACATAGCCAATGAAGTATTTATCAAATAGTACAAAAAAGCAAGACCCATATTCATAAACTCAAACACAACAATGACAGCAAATTGATTTCGGAGTTACCAAAGCATCAACATTCATCTAGGACACTTTGCATTAGTCTCCAAAGCAGACCAGGTTTCCTATTTTCGCCACTACAATTAAACAGGGAAATCACAGAGATTGCTCTGTTTAGCTAACAAGCCCTGCATCTGCAGTGAAAATTTCTATCAAAAATATTACTTGCCATCACCATTGGTGCTCTAAGTTGTCGTGGCAATCTGTCATCATGCATGGTTCTTCTTTTTCTCACCACTGGTGATCTAAGTTGCAAGCTGTCTTCCTGCAAAGTTATATCACTGGGAAATACTCACTTTTATCAGAAAATTGAAATCTACAATTATTCATCACTACTTCACATTTCACTGGGCTAATCTCTTTCAGTCCCTAATGGTCAGGACTCTAAATCACATCTTTGATTATTTATCACCAGTTTGAGTACAGATGTATCTGATATAACCCGTACTTAACTGATGTGTTTTGGTTGCACCGGCAAGTTCCCATTCCATTTCAGATCATGTAGCCTCTGCAAGTCAATGCAGGACAGGGCAAAAATTCGTTTTGCTCCTAAAACAACGGTAACGCTGTGCATGTCAAGCTGAGTGAGCTGCTAGCCTGTCTTTGTCTACCCCTTCCTTGAACTTTCTTCAGTCTGACTGATCATAATTTACTGCCATGTCTCCTACAGGGTTCTGTCCTTTCTCTTTCCATATCTTCTATGGATTTCGTGTTGTTCATCCTGTCAGCACATCAGTACCTCTCTACCTCTGCAGCCTGCATTAACACAATTGTCTACATTGTTATCATGTGCCTCATCTGCAACTTGTGCCCTTCCTTTTATGTTTTTGGTTTGCAGCTCTGTTGACCCTTTCGACCATTTTTGGACTTAGCCCTTTCAGCACTTTCCTTCACATCTAATGATTAGGAGTTTCATTGCTTGATGTTTGATGAAAACAGGGCACCCCTAAGGCATTGTACCAAAAACACCACCATGCAAATGGGTTGATCGAGTAAATCTGGGTCAATCACCTAAGACAATATCTTGTGGACTGTAACCCAAGCTATGATATGACACTATTATTCATAGAAAAGACAACTGCAGGTGGTATTTCCTCCCCGTTGGAGCAGTTGTCTTTCACATATGGCATTACTCTTTCAGTTATTGCCAGATGTAACCTTTCTATGGCCCCCAGACAGTAGTATGAGACCATTTTGTGTCAATACCATAGTTATTAATTCAGTCGAAGTTGGAAACCATCAAAATCTTGACAAGCCCATCAACATGAATATTACCAGGTGAAACAGCAAGACTTGAGTGTCCAACATATTACCAGGTGAAACAGCAAGACTTGAGTGTCCAACAAGCAATACATTATTCATTGAACATCTAAAGTTCATAAAATATCATGTTCACAACATAAAATAGCATCTGTCATAAAAAAAAAAACAGAAGCAGAAAACAGTTTTGATCAATAAAAGTGAAACTTCACCGGAAATTTGAGCAAACAAGAACCATTCATGACCAAAGCCTCAACCATCAAACAACAAAGTCGAAATCCAGAAGTCCATGGTAGACATACCAACAACTTTAGTATCATTTTCAGATCATTAAATGAATATGAAATGCAGTGTGAAGGAAAACATATCTCCTGACCTGAGACAGGAACCGACAAAGGTTAGTAGTAGTTCAAATCTATTTAATGCTAGTAACTCTCAACGAGAGAATGATGAATAAATGCCAAAGTGAACTGTTATGGTTCATCAAACAATGGACACACCTCTACAATGACTTTTGGTTTGAACTCTCCCCCCATGTCTGATATCAATCTATCACACACTCCATATGCAGTGAGCAGCTTGCAAAGTGCATGCAATATGGTCTTTGCATCAGTATCAGCAATTGGTGTTGCATTCAAGTACCTGCTGTACATCGGTATGGCAAAAGGTTTTTGGTCCTTTTGGATCTAGGTACCCTAGTATGCAACAAAATATCAGCTGTTTAAACAAAATTCTCCTAACACGAGAATTTTCCCAGAATTTTTGGGAATCAGAAGGTAAGCCAGTTTCCAAGCATTTGAACAGAGGCTGCATAGTTGGATCATTGCACTGTAGCTCAGCTATACTACTTTGCTCGGTAACGTCAATCTTTTGAACCAATCAATGTTAGTCACTTGCTGTGCCAGCACATCTTGTGAATCTGAGGTGACACCAGAAGTGCTATCAGTGACAGAGTCAGGGGGACCTTCTACAGCACTAACACCCACTGTCCTATGTACAGTTTTTGTATGTATCCTTTGTTGTGGAAAGAGTACCAGTCACAATCTTGTCTGTTGTGGGTTGGTACAAGTATTTCCAAGTGGACCAGGCAGCAGACAGCAAGTCACAACAAGCAATGATAAACCAAGATAGGTGGAATACTGAACCCATTTGAATAATGTGACACCTTCTAGGTCTTTGGCCTCTTCAGTTACCAATATGTCTGTCACTATGGTTACCATGGACAACAGACTTTTGTCCTGGGATGAATAATTCCTCACTAGAATCAGAGTCTGTGCAAAATAGCTCCCAGACTGAATCTGAATTCCTTCACTCTCTGAACAGAGCTTAACAGACATAATATCGTTTACTGTGATTCTAATTCTGCTTGATTAACCTCAGGCCTATGTACATTGGCAGAACCCAAAAGGGATTGTACACTATGGCCACCATATCGAATATGCCCTATCTCCTGTATATATGAAAAGAATGCATCCTGTTCCTGTGGATTATCTACAGCATTAGCTTTATCAGGAGATTTTTGCAATGTTTTATTGCACCTACTACGACCATTTAAGCAGCTAGATTGTACTCCATGTCAAAATAGATTTTTATTGCAAGGCAAACAATCTTTCATGTATTGTTCCTTCGAGCTTCTTCTGAAATAGAGGTTTCAAGGCCTGATGGTTACGGTTTTCTTTAAAATATTTACCCCTCAGATAAGAAGCACAGTCCAGTAAGTTTGCATTTGCAGCTAACAGTTCTTACTTTGCAGATCCCTATTTCCTGTGCCGCTTTTGCAAGGACTCAGAACCAAATCTGACAATTCTATTCCTGTCTTTCTTGTACCTGGAATATACTAATCTTCTGGGTAAACTTGGTAGAACATATAGCTTGTCCCTCAGCTTGAAGTTTCTACAGCTAATCTAAATTCTATATTAAACGAAGGGAATGCCAATAAAGAAGGCTTAGCCAGCAAGTCTTTGATTTTCTTTGATTTCCCCTACTCTAAACCAAATAAAATGTCTCACCTGATTTTTTCAGTGTTTTATATTTTTGGCTATCACACTCAAATTTGTTATGTATTTCCTGAATCAGTTCAAGAGTCCCCACAGTCTCAGAACGCATTTGAATATCGTTGTAGATGAATATACCATTAGGGCCTTCATTCTGTCACCAGGAGGGCAGAGACCTTTTGATCATATTTCATATGCCAGGAAGACACATTTACCCATACCAAATGCACATATGGAAGTCCTTAGATGGAAACCTGCTTCAGCCAATCTGAAACATACTGTTGGTAAATCTGCCAAATGTTCCAAATTCTGACTGTTTAGCAAAATATCAGCCAGGTAGCATAAAGTGCATGAGCAGGTTAGTCCCTGCAGTACTCTATCCCATTTATAATTGGAAAGAATCTGGGGCTGTCCTTAACCCTTGTGGAAGTCTTAAGAATGTGTTCGCTCCAAAACGGTTATAAAGCTGTAAGCAATGTAGATACAGGTGATATAGGTATCAGTAAGGACACATAGTTTAAGTCACTTGAACTCAGGTAACATGGAGTATTTCCTCCAATAGACTTAGTAAGTTCCAGTAGATCTGGTATATGATAATTGAAATCCTGATGGGCTGCAATCAGATAGGTATAGAGTCTCGAGATATCATTCTGTCCCATTTCAGATTCACAGTTGATTTTTAGAACTTAAAGGCCCTTTTACAGAACCCCTTTCTCCCGCGGGAGAATGACCTTGGCCTGGGACAGGGACACACAGGTGCACTGAACCAGCCCTTCATCAAAGTACTAAATAAACTGTGTGGTCGACTGGTGAGGCTGAGGTTGTTCACACCAATTACTGGATCATAGCCATCCACACATCACATTCAGGCTGGGTCAAGGGGCTGGGAATAAGAGTAACTGGGACTGTGATAATTCTCCTAGTGAACATTATAGATCTTGGATTTAGGATGAAGGGACAGGCAGTAGAAACCTTTAGGACATATTTTTTTAGGGATTTTTTTTTTTACCTTGTATCAATGATATTTATGAACTCTCTCTATCATGCATCCTTGCCTGTTTTCAGTCATCAGCTTGTTAATGCATCATACATACAAAAAACAAGTTTTGACAATAAAGCATTTTATGAAATTATTTATTTACACACATTTGCATCAAGAGCGCAAAGTCTGTATACCGTCAGTGACAACAACAATATGTACAATGTGCTTATTACATGTAGAATCCTCTGTTGTCAAAGTTTTCAGTCACAATACTTCTCACAAGTTCTCCATCACAATAATTCTTACAAGTTCTCTAAGTAATATATTTCAGTCACAATACTTTTTACAAGTCCTTTATGTAATATGTTTCTTTTTGTCTGTGTGTTCATGCTTCTTACAATGCTGAAAGTCTCAGTCCTCTGGGAACCCCTCAAAGTTCTCTGTCTCACTTTCACTGTTCTCAAAAATTGAAGAAAAGTCCCTTTGTGACCAAGTCTCGGCCTCATCCTCACTGTCCTCATCAAAATCACTCTCATCTAAGGTTATTTCATCTGCTTCTTCACTTTGTAAAAGTAGTTCCCAACCCTTCTCTACAAATTTGTAAATGTTTTGGGTTTGTACCTTTTACCCAGATGTCTCTCAGGATGGTTACTTACTTGCTTCACGCTACTGGAGGTGTATGGTCTCTCCACATTTTCTTTCCATTCAAATGCACCAAGATTGCTTCTAAGTTCATACACAGTATCGCCATAATGTATACGTTTATCCAAGTATATAAGTGTTGCATTATTGTAACTTTCTATGAAGTAAGTGTCCCTGGCACGACAGTAATCACTGGGATTCTTGTAACCAATTGTTTTCTGTATAAAGTCTGTCAACAGTTTCACTGCAACAGAGTCTGTCAATTTGTATTTGTCTGGTACATAACCAGGTTCCTTACATGCAGAGTTTGGGTGAAGGTAGGTATGAATATTCTGGCAGTGCTATGGTATAGTATCCAGGTACTGCACTAACTTTGCTGGGGACCCTTCACAGTGATCCATAGCCCAGTATATGTGCTTTCTTTCTCCACAAATTTTGTCTGACAACTGGACAGCAGGCTTGTGAGGAAAATGCAGGAATACGCAAATCTAAGTATAGAAGCTACTGGAAGTGCATGGCCAATCTGGGTGCATGGGACTTGGAGTTATATCTACAGCACAAAGAATCAGTAGCTAATGGTCATGTGGTAGTGCGTCATCAGCGAGAGGTGATGCCAGTCTGCATCTTGAAACAAGTGCGTTGACTATACCCTAACCCTCCTGGAGTTTCATACATGGATCATAAGTGACAATAGGGGTTGACTGAGGACAAAGTTTACATAATGCAAACCTGCATGAAAAACCTCCATGTACATTTACCCATGACAGATAATATGTGTAGGCCTATATTCTGCATGGAACTTGGAAATAGTCCTTGGAGAACTTTAGGAACATTGAACTTGGAGAACTTGTGAGAAGTATTGTGACTGAAAACTTTGAAAACAGAGGATTCTACATGTAATCAGTACATTGTACATATTGTTGTTGTCACTGGTGGTATACAGACTTTTTGCTCTTGATGCAAATGTATGTAAATAAATAATTTCCTGAAATGCTTATTGTAAAAACTTGTTTTTGTGTATATCTTGCATGGACAAGCTGATGACTGAAAACAGGCAAGGATGCATGATAGAGAGAGTTCATAAATATCATTGATACTGGGTACAAAAAAAGCACTTAAAATATGTCCTCAAGGTTTCTACTGCCTATCCCTTCATCCTAAATCCAAGATCTGGCTACAATGTTCACGAGGAGAATTATCATACTAGTTACTCTTATTCCCAGCCCCTTGACCCAGCCTGAATGTGGTGTGTGGATGGCTATGACCCAGTAAATGGTGTGAACAACCTCAGCCTCAGCAGTCGACCACATAGTTTATTTAGTACTTTGATGAAGGGCTGGTTCAGTGCACCTGTGTGTCCCTGTCCCAGGCCAAGGTCATTCTCCTGCGGGAGAAAGGGGTGTTGTAAAAGGGCCTTTAAGTTCTAAAAATCAACTGTGAATCTAAAATGGGAGAGAATGATATCTCGAGACTCTATACCTATCTGATTGCAGCCCATTAGGTCTTTGATGATTTGTACAGCGTTTGGCTTTGAATGAATCTTATGTTGAGCCAGGTTGGTTATTCATAAGGATCATCATCTTTTATGACCAGCTCTCTGCTTTTGAACAGTAACTGTAGTAGTTGAGTTTTATATTCTATATTGAGCTGACTATTGCCTTGGTCAAAGTAGGAAGCAAACTTTCCAAATTCATGAGATTTAACATCAGTTTATTTTGAATACCCTAACATAGATAACTCTCTTTGTACTTGCCCATTGTTTACTGATTGTGACTTGTGTGTAGAATATGTATGAAAAATGTGGCATGGACCATGCAAACCATCCAGTACAGCCTTGTCTATGTTTGTCTAAAAAAATGACCTTATTTGTTGGGTTTATGAATTCCAAAGGCACAGTATATGAAGGAATAACACTCACAAGTGATTTTGCAACCAATAATTTGATATAATTTATCCTGATGCTAGCTGTACATATGGCGTGTAACCCAGGAAATGTAATTTCAGGAACTTTAATCCTATCACTAATTCATAATTTGGTGGTATATTTACAAGATTTCTCGCATGACATTTGACTCTATTGCCTTTTATTGCACATTTTGATAACTGTCAGTTCACACCAAGTGATTTTAGCAATGAAATGCCAAAGATGAGATGTATACTCTATAACATATACTTTAGCTTTCTCAATACCAACATGTAATCTAAGAGTGACATCTGGCATCCCAAGTAGATTTACCTTTTCATTATTTTTTAAGTTTCAAGGTAAAAATCAAAATTTATTATATAGATATCAACGGACTTAACATAAAATATGTAAACCTAACAGTTGCAACTGAAATCTAATTAAATGCATGTATGAGGCAAGATATTTTTAAAGTTGAACATTGCACTCATTAAATTGATTTAAACTACAACTAACTCCAGTTGGAACCTGTCTCAAGTTAGGAGAGAGATATTTTCCTTCATACTGCATTCCATATTCATTCACTGATATGAAAATTATACTAGGTTGTTGGTATATCTGCCTCGCACTTCTGGACTTCAACCTTGTTTCTTTGATTTCTGATGCTTTTTATAATGATTGATTCTTGTTTGCTCAGATTTTCAGTGCAGTTGCACTCAAAGCTCCTATGGTTTAGGCCATAACACCTGTAACAACAGAGGCCCAGGCTTGGATTTATGGCAAATGATCTCTTTGTATACTGGCTTTGAGGTCTTTCATTATACAGTGGAGTAGCTGGTCTAGTGGATCTGGTATTTTGTAGCATCTTCATTTGCTCTAATAATTCCTGTACTTGGTTTTGTAGTGACAACACTAAGTCGTGTGTCTGTGACACAGCCTGTACCAGTTGGGAGATGACAGCACGTGCCCCTGGTAAAAGGTTAGCTGTGACTGGTCTGTATCGTTTCTGTAGTTATAAGCATCACCTATTTTTGCAGAAACCAATGCAGCACGATGGTTTGTTGATGTGACAGCTCTCACAAAAAATACTAGTTGGTCTGGTAACTACTCATTAATTTTAAGTGAATGTTGCTTTCAACTTTTCCAAGTCTATGTCCTTTCTCAAGTATTAGGGCATGTTACTCTTCAATAGACTGACCAGCCTGCAATTTCTTATTTTGGACTAAGCTTGCTTCTGCCATTAGTGCAGGAATTATTATGGAAGCTGAGAACACATAGCAGTCTTTAAATTGCGTATATACATGTTCCATTGTACCCTTCTGTGTGACTGGGAGGGTAGTGTACCAGCTCAAAAAGGTTCATCAGGATGCAGGTGGAAAACCACTTGTTTCTTTGACAGATATGGAGTTTCTTGCCCAGCAAGTCCATTCTCTTTGTGCAGTATACAGTAGGATCCAAACTCCCAACTCTATCCCTCAGTGTCCGAACCTGGCAAGCTATGAAATTCCCTAAAACTGCATTTGACTGATACAATCTTTTGTAGTTGCTGGTAATCACGTATATCTCAAAAGTCCAGAAAGCAATCAAACAACCACTGACGCTTTCATACCAAGATCAATATCCAAATTCAGTCCAATTTTGAATCTGTCCAGAAATATGACCAGTTAACATAAACATGACCAATTACATACAAATTCTGAACATTAATCAAGCCATGCATCGGCCATCAAACTCCAACAGACAACATCAACAAAATAATAATGAGGGTCACGAGAAAAAGAAGTGAACAACAGTTTTCAATGTTGTCAAAGACTGCACCAAATTCCATGTAATCAAGATTAAACCACAATCAAATTCGCCAGGCATCAAACAAGCCATGTCAAAATCCTGTTTGATCAAGATAGACATGCACCAGACATAAATATAGTATGGAGGAAACCATCTCTCCCCTGACTTGTGACAAGTACCAACTAAAAATTAGTAGCTTAAATCGATTTGATGCATGTTACTCTCAACTTTAAGAGGTATCTTGCTCCATACATATACCATTAAATTGCTATGTACAATTAATGCTCGCTCACAACCTCATTCATATAACTTTTCAAATATGCCTTACTTTTTTATAGTAATGAACCATTTTTATCAAAAAATTACAAAAATGATTTTTCAACTTTTTGAATATCCCAGTTTGACATATTCATCAAATAAAAACGTATGACAGAATTTGAAGTTGTCAAAATCAGTGCATACTCTAGCAAATGCAATCACTTGTGACACATCGATGCCATAAGCAGGCCCTATAGGGATATTACTCTTCATGTGAGGGTAGTTAACAATATCAAACTAGACTGATCATTTTTGTCTTGCAGTTTAAACTTTAATTCATAGTCATCAAACATCATTATATCCAAGTATGAATATTCTGAGTCATTTTCTGTAATTTCCTAAACTATTTGGGTATATGGATGAAATGCATTGCTTAAATATTTATTATTGATGTTAAGTAGGTCATCAATATGTGGAAGGTCAGTCCAAAACATTTACTACGATGATCTGTTGGTGTTAGATTTTAAAAAATGATATTCATGGTAAAATAAATATGAATTAGCTAATAATGGTGCACGATATGTATCCATAGGAATACCTATGGTTTGCCTAAAGACAGAATCTCCCAATTTTAAATAAATGTTATCTAACAAATATTCCAACAGTTAACCTAAGTCATCATATTCAAATGCACACTGACCATCATCCTACATTATTGCCAAAATATCCATCTAAAATGTAATGATCGGTTTTTGTTTTTCTGACATGTTTTATATATAAGTGATTTTAAACATCGTTTCAGATCTATATGTTGAATGGTTGTATATAGAGTAGAAAAGTCCTAAGATGAAATTTGCTTGTATGGTAATTTACTATTTGCAGCATTCAATTGTTCTAAAACAAAAACAAAAAAAAACAAAACCCAACATTTAGAGTTGAGCAATATTCAAAACCTGTGCACACCAGAAGTTACTTCTGTTCAATTACAATAATTTAGCCAAACTCTTTCCTCTGTCCTGTAAAACAGACAATTGTTTAGTTGATCAAAATTTTGAACCTGCAATAAATTGGAACTTATATGAGTTTTTGTGAAGTTTTGGAATTGCAAAAATTCTCAAAAATTACTTGTAGTTCACTTTTGTCCGTACAATCCAGCTTTTCACAACCATCAACCTCCCAGTTCTCAAGCAGCCTCCCACACTGAACTGACCATGTAAGCTGAAGGGTCCATACCCACAACATACCCCATTAATCATATTACACTTCATAACGTTATGTAAATAGATGTGATTTTCATAAGTACACCGATTGGTCAGTTTAAGTTAAGACAAAAGCAAGAGTCAATGTGACTTTACACATGCAACTGTCAGGAACTCAACCATGATACGTACAGATAAAGACACTGCGGTATGAATATTAATTAACTTCTAGGCAGGGAGTAAACTAAAGCAGTCTCATAACAAACAAAAGTGGCATTGATAAGTATTTGCCAGTAATTACAAACTGAGATTGAGGTATAAAGTTACTAAGAGGGGATAATGGTAATTAGTGATAAGACATATGAGGTTACAGACCACAGTTTTGATTGGCTGGTTGCGTATCCCAATGGAGATAATCCATAATTGTGAAAATACTATGTTTTCGGCATGCTGTAGCTTTTTTGTCCGTAATTGTGAAAATACTATGTTTTCGGCATGCTGTAGCTTCTGTTTAAAGAAAGTTGGCTAAGTCAGGTTTGCTGCATCACAGAGTTGCTTTATTGGTGGTCATATAGGTGCACTGTCTTCCAGGCCAGGTAGGAACTTTATGGTGGGGCAGGACAATGATATGACCCTGGCAAGAGCACAGTTCATGCACCTGTATAAAGCTGACATCCAGGTGCTGTTTCGTATTTCAATTATCACAAATTAACGAGCTGGGAATTATATGACAAAACTCCATCCATATTTTTCTGACATTTTTATCTGTTAAATGCCATTCACGGAATATTAAAATGCTAGAATGCTGATTTTGTTAGACTGAAAAAATGCTAATATGAAAAACAGAAGGATTTATAACTGTGGTCTGTGGCCATGAGGGCTGGCTGGAAAGTTCTAAGCCAAAGTGGGAAATGCCAATCAGATTAAAACAAACTTTTGCCTCCAACAAGTACAACCATTTAATGAACCAAAGACATAAGAACTGCAACTATAGTGTGATTAGTGTCTTTGTTCCAGACCATCTTGTCAACCTGCCCATTGAAATTACCAGAAATGGACAAAACTGGCTATAGGGCAGTCATCAAGTACCTGCAACCAAAAGGGCTAACTCCAACATAGATACATGCTGACATGGTCTCCACTTTAGGGGATAATGCCCCTTCCTTTTCCACAGTCAAGAAGTGGGCTGCGGAATTCAAACATGGCAGAGCGAGCCTTGATGATGAAGCATGTCCAGGAAGGTCTTCAACAGCAACCACTCCCGAAAACATTACCCTGTTGCATGATATGGTGATAGCTGATCAACGATTGACCACTTGACATATTGCCAGTGTTGTAGTCATCTCTGATGAGAGGGTTGACCACATCATCAACAAGGGTTGGGAATGACAAAGTTTCTACAATATGGGTGCCAAAGTTCTTCAGAGCGGGTCAGATTCTTGGCGTCCCATGACAATTTATGCCATTTCAAAGCAGATCCCAATGATTTTTTGACCTGATTTGTAAGCATGGGTGAGATCTGGATTCATCACTTTAAACCAAAAAACAAAATTAAGCCTGAACAATGGAGGCATCTGGGATCCACCCCCCCCCCCCAAAAAAAAAGCCAAGTCAGTTTCTCTGCTTGAAAGGTGTTGGCTTCAGTCTTTTGGGATTCCAAGGGTATTCGGCTGATTCAGTATCAGTAAAAGGCTAGACTATCAATGGAAGATATTATGCTGATCCACTGAGACAGCTGCGTCAAGATGTCAAACCTAAGCGACAGGGAATGCTCACTAAAGGAGTTCTGTTCCACCAAGACAACGCTCCTGTTCACAAATGGGAGGTTGCCATGTCACCGATCCATGATTGTGGCTTTGAGCTCATTGACCACCCCCCTTATTCACCCGATTTTGTCTCTCAATCTTCCACCTGTTTCCCAAAATGAAAAAGGAGCTAGCTGGTTGCCATATTCTTAGCAAAGATGACGTCCTTTCCGCTGTGAATGACTTTTTTAGGGTGGCTGAAAGAAATTCCTTTTAACTGGCATCCAGGCCTTGCAGCATCGATGGCAAAAGTGTGCAAACCTGGAAGGGGAGTATGTAGAGAAATAAATGAAAACCATCGACTTTGTACGGGTCTTTCACTGCCAGGCTTAGAACTTTTTAGCCAGCCCTCGTATGGTAACCACATTATCCACATAATAAATATAGAGAGGACATGCACTGGACAAACATGAATGAGAGCATCAACAGGGAGCACCTACAACACAGCAACACCCGATACAAAAGATACAAGTAAACATATGTAGTGGTAATTCAAGGGTTGTAGATAACAGGAGATTAAAATAATTTGCGAACTACAAGACTTAAATTTCATGAAATGAATAGATAGAAAATATAATATGCTTTCATAAAAATGCATATATGTGACACTATCTCCAAATTATACATGAGCCGATTTATCACTGAAGAAAAGCCACGCATCACTCTTTCTGGAAATGCATGAATGTGGAATCAATTGCTGGTGAACTTTCAATACAAAACTGTGAGATGGGGATTTGATACAGCTCAACCACTTTCAAGCTTTTACAACAAGAGAGACTGGCTGGTATCAATGAACACCATAATGCCAACAAGACTCATCTTGGATGGTCTACAGTTAGATATCAATCCAGACATACAGCAATGTGTCACCGAGTCCGATATAGAGAAAATCCCGTCACTTTCATATAGTTCCACTTAAAGTCAGCCATTCTGTACTTGGGCCCTTCGTTGTTTGTTCTATTTCGTTTCCATCTCTCAGAAGGTGCATAAATTCAAGTGAGTTTTCTTTATCAAATACAAGGTAACGGCAAGTAGCCGCCACCACAAAAAATATGTCTGGGAATTTAAGGCTGCAAAATATGCTTGATGGTTCCCACTGATAACCCATTTATGAATTCATTTGGTTGTTGAGGCCTTGTACTTTCCAAATTTTGAATCGAACATGATAATGTTTAGGAACTATATCATGTTGTTATTGTTGCAAGATCATTTTCTACAATGTTGATATATTTTATGGCAATATTGCAAAATAATGAAAAATATTAAAAAATTTGAAGGAATTGTATATTTGTCACCTTGTTTCTATAAAATATGCAAGTAAATAAATAGGCCTAAACTGTGCCACATGGTGGGCACCCTGGATACATAAAACAAACACAATGGGGTCCCCACAGGTGCACACTGCTGAAAATGCACACACAGAAAAAACGCATTAACAAGTTAAACCCAATAAAGAAGAGTAAATGCACTATACACTATACATGAATTATGATTGCTTGGAAAAACTAAAAAAAATAAACTATTCCACTGTATTTTCCTTTTACATCCACGGCTATTTTTTTAACAGTTTTTGTAGCCATGGCAAAGCAAAGTAGGCCAGTGTTACCGAGTCGTGCATCTGCACGCTGCCCCGGCGGAATTCCTCCAAGGCCTGGGCGAGGCTTGCATTGTCAACATACACCATTCTGTAAATTAACGTGCTTATTGATCGTTCCCTAGTCACTTTTTAGGCCCTACTCCATATTCATGTTTCTAAACCTCCACTATGCACTTTGTGTGAATAATGAGGTAGGCCAGCCAAAACAAATTTACAACGTTCCCATGTTGCCGTCCTCCCAGCTTCAAGTAATCACACAGCACCAGGTTTTCCATACAGTCAAGTAAAACGAGAATCACATTGCTGGTTTTTAAATCGCCATGTGGAAATGACAGCAAATCAGCTTTCGTTCAGTATGCTCACCCACATACCGCTTGTTAGTGTTGGTAAGGAGGTGATTATAAGTGTAGGAAGCCGACTGTACATTGACTCCTGTAAGCCTGTGTTCTGTGTGTATTTCAGACGTGTACACCCTGTATAGGCATGCCTCTGTCTATGCAAACTTATGGCTCGTAACGGCCAAAATGCATGATATTACACCTTCTATGCAGCAAATAATGGAGTCTGACAGAGAAGATGACAGCACCTCTCAAGGAAAAACCCTCATCAAAAGGTAATATGTTTCAGTATTTTATCAGAACCATATGCATTGAGTGACCAACAAATAAATTTTTAAGTATTGATGCAAACTGTTGAAGTACATGGCACAATTATCTGCAACAACAATCCCCCGTTCAAGGCATATACAAGCACTGTTAATATAAGGGACTCAAACTGATGTGTTTGTTTAAATGTAGCCTAATGTAGCAAAAGTTTCCCCTGTGGATGAAACATTTTGTATCCAGGTTGCTATGGACTGATTAAAGTAATAGAAAATGTGTTACATTGTAAGAAAAGTAGAATATTGCTGGAACAGAAATACCACGCCCAAAATGCAGAACCACAATTTGTGGCCACGCCTAAACTTGCAGTACATGAGGCATGCAAATACCATATATGCATTAGACGTTGTATTAAACGCTACGTACTAAACTTTATTTATTTATATATTCTACAAACAGTATTAATAAAACAGCTGTGTATATACCTAAGGATGCATATGTTTTAATAGTAAAAAGTGTTTCTAATATTTTACAATGCAAATCACTAGGTTGATTTATTCTATTTACTTTAGACCCAGATACAGTCTCTCACTAAACAGAAGAAAGGGCATTAAAAAACACAGACTGCACACTCAGGGAAAAACTACAGATGCTTTTCCTGCTGATACTCCAGTCCCTGATGATCAGATACATTTTCACTGTAAAACTCCAGGCCTATACCCAAGAGATCTTCAAGGTCCATAGTGCTTCAGACCTAAATAAAAGTAAATTATACATATATAATTAAAAGGTCTTCAAAACATTAATTCAATATCAGTTAAAATTTCAAGTGTCAGTTTTTTTCATCATCAGTAAAAACTCACTTTTTTTAATTGATAGGAAAATAAAAAAGTATTTTATCTGCCACTATTTGGTAGGGGAGTGGGATGCATTGGGATATTTTTTTATTTATAAATTGCCAAAGATCTACTAAATAAACTGTCACCAAATATACATGTATCCACTGCCATTTTTATATTACAGGGTTTGAAAGAGTTAATTAGATAAGACAGTGGAATCTTCGAATTAAAACCATCCAAGAAACTATCAAAAAATAGGTCTTAATTGGAAAGTGGTCTTTATATGGAGTACATTTACACACAAAAAATAAAATGGGATGGAAAGGTGGTTGCAATCAGGAGATTGGGTGGTTTTGGGGAGTACAGTAGAATTGAGTGTATGGGCAAAATTTTAAATGTTTAATTTAATCATAAATTTATGCCCCATAACTGTTCGCTGACCTTCTCCTGTTTTCATGTGTCATCGTGGTTGTATTGATAGGGTCAAAGGGTCAGAAAAGTTGAAAGGTTACTATTAATAGACATCAGTCTGGAGACACTGTTATACATGTATCATTGGAGTATTTTGCATAGACTGAGCTGCCAATTTGCGGCGTTGGCCGTGGCCATGGATTTCACATGGAATCTGAATATTAGGCTGTGTTTTTGCCACTCTCATTCACATGGATTATATTTTGCTGTGTGCTTATCAGTGTTTGGATAACAGGGGTGCATGTGCTTCTGTTTGGGTAGCAAGTTAGCCAACATTAGATAAGATACTGAGGTATTTGTGACCTGAAGACAGTGACTGAGGGTTGGCATCAGACACAACTTGGCTATGGGGGGCATTAATTACAGCAATATGGATGCATGTTTCTTGTTAAAACTTATTCAGTTTTGTTAAGGAGACTTCCCTACACTCAACTGGGTAGTTCATATTACTTCACGAATGACCGAGATACTTAAAAGCTGTTTACTTACCACTTGCTGCTTTCCAAATGTTGTCTGTGTGGTGATCTTGTTGACTAGAAGGTGATGCCGGGAGGCATAGAGATCAAGTAGCATAATATTTGCATAGACTGAGGTATGTCTGTACACCGTGGTGTATATACATGGATTTTGAAAACTGATCGGTTGGTTCCAATGAATGACCACCTCCCAACCCCCTTCCGTGTTTCAACAATTCAAACTCCATGTTGACTGGAGCTTGATCCACATCGCCATGTTAATTTCCTCCTGGATAAAATTCGCATGTCCGAGAGATACTGGGATCCACTAATGACTGTACTTGGGATTACCAAGATGGAGAGATACTTGAGGTTTTCATGGGCAGTAGCCTTTGGTAAGAGCAGAATGGCAAAGGTATTTCCACTGCATTTTGGCGATTGAGTAAGTTATATTCTGTCATCGGTCATTCATCGTGTATGCAGTACTTATTTCATTGATGGGAAATCTCTCTCTCTCTCTCTCTCTCTCTCTCTCTCTCTCTCTCTCTCTCTCTCTCTCTCTCTCTCTCTCTCTCTCTCTCTCTCTCTCTCTCTCTCTCTCTCGTACCAAATGATTTGTCATACATCCCTCAAAATACGGTGTACGATTTTCCAGATACCTCTTATGTCAGTAATGCTCATCCCATACTATCCCCACGTGAAACAAATAATATTATGTTCCATTGAAGGATATTAGTGTATAAGTGCCATTGTAAATCGTATTAAATTACAGTTTGATTCACCTAAACATTTGTAGCTCTGTTTGTCCCATGTATATATACTATTTTTAATAAAAATTACCGTAGATTTTATCAAAAGTAGATCAGTGAAAACATAAATCTCCAACATGTCATACCTTTAATATATATATATATATATATATATATATATATATATATATATAAACAATTTTAAGCTACCATCTTTGGATTAAGCTGTCTTGCCGATCTGTCTCTATAACCACATGGTATGATTGATGAGAAATGTGTTGTATATGTTTTGTTCTCTTGATCTGGCTGCCCCATCTAAAATTTAAGACATAGCAGTTTTAATAGACAGGAAAGGAGCTTCAGGATACCAATAAGGTTCTTTGCTATGCTGCTAGATTACCAAAGGTATGCAACATTAGATTCTGCAATTTGTTGGGAAAATGATTTATTGATTTATATCTGGTCCCATCGATGTTGTTCTTTTGGTGGTCTGTGTCCTAACAGTGGCAATTTAGCTCCTCTCGTTATTGATCCAGCACCTTTTTTCGTGCCCGGATACAACACATGTACAACGCTATTTGTGCATCCGAGCGTATTGTCAAATAATGAAAATTACGATGCGCATGTGCAACTTCAAATCCAATACAACATATGATATTTGTATTGAGCGACGGAATACAATTCTGAGTCTGTCGTGCAACTTCAAATCCAATACAACATATGATATTTGTATTGAGCGACGGAATACAATTCTGAGTCTGTCTCTTGATACATATCCATCATAGCTTAAGTAGATTTATAGACAAGGCAGCTGCTAAGTTGGACCTGCAGCAAAATGTGCACCTTCACTTCAAAATAAACGCCATAAATAATATAATCTTCACAACCCGAAAGACTGTTCGGTCATGACATCCGTCCTTGTTGCGACTAAATCCCTGCGTTTAAAGATGCAGGTTTCACCGGCTTTATATATCTACATGGTTGTAATTTTGTTGGTGAAATGAACGTGTGCATGTCAAAATTGCCAAAGAAATAAAGAAATGACTCCATCACCCAGAAGAGCAATAGCAAGTGGTCAGCATATAAACCTGTGGAAGTCCTTCACACTTGATTGGAAAAGTTTTTGTTGTGATGGTGGTGACAATTTGTAACTGCATAAACAACAGCATTTCTGTATCCATTAAAGGTTGTTATAAGGTTTTCTTGAGGTTCTTCAACTCATGGCTGTGGTTTGGCTACAATGACGACATTTCTAGCTTTGCATATTATGAACATGATTGTGACAAATGCAGGTTTGACTTTGCACTTCTATTAACAGAAGAAATATAAAGTTGCACAAGTATATGGAAACAGTGGTTGATAAACAGGCTACACAAGTCAATGCATCATGAATCGCGCGTCATTAATTCTATCTAAATCTTTCATTTTTAATCAAAATAGAGTTCAGAATGGATCAGTGCATCACTGCGCTACGTGTACAAACAACGGGTTTTCATGTTTTTATCGGTGATGCTGGGACCAAAAAAAAACTTTTGTAAATAATTAGAATCGGGTTAGACTAACTATCATATTCAAAGAAAATGTATTTTATTTTTCTCATCGCAATAGCCTCCAGTCAATGGTTATGGCTCTACCGTCTCACACTTATCCTGATCGATAGTCGAGGCTCATTCTGTTTCTTTGGGGGTTTATTTTCTTTCTTCTTTTCCTGCTTTGCTTTTCTCGTCCCTTCTCTTCATGTCTTGCCGTTTCTTTTTTGGTTTGCTTTTGATTTTGTTTCCACATATTCTTTATGGCGTCACAAAAGAGATCTTTTTTCACATGATGAGGTCATTAGAGTTCTTTTACAATGTTGTTCGAAGCCAGCCTTGGGCATGGTATATGATTTGAAGAGGGGATTCTTTTTCTAATAGCAATAAAAAAAACCGCAAACCTTCATCAGACACATTCCATATAGATCTAACCATTAGAGAGCAGAATTTAGCTCGTGATACCAGTACGTGCAAACTTTGACTTATTTAACGACAAATTTTATAACTAGAACCCCTTAAATGTCACTTCTATTTTGCTTCAGCTTGATCCTATACAAAAGAGGACAGAAGTGAGGGTCAAGACGCTGCCGTCTCTTGACTGAGTTCTTAATGCTGGAAGCCTTCATAGTTGAAAGGGTCAATAAGCCGAATTCAGCTGCAGGTCTTTCTGTGTCTCTCCACGGAATGTGATCATTAAAGTCATGTCACTAAAGCTTACAGTTTAACGCTTCGCGGTCCGTTGAACCGTTTGACAAACAGCCAACAGTTTTCAATATTGTCTGTTTTATCTGTTTCTCATTTCGATGCTTTTGCATTTTGTGTTCAATAAATATCTTAAAGTAGATATCAGCTGTTCCATATGAGTATTTTGCAACAACATATAGCACAATGGGCAAGATCAGTGGCCGGACAGATGTTCAGTGTTTTCTTATGACCGCTTGACAGTTAACTCGGGGAGAGGCAGAGGGAAATCAATCGATAAGTGGTACTTGATGATTCGCCATTAGTTCCCATCCCCTGCAAGCAAAACCTTTACAAATTGGCATATGCCCCTGAAAGTGATTTGGTACTCCTGAGAACTTCTTTAATAGTTGTTAGTTGTGAAGCCTCCGAAGGTCGTCCCGGGTCATATCAACGGCCTCTTCAAGTCAAGGTGTCATTGAGAAATGATGTCAGCAGGAAGGAGGTCCTATTAGCACAGAAACAACTTGAGCCAGGCAATCACCCCGGCCTCCCTGCAAATTTAATTTCATGCCATCCCTGTTCCTAACACCTCAGTTTGTAGATATGTCTTCAGGGGAAAGGGGGATTAATATGGATGCAGATACGCCATTATGTGTGAAATTCACATCTGTTTTCTTTTTCAAATATAAGTATATTTATTTTTTACATAACCTTGTACATTTACACACAAAGACTCTAAGGTGCGGTATTTGTCCAGAATTTAGAATTATTTTAATTGTGACCTGGGCTATGTATTGTTTTGCCAATCACACATGAGAGGAGATAGTTACGTGGTATTGAAGGGATATCATATTTTTTATCATAAAAAGACGAACGCATTCTAGTTGATATTCTTATACGATACAACTTACGAGTTTTTTTACTTTCTTATATTCTTATAAGAACTAGGCCTAAATGTACTTATTTTTTTATCACTGAACATTGATTGGTTGATTGATAATATTTCATTCACACATATGCCAGCATTGTGCAATAAAATTGCTGAAAGCACACCAAACTATGATGCATGAAATAGGAGCACCAAATGCCTAGGGAATCTTGCCTTGTCTTATTTCCATGGTAGACCACAACATGAAAATAGCATTAGTAAGTTGCTTTGCACAGGTTTGTAGCTGAAATGCTTTTATCATTTATGAATTAAAAGATACATCTGAATTTTCAATATATATATACATATATATATATGTATATATATATATATATATATATATATATATATATATATATATATATATATATATATATATATATATATATATATATATATATATATATATATATATATATATATATATATATAAAAGCACCAAAGGCAGTCATGCATCAAGAATGATTTCACCTTGTTTTTGAAAATGTTCTCACAGTCAATCTCTTTGATATACCCTGGCAGGTTCTGCGTGGTTTAATCATGGTACAGTAGTACCTGCAATTACCGGCCCCAGTCCCCACGTGGTCAAAACGACCAGTTTTCTTTGGCACGGGCGCTTTCACAATGCTAAATGATCTGACGCGAACGACGACAGTGCTGTCCAACTGGAAATCTCTGTAGTGGCAAATTTAGATTCCCTGGAGCATTTTCTCAACTTCTTTACGTGAGAAACACTTACTTTGGATAATTCTATATGATTTTTCAAGAACTGTGATGCAAAATTCTGCTTCAATGCTCCAGTTTGACAGCCCTAGACCAGCTGCAACACGCGAGAACGACCAGCAATATCGCCCCACAAACGACCACCCATAAAAAACGGTCAAGGGCAACCGTAACCAAGTTGCAAGTAAACAGAAAAGCTGGCCAATGTGCCGTTATTTTGCAGTAAAGTCAACTCAAACACAGCATTTTTTAACTTGTCTGGGCGGTTAATTTGGGCCAGGGAAAAAACACAGCTGCTGCATATAGCCATGGTGCTGCCGTATCGGTATCGGTATCTAGTATCGCTAGGTTCCAGGTGTCCGTTCTCCGAGTTACCTGAGGAAACGGTCGTCAACGTGTTACCTGAGGAAACGGTCGTCAACGTATTATTAACTTGCTATCTTAACTTTAATCCACCCGCTCGGTTGTGTCTGACGCAGTTATCATCCGTTAGTTATAAATCCAAATGCAACACCATACCACCACTGCATGCATGCACACATGGTGAGCGCTATTTATAAACATGACACAATGCATTGTGGGAAAGAAAAATCACAGTGAATCGCGGCCACGTGTTTTTAGCACGTTTCCAGGTGTCCGTTCTCCGAGTTATAAAGGCAAACGGTTGTTAAAATACTTTTAAAACATGACTCACTATCTTAACTTTAATCTGGCCACTCGGTTGGGTCTGAATTAAGCAGTTATCATCGTTAGTTACAAAATCCAAATGCGACACGATGCCATGTGGTGGCGAGCGCTATTTTGAACATCGCGCAAGTAGTGTAATGTTTGCGGGACTGTCTCACAAAAATACACTTGATTTCAATATCTAAGTGATCATGGCCACAGCATATATCATATCATTATTGATGCTCTGAAATATTTGCAAAATTATACTTTTGGTTTCATATATTATAACCCTCTTCCTACCCATACTCGGCGAGATCGTCCCAATGCTCATTTACAAACCATTGGCATTGGGTGCGGAATTGACAATTTTCATAAAGGTAGCCAAGTCGATTGGATATTTTGAAGAGGTAATATCCAAAATATGTGTGATTAGTGTTAAAGGAAGGTCAGTTTGTCGAATGAATGCAATGTACAATATATAATGGGACTTTTTCCGGGGTTAGCATTACATTGAATACAACGTAAAACAGTTGCCAGTTGTAGGCCCCAGAATACGGGTTTTGTATCAGATAGTGAAGTCGCCCTGAGGCAGTGAATTCAGAGTCAGCAATAACCTGCGTGCCAAGCGCCCCAGTGCGTCAAAGACAAAGCTCAGTGGGGAAGCTAGCAGGTTGCTCCGATGGTGGATACAGGTCCGCAATTACCGGCGGGTTTTTTATATAAGTGGTAATGACATAAGAATGACAGTGTGATATTTTCTGCATTATCTACGACAGATCAGTTTTTTCTAACATAGGCCATCACTATGGCAACTTGCAACATAAAATCAAAACTGAAGATGTCTGTAATTCGAGTTTTTTATATCTGAATTTATATTTGGATTTCTTAAAGTTACAAGGGAAGCTGTACACGATCGTGTATCTTTTAACATTTCATAATTTTTTTTAATTTGCAAGACAAATATATTGTCTACAAATAAAAATATTCAGTTATCGAACCCGCTCGTACCATTTTAGAAAATCGAATACAGTATCCATTATAGTGGTGACAATAAGGAATATGAAAGAACAATAATGCGACAGCACAAGAGCGGGATGTAATTAAGCTAATGCATGCGTTCTTGTTAACCCAATACTGCTGAACCATCGAGTAAGAATTCCTGTGCTTCATTGAGCGGATGAAATAAGCTATAGTAGCAATACCATGCCATCGAATTACAATTGATTATACATAATATGAGTGTCATACTGAAACATGATCTGCCATAAGTGTTAGACAAAATTGGCCCAAGCTTTGGAAATAACAGCTCAAGCAAATGCGTTGACTTTGCTTAAATCATATTTTATACACAAATAATATACTTTGGAAGGCATAGCCCTATATCAACGCTTTTTGCCAAAGAAAGAGTTAATATGCTAAAATAGTAGTATCAATATATAAATTAAAAGGTGAAAAGACGAAAAGGGTACAAACCGTAATGAAAAAAAAATGAACAAGATTCAACAGGGCTTAATGTGAAGTAAAAATTGAAGCTTAGCCTATGAAAATATTACATTAAGCCATACACACAGAAGCAGCATGTGACCACAAGACAAGACAGATACATAGTCGGGCCTTGATACAAGTCTAAGATGACACTTTAACGAGAAATGAGAACGACCGAGATCGGTTATTGTTAAAGTGTAGTAAAAATGAGGTTATATCTGCTTCAGTGAATTTAAATATTTTGGATCTGTTGATGTAATCTTGAACTGTCAAATGTATTGTCTTACTAGATTCCAAATTACATTGTGGTAAACAATATAAAACAGTTTGGATTGAAAAAGGCGCGAACTATGCAATCAAACCATGCAATTGATTTCTCAAAGCTGTATAAAAGGGACAACGAAAAGCAAAATGCCATGCGTCTGTTGCACCTTCAACACATCAACCGGTGTGAGACTCAGTAACGCCTGTTTGGAACAGGTGAGTATTCATTCATACGTTGGCTTAAAACAATCGGAACCAAAATATACAGTATTCAGGAAAAGAGAAAATCTGATGTAAAAGATAGTTTACAAGATAATGACCTGTTGCTGAAAATGGTTTAAGCAGTAAGAGATTAGTATTGCTGACAGCAGCAGTAGCATTAATTGTAGTAGAAGTAGTAGAAGTAATAGCAGTAGTAATAGTAGTAGTAGTAGTAGTAGTAGTAGTAGTAGTAGTAGTAGCAGTAGTAGCTGTGATAGTAATAGTTGTAGGCCTACAGCTTTATCGCCACTATCATTTTTATCATTATAATCGTCGGTATCATCATCATAATCAGCAAAACTACTGCAGTGAAATACAAATAAAATACGTGAAACCCGGTGAAGGCAGCTACCATATTGCCGAAAACGGAAAATCAGGTGGCCCCATCTGCTCCATTAGATGGTTTACTTTAAGAAGTCAGTAAAATCTTAAGATATATTGGTCTTTCCTGGGTTTTGTAATTATTTTTAAAAAAAGTTGAAGTGGAGTGTACTAAGGCATCGGTTGATGATAATACCATCGCCATCTGTTGAAATTTTTCAGGTCTGGGGGTCACCAGAAGTGCCCCTATGCAATTTCAAAGCAATTGGCTGAGTGGTTTCGGAGATACAGATTTTTTAAGGATTCCCCCCCCCCCAAAAAAAAGTAGACAGAAAAAAAAATAAACTAAAAATATAAAAATCACTGGAGCGCAACCATTTGAACAAACTTGGTATAGACCCACCCAAGGTACATTCCTAGCATATGTCAAGTGAAGCTGGTTGGCGGTTTTGGAGAAGTCGAAAATGTGAATTTCCAGTGCAGTCCCCATTGACTAACATGGTAATAAATAGGAATGCATGCATAGACCGACAGGTACCTAAATTGAAAAAAAAAATCCGTTAAAAATCAGAGATACAAAGTTTCACCACCTGGTAAATAAGTTTATTTATCCCTCCCACAAGCTACATTTCCACCAAGTTTCAGAACAATCTGAGAGATGGTTTTGGAGTAGAAGTCAAAAATTAAATTGACACACAAAAAATCATTCAAGAAATAACAAAAAAGTCAGCATCCCATGTTGAATGAATTATTGTGTTTGGGTGAAGTGTCCCTATGAAATTTCACAGCCATTGGATGAGTAGTTTGGGGAGAACACTTTTTTAACATTTTGCCAAAAAAGCGACAAAAAATCATTTAAAGAATCCAAAAATTACTGGGTTGTGACGATTTGAACAATTTAGTAGAGACCCGCGCTAGGTACATCAGCCTCAGGTTTCAGGTGAATCCAGCAAACGGTTTTGGAGATGTCAAAAATGTGAATTGTTGACGGACGGACGCCGACGACGGACAAAGAACAAGTCATCTGAGGTAAAAAATACAATGTACTAGATCATCTGTTGTTGTGATTAGTTTATCGCGAAACAGCACCTAAATTAAGATAAATACAGCGTGCCCCTCATCAGTTGTGATAAATTCTTTATAAGAAGTACTTAAAATAGGAAAAAATGCAGTTTACTACGTCATCCGTAGTTGTGATAAATGTATCATGAAAAAAGTACTTAAATAAGGGAAAATGCAATGTACTACGTCATCCGTAGTTGTGATAAATGTATCTTGAAAAATGTACTGAAAATATGAAAAAATGCCAGGTACTTTGTCATCGCTTATTGTGATCAGTTCATCATGAAAAGTACTTAAAGTAAGACAAATACAGTGTACACGTCATGAGTTGTTGTGATAAAGCCATCATGAAAAGGTATTCAAAATTCGAACAATACAGTGTACTACGTTACTGGTTGTTGTGCTTAGTTGACTTAGTTCACCATGAAAAGGTACTAACAATAAGAAAAATACCGTGCTGCATGTCATCGGTTGTAGTGTTTAGTTCATGATAGAAAAAGTACTTAGAATAAAAAATGTAGTGTACCACGTTACCAGTTATTATTGTGATTAATTCAGCATGAAAAAGTACTTCAAATTAAAAATGCAGTGTACCAGGTCACGAGTTGTGATTAAACAGCAAGACATTTTTTTTATCATCATCCAGAAGGACATCCAGTGGCATAGGATACATCATTCTTAAGGGAGATCATGTATATATCAAGGCCAATAGAGCACCTTGTAAATGGATAATGTACATAACTAACTACTTCCCGGTAAGACACTAATGTTTGACAGGACAATGACAGTGCCTTGACAGTCGGCTTTGAAATAGGAAACCGTCGGTGACCTTCATCGAGACATCTGTACCTTGAAATATAACCGGAACACACTCGTCACTGTTGTCCAGTTACTTTTCGTTAACCCTTCCCGTTTGACATGCATCTAAATTGTCAGGATGTCAAACATTTCTGTTTCACTGTTGCTGTCGTTGTTGTGATCAGTCCTACTTTGGGGGGAGGGGGCCACTGATTGAAAATATTTTTGACCGACACCAGTTGACCCTCAGGAAGGCTGGCGTCAATAACCTTCCCTGGTATGTTTTGTTCCGTAATATTATTAATTCTTAATCTACAACTGAACAAGCGTGAAGTTAACAAGAGTATTACTGTCACGAGTCAAACATTAGTCAGCATAAACAGCAGACTAGTTGTCAAATGGTCAGATGTCTGCAGCGTATTTCCCTGATATCTGTTATGTTGTGGGGCTACAGTGCATGATATCCAGTTCCTTTCAGTAGATCACTGTAACAACGATATGTCAGAATATCATACACGAAAACAAATTTTATGCATAAAAAAAATGGCGCCAAGACTTAGTCCACTATAGCGGCAAAACAAGGCACGAAGTAATGCACTTCGGATGCAATAAATAATTCTGAAGAAGAAAAGAATTTACTTATGACAGGGAGCTCTCAACTAGACCTTGTTGACCAAGAAAAACTGGTAAGAGACACAAAAGTGATAAGGATAGCCTAACTGCCCACGATCTGCCAGGAGAGAGCGGTAGCCACAGAGATATGACACTGTTGCGCTGCATCTTATTACGAGCGACATCGAAAGTAGACTAGGGATCTTGCATCAGTTGCCCAAGATCTGGTCGGCCTTTCTGTTGGCCTTTCAAGGGCTCTGGCTTAGGACAGCAGGTTATACTATCTACAGGTATACTTACAGGGACAACAAACAACTGGACCTGAAACTACAAGCCACAACGTCCCTGACAAGATTAAAAACGCAAGCAAAGGAATGCATTATCATATGAAACTGCTAGCCACAACGCCCCTGACAAGATTAAAAACGCAAGCAAAGGAATGCATTATCATATGTGATAATGACGCTCGTTCTAGAGATAAACCGAAGAACACCCACGAGTCCAGTCGTACAAGGAGACACCCATCTGCTTAGCAGCAACATCAAACATGCTTGCAAACCGGAATTCCCGGGCCGGATTACAACCAAAAAGGGGACAAGGACCAATCAGCGACAACAGCCCTCAATGGTTTAGGTCTGACCGGCAGAGTGTCCAGGGATTAGGGGTTTAACTACTTCTGGTGAGGATTGGACGTTCAACTAAGCCCGCACCATGAAGGCTTGGCAGGTTTAGTCCATGCCCGACGAAGGAGACAAATTTGATTTATTTTATGCTGATTACTCCATGTCCATTATGGTTAACAAGATAATGCCTGCTAACAAATCATTCGTTAGACACCTAATGCATATTGGTCCACGAACTACTACGGCTTTACAGGTCAAAATCGCCGATTGACTAAAGACTTCGACATGTTTTACCACTATATAACCTACATACTTTGTGACTTCAAGAGTACAATGAGTTGCACCCGATCATAAAGTATAGTCAAGAACGTCTAATTCGATCTATATTGTTGACGGACTAGCACTCGGTTACATTCAACAAGTTAATGGCCGGTGTGGCAAATGATAAGACCTGATCATAGCAACACGTCAATCTGATAAGCATAAGTCAAAGCCTAGTCCAGTATTGTTTATTCTGAATTTGTAACGAAAGTTATGAGTGTTGTCACTGCTACACGACAGGCTGGACGATTGTATTTATATACAGCCCGCTTCCTGGTGTAGTGACGATCTAATTTCGATGTCTTTATTATGTTTGGCTGTGTAAGACCTAGGCTACCTTTTGAGCCATGTCCATTATGGTTAATAAGTTAATGCCTGCTAACAAATCATTCGTTAGACACCTTATGCATATTGGTCCACGAACTACTACGGCTTTACAGGTCAAAATCGCCGATCGACCAGGGTGCATGACAACATCTCACTCAGCGGCACTGGCAGGATTTAACGCACAAGAGCCAGCTGGTAAAATTCAAGGTCTACTTACCCTGTCTTGTCTACGTTTTCGCTAACCACAGGTTTTTTTTTTTTTTTTTTTTTTTTTTTTTTTTTTTTTGTTATTCCGAATTTGTAACGAAAGTTATGAGTGTTGTCATTGCTACACGACAGGATGGACGATTGTTTTTATATTCAGCCGGCTTCATGGTATAGTGACGATCTAATTTCGATGTTTTTATGTTTGGCTGTGTAAGATCTAGGCTATCTTTTGAGCCGCTGGTCATGTTCAGTATTGTTTTAATACAAACTTGGTGTTTACCCTAAGACGTCCGCAATCACTTGGTTATTTTGATGTTACTTTACTACAAATTTGAGTTGCTTTGATGAAATTTTCCTTATAAAGATACATGCCACTATTTGTAACAATATTATTATAAGATACGACATGAGTACATGTTGAGCCGACTGATGCTCCTCTTATATTCTATAATGCCCCATGGCGATGATTGTTCAGTATGGTATTTAGTGCATACAATTTACAAAATTATTGTAGACGATCAGTTCATTGTTAACCAGTCTGAATGTCTAGGCCCTATTATAGATACATGCTGCCGTCTCCACTTGTTTCCCAGGTACTTCTCTTATTGTTTTTGTTCTCTTTTACATCAACTTTGAGAGTGATAACACATCACTCTATATACCTGGGCTTATGTTATTTTCTAACTACTAATGTTCGTTTTACATTCTATGTTTGGTACTTTTGTGCCATTTTGTGTACTCTTCTACCATATATCTTTGAAACATATGCTGGTTCCCTACGATGTGTGAGCAGGTCTGTACTGCTACATATAATGTTACGAATGAGGGTGTTACTATTTGCAATATTTATAAGTGTATTCGAACTAGTATTTTTGGCAATATCTTACAACTGCTTCTATATGGCGTGCCTCTGTCTTGTTTTTTACCATTTTTTACATGGGTTGCAAACCCATATACTCATAGTAAAGAAACTATTGTCCAAGATGTGTAAGATGGTAAATACAATTTACAAATATGGTATTCATACAGTGAAAGTGATGCATCATCTGTGGTACTTCCACATCATTTCGTATTTCATGTATGCAATTGTAGGCTTTGTCACATACTGTACAAACGGACGTACATTGGGTGAAAATTACGGGGTATCGTGGGAACTTTGGAAACTTATGTTTTCACCTAACTCACGAGAGCGAATTTTTACACATGCGTACTTTTATTTCATAAGAATATTTGTAATCTTTTTGCTAAGACATACAACAACCACTATGTTGTTTGCCCGCTTTGCTACCATTATTGTAGGTTCACTTGTAAACAGTGGGTGCGTACATTTATTATTATATGGTATGGAGTTATATTCACTTCTGCTCTCTATGTTGCTCGAACTACCATCAATTTACTACGTGATTTTGATGTACAGTATTCCGGTGCTATGCACGGTCGATTTCTTATTTACTACGAGGAAAGTACACGGTAACAACTTAGACAGGGGTTTGACCTTCCAGCAAATTTTATGTATTTTACACTATCATCGCTTTTTGAGAATGGTATTGACAGTCTTGTTATTTTACATTTCCTGCTGCTGACCCTGGCGGGGGATGTGCATCCAAACTCGGGCCCCAATGATGCATCAGGTGATTTGAGCGTTTGTCATGCGAATATTAGAAGTCTTACGCATGAAAAACTTGTATGCATTAGATCTTCGCTAGCACAGTCATACGACTTAATAGCCCTCTCTGAAACCTTTCTGCCCCCTTACAAGGATAGTACTAATCTTAATATACCTGGTTTCCACCCAATAATACGCCGTGATCGCGCTAGTGGTCACGGCGGTGGAGTTGTGCTTTATGCATCCCGGACTTTAGCTGTGAAAAGACGTATCGACTTAGAGAATACAGCTCTTGAAATTTTGTGGGTGGAAGTTCGGCTCCACAACAACTGTTTTTTATTAGCAGTTGTCTCTAGGCCTCCAAATTTTAGGGGTATCTTTTTTGGGATGACTTACAGACTAATGTAGACCAAGCTGTTAGCTCTGGTACAGAAAAAATTGTAATTATGGGTGACTTAAATGCAGATCCCAAAACTCATCATGGAGTTCATTTGACAAACTTTGGTCTCCACAATAACTTTACCATTCACATAAATTATCCCACCAGAATAACCGAACATACTTCAACATGTCTGGACCAAATACTAAGCAACATTCCACAATATGTGCGAGACCCTTCTCTATTGCCTCCAGTGGCTCAAAACGATCACTGTACTGTGTCTGCGAACTTACTTTTTCGAGTTAAAACGGACTGGTCATACGAAAGGTTTATATGGCAGTACTCAAAAGCTGATTTTGACTATTCAGGGAAAAGTTAAGTGAAGTTAACTGGGATGCCTGCTTTGACTCTCTTGATGCGGCCTGTCATGCTTGGACTACGAACTTTTTTAATGTTGCCCGACATTGTATACCGAACAAAAGTGTCTGGATAAGACAAAATGATTTCCCCGTGTACACATCTAAACTGCGGACTCAAAAACGGAAATTACATAGGATCCACAGGAAGGCGAAGGCTTCAAATGACCCCCCCCCCCCCTCCCCGTATTTGGAAGTATTTTCGAGAGCTACGAAATCAATACATGAGCGATTTAAGGAAAGCTGAAGACGAGTACCATGATAAACAATGTAACCTTGTAAACGATGGGCAATTTAAAGGCAAGAAATGGTGGAAAATGGCTAAGTACTTCATGTCTAGTAATTCTAACAGTTCGATACCTTCCATACTATCAAACAATTTGGTTCTGTCTGATAGTGCATCCAAAGCTGAAGCCTTTAATAAATATTTTCTCAAACATTCCGACGTTGACTCATCCACTTTTACCCTACCTAGCGAAGGCCAAGACCCGCCAAATCTACTGGAAGTCATTGTACTAGACGAAGATAGTGTCTTTGACATCTTGAAATCCCTGGATACTGATAAGACATGTGGACCGGACGGTATTAGCCCCCTGCTTTTAAGGGAGGCAGCCCCAAGTGTAACATCTTCCCTTACGAAATTACTGAACATGTCTCTTTCTAACTGTAAGTTTCCAACCGAATGGAAGAAAGCACATGTAACACCAATTCACAAAACTGGTGCGGCAGAATTGTGTAACAATTACAGACCCATCTCTTTAATAAGTTCTGTAGGGAAGGTATTTGAACGTGCAGTGTTCAAGCATATTTTCAATTTTCTACGTGACAATTTGATACTATCTGAAAATCAATCCGGCTTTCTACCCCGTGACGGAACTGTCAATCAGCTTGTGTATCTTTACCATGAATTTTCAAAAGCGGTCGATCTCCAGAAGGACGTACGTGTAATATTCTGTGATATTACCAAAGCCTTTGACAGGGTACATCATCCAGGGTTAATACACAAACTTAAAAACGCGGGCGTCCGAGGTCCACTTATTTCTTGGTTGGAGGATTATCGTCACGCAAGAACACAAAGAGTAGTCATCCGGGGTCAGGCTTCATCTTGGGGGAGAGTCAAAGCAGGGGTCCCGCAAGGTTCAGTTTTGGGGCTATTGCTATTTCTTGTGTATGTTAATGATATTGTGGAGATTGTCAGATCAGAAATACGTCTTTTTGCTGACGATACGACTCTTTATATTACAGTTGACAATGCGATTGAAGCAGCTGATACAATAAATCACGATCTGGAATCAATATCCCAATGGTGAGATCAATGGCTTGTCCCCTTTAATCCTAAAAAGACCGAATCTCTGATAGTAAGTAGAAAAAGCACTCCTGTAGACCATCCTTATTTGATTTTTAACAACAATACTCTTGACAATGTAGAGGTACATAAACATCTTGGCCTTTGGCTTTCCGCAAATCTTTCATGGTCAGCCCACATCAATATTATTGCAAAATCAAAGAAGCTCGTTGGTGTTCTTAAACGCCTACAGTACAAACTGAACAGAAAAACTCTTGAATTTCTTTACTTCTCTTTTGTACGTCCTTGCCTGGAGTATGCTAGTGTGGTCTGGGATGGATGCACAAAACCCGACAGGGACCGACTTAAAACTGTTCAGCTGGCCGCAGCCCGGGTGGTGACCGGGGCTTTTGCCCACACCGGTCTCCAACGTATATACGAGGAGATTGGCTGGGAAAAATTATCAGAGCGTAGAAGAAGGCAAAAATTGCTACTTCTGTTCAAAATTGTTAACGGGATAGCCCCAGCATATCTTTCCAGATTATTACCGGGAACAGTTTTTATTATTAACATTATTGTTCGGAATAGAAGGAAGAGGATTTTCAAAAAGTCAAAATGAGGAAATTTTTGAAGCAGTACATAAGTACATAAAATTATCTGGCAGATTTAAAACGTGATCCTATTTTGGTAACTGTGTTCATGAAGTACGACTCCTTCTATTTGTACCAATGCTCACGCATCATTTCTTTTCCCTTCCGCTTTCATATTTGTGGTCCTGTGCGTGGCCTATCTGTGAATTGGTGTTTACAATATCTATGTAGTCTTGTCTTCTTTGTACAAGAGGCCCTCATATAGGCTGGTGAGCCTGTCGGCCAATTGTGTTAATAAAATATGTTTAAACCAACTGTGGGCAGGATCTCAGCCATGTAGCGCTGGCCTGTTTGTAATACAAAATGTTTAAACCAAGTGAAATTATACAGGCAAGCTTTCAAAGCTTGAAATCGGCTTTGCTGAAATCATTCAATGTCATCTTCTCGTCTGGTTTCTATCCTGACTTATGAAAAAGAGTTATGACATTCATTTTCAAATCTGGCTCTACGACGGACCCCACAAATTACAGATGTATCTCTGTTAGTATTTGTGAATCAAAATTATTTTGTATAATACTAAACAAACGCATCAGACCTCATATGATGAGCAATAACTTGAACAATGAGTACCAAAATGTTTTCACAAAATAATATAGAACTAGCGATCACATATATTGCTTACACTAATTGGCACGTACAACAAGAAGTATATATAAGGATGCTTCACAGATTTCAAAAAGGTGTTCGACACAATATGGCACGATGGTTCTTTCTACAATCTCATGACGAGAAGTATTAAAGGAAAACTCAGAGGAAATTATAATTAGCATGGGCGTGAAAAAAGGCTGTGTGTTAAGCACAACTTTGTTTAGCGTCTTCATAAATGATTCACCCAAGCGATTTTATGAAACATGCAATCCTGTTTCATTATATGATAAGAAAACTTGTTGTTCAGTCTGTGCAGACGGCTTGATTCTATTATCAGGCTCAGGAAATGGTTCACTAACATAATCAGATAATTGTTTGTGTTAGGTGTGTTTCAAGTAACAGAATCGACGTCCTCAAGATACTCTTGTGTCTCCAGAGCAGTTTCGCAACTGGGTCTGACATGATTGGTTTAAGTGGTTCCAATTTAACAAATCATCAGTCAATAATTGGAGAAAAAAAAACAGTTATATGATTTACTGTACTCGGAGTCAAAAAGCAGATCTTAATGATAATTTTATTGTTACTATACTTGATGTACCTATCCAAAGAACAGCTCAGAGTAAATTCCTTGGCGTCAGGATTGATGATCAACTTACCTGGAAATTCCATATTTCTTATATTTTAAGTAAGATGAGTAAAGTTATTGGTATTGATAGAAAAGTGAGGCAAAGTGTAGGCAAGTCTATATTTCTAAAACTTTATTATTATCTGACCTACACATATTTTCCATATTGCAACATTACTTGGGTATCTACTTACTCAACAAATTAAGATCAGGTTGTTACACTACAAAGTTGGTAACTTTTGCTGATTATAATGCACATACTGCCCCAACTTTCGGCGAGTTAAACGTTATGAAATTATCAAATTTTAACAAATATTTAACTGCATTTTCGTGTACAAGGTTTACCATATACTCAATTGCTGTACAAGAAATGTTTGGACTAAACTGTAGAATGCACGATTACGATACGAGGCACAGCCAAAATATCCACCAACCTAAATTGCGAACCAATCTTGGCCTATTTTCAATTAAGTGTAAAGTATCTTTCATCTGGAACAATAGTCCTAATATTTTACAGGACAAACTGTCACTGGAATTATTCAAAGTGCATTGCAAGAAAAATTTCCCCATAGCTTAGATGAAATTGCCATACTATAGCTCAAGTTATTAGTTGTGCTTTTTGAACATGGTTATATTAATATCCTGAACTGATCTGTAATCATTGCAGTTGAAGAGCCATAAGCCTGTAAAGGTTTCTTCCTCGTCATTTCTTCTACCATGTGCATATACTATGACATGTTGTATTCCATTTATAGAGCATCCTGATATGGATAATTATTGAATACATATGCGTCATATGATTCTGTATATGCACGATGTATACCATTTTCATTTGCCAATAAACATTACTAACATTGGAAATTATCTTTTGAAAAATACAGCAAACCCCTTACAAAGATATTTAATTTCTCCCTTCAAACCTCTACTTTTCCCGATAGGTAAAAGAAGAGATCACATGCAAAAAGTCTGACAGGCAATCCAAATTGAATTATCTGCCAATGTCTCTATTATGTAACGTGCTAAAAGCATCTGAGCGCTTGGTATTTTATCATTTTTATGAATATCTTGTGGAGAACGAATTGTTGAACAAAAGGTAACTCTTGGTTCACAAAAGTGACTTAATCATTAACCAGTTGTTCAGTATTGTCCATAAAATGTACAATGGTCTTGAATTGAATAACGAGGCTAGAATGGTCTTTCTTGACATATCGAAATCTTTCGATAAAGTTTGACTCCTATGACAGCTTGATGGCTTTTTTGTGTTTAGCACCAAATAGGCCTGGAACACTTTGTCATTAAAGCATTTCTGCACTTGAGACCGAAATATGTCTTCAGCAATTTTTATCTCCACTGATTTGTCCGCCAACTGAGATTATAGGACGGGTGGTCGTCCGCCATGGATCAGTCCGTCATTTGAGATTATAGTACGGGCGGTCGTCCGTCATCCATCAGTCCGTCAGCTGAGATCATAGGATGGGCGGTCGTCCGTCATCGATTTAATTTGATTTGATTTGATTTGATTTGATTTGATTTGATTCGGTTAGATTTCGGTTGAAAAATGTATAATAAAATGTATAAATCAACACATACAAAATAATATGAACCAAGGATGGCACCAAAAGTCCGAAGACTTATTTCCATGATGGTCCTTTTGTTAAAACAATATCAAAACTATAACCTATAGAAATATGTAACTTAGCAAAATAGAAATTATGAAATACAATATCAAGTCTGTAAATAAAATCTGTATTCACTACTGAAAAGAAATATTACGTTTGTAAGAATTGGAGAGAGAGAGAGAGAGAGAGAGAGAGAGAGAGAGAGAGAGAGAGAGAGAGAGAGAGAGAGAGAGAGAGAGATACTACGATTGTTACTAAATGACTAGTATATAACCAGTAGCCGAATTGTAGTAACTTGCCTGTTGGGTAGATAAAATTGCCATATTGTATCAAGTGTGTAAATCTAGTAATAAATAAAGTCCTCATTAATCTTCTTTTGAACCTCACAATGGAGATGGTTTTTAGGAGTATTTTGAAAGTACTAAAGTTGATTGTCACTCGAATTTCAGAGGGGAGCTTGTTCCATTCTACTATGCCAGTAAACAAAAAAAATCTGCCCGTTTTGAGTTTCTCACAAGGCAGAATATATTCAAGGGCGTTGTTTCTGGTGTCGTCATGAGATATAAGATAACGCCTATGAAAATAATTAGATAAGTAAAAAGAAGTTTCTTTGTCCTTTTATCAAGTCAATCGTTGTTTCTCTTCATAAACTTTACTCTGTCTTTACATTTCTCAATGACTTCCTTGCCTATAGACTGGCTTGACAAAGATTGATCTAAAGGAATACCCAAGCACTTCACCTGGGATTTATTTTCAATGATAGTATTTCCACATTTGAAGTTTAGTTTCTTGCCCTTTATCTCTATTTCTCAAACAAAATAAATTCGGTCAAGCCTAAATGTAGGAAGAGCTTGTTATCCACTAACCACTTATGTATGGATTCTAATTCTCTACTAAGTTTGATTTTTTGGTGGTCTTTGGCCGCAAACAACAAAACAGAATCATCTACATGTGACAGAAGTTTGCAACCGACCGCCATAACCATATCGTTGACCTAAATTTGGAACAAAGTCGGCCCCAAGGTCGAACCCTGCGGGAATCCACATGTTATTCGTTTTAGTTCCGACTTTTTCCACTTACACTAACAGCCTGGTTTCTGTCTGATAAGTAAAACTGAAACCATAACACTGAGGAATTGTCCAATCCCTTGGCTGCCTGGTTTTTGAACACAGAATCTGATGATTAACCGTGTCGAATGCTTTCTGTAAGTCCATTAGCAACATCCCTATGTAATTTTTTACTATTTCCCTCTTGATATAATCAGGCAAGTATGTGAAACAGGTGTCTGTAGAGAAACATGGGCGAAAGCCAGATTGATACATGTAAGTAAGATGATTAAACCTCAGATAAAGTTCGAACTGGTCTTTCACTGTCCCCCCCCCCAACACCTTAGAAAGGATACATATAATGGAAAGAGTTCTGTAATTATGTCGTTGTGTGAACACAGACAAATTGTTTTACCCAATATTATTTCTTTCTTTCTTTCTTTCTTTCCTATCTTTCTTTCCGCCAGATTTTTGTGTCGTCTTAAACTCAGACACCGTGCAAGCTAGAAACTTCAAACTTTGCATGGCTATAGCACCTGCAGTGAAGTTTTGCATATTTTGCACTATTTGGCTCCCTTTAGTTCTTTAGAAACTTGCCAAATCAAAATTGATAGATTCATGATGTGTGTATGACAGGTGCAATACTAAGTGCTCCATCTTTTAAAAATCTTGCAGACATGTTATCAGGATCAGAGGAGTTATTATAACCCAAATCTTACAGTCTCTTGACAGTATAGTCTTCTGTTACAGTGGCTAATTTAAAAAAGTTTTTCTTTACTTCTTTTCCTTGATAAATATTAATACCTTTCTCAGTAGTGAACATATTATATGGAGGTGATAGTTTGTCCACGAACTTTGATGTCACAGTAGTGAAATAAGTGTTAAAAGTATCAGCAACTTGGTTGTCCTGTTAATGAATATCACTATTTTCAGCATATTATACAACATTACGTTGTTTTTCATTCTTTGAATGACAACGAGGTATTTTAAGGATTTTCCAAAGTTTCTTTCTGTCACTTATATTTTCTAATGTCCGTGTATGTATATGTATTTTTCATCAAACTTGTGATTTAGATCCACTTCAAACTTGATGGTCATGTAACTAGCCGAGTCTCTATCAATTGTCTTATATTCACATTCCAGTAGTTTTCGTATTTATTGCATTAATTTTGTTCGCTTTGGGGAAAACCATCAAAAATCGCCTGTTAAATCACATGGCCAATGGATCTAAAATTTGAAAATACTTCATGGTACCCCAATATCGGCGTGGGACTTATTTGGGTTGATCTCAAGATCAGCTGCGGACGAGCTGTTCACAGCCCTGTTGTCTATGTTTGCCCATGACAATATAATTTGGAAAAGCGATATAAATGAACTGAAATGGAATTGCGGTTTCTTCTATCGACCAACAGGAGGATATGCCTGAACAAAAGCGGAATCTTTTTGAGCAAATCCTCTCTGTATGAACCCCCAGGCAGCGTTAGATTCAGCGAAAGTGTCTGGGGTGCAACATATTACCGAGTCCACTGAACTGGTGATATTACATTACTCTTTATTTCATCAGATTAGTTTTTGTGCCTTTTCATGCCTGGCCTTTAACAGCTCCATCTGATCTTAATATAAATGGCAAGTATCGTATTATAAAATCAGCATGCAGTACAACGAACAAACCGGCCAAAGCTGGCTGAGTCGTCGCAATAATTCAGCTTCAGGATAAATGGGTGCCTGTCTCCGCTTAGGTTGTCGTGTCGGCTAATTATCCTCCGCTACCTGTCAATTCCCAACAAAAGATATGACCGAGATGCCGAATAGTGTAATTTAATAGCTGGTATTATTGGCAAAGGAAAGATCAGCAGTATGACATGGTCTTATTGCTCGTGCATTTCTATCTCTCTCCCTCTTTCTTTTTTTTTTTTTTTTTTTTTTTTTCATTTTTTCATGGGAATCTGTAAAATAGAGATACATTTGATAGGGAGAGACAAAAACTTTGTTCGGTGCAGTCTCCTCCCACAGAGATCACACCCCATGTAGCGATATGCGCGATGACAGGGACTGAAGATTTACATCGTCTCGCAGTATGGACAGTGGTCGATATAGACGATTTACTTCATCCAGTGATATGTACGGAATCCTTAAATGGACACCCAGAAATCTTGAAAATATGTAAATATAACATAAAATAGCCCAACTACGCCCTTAAAATTCCTTGGTCAACGTATTCGTTGACCCACGGAGGAAAAAAACTAGTTTATCCCTCCATGGTTGACCTATCTAACCTTGAAATTAGGTCCAGGGCACTCGTGCCATATCACTCAAAGCACTCTAGAGGCAGGACACGTTTACCAAATTTCGTTTGAAAAGCTCATTCCAGTCTCAAGTTATCACGCTGACGCTCCTGCAATTGCCAAGCTGACCTTTCTGACCTTGAAACAAGGTGAAGGTCTTTCAAATACAATCCCGCCCAAGCTCTCTATCAGAGGGCTCTGCACAGACACAATTTGGTTGAGGGAACTCTTTTTATTCTTAAGTTGTTGCGATGAGAATAAACATGCCATAAACCTGACAAAGTTGACCTTGTTTGTGACCTTGAAAGAAGGTCAATGTCTTTGATATACATTCGTACCCGAGCTACTTATCAAAAAAATTCATACACAAAGTTTGGATGAGACAGGTCTTTGCATTCTGAAGTTATCGATATGAGAACAAGTGTGGACAGAGGAACGGACGGGAAGATGGAGAAATGGATAATCGATGACACGACGACAATATCCTTCGGTCAAAGTTTTGCCAAAGGGAAAAATTTGTTTCATTTCCAAAAGATAGTTTTGAACGGGAACGAAATTTGTATCATTTTGTTTCGCTCCCACGCTAAATTCTGTCCTTCCCATGAAATATCTTTCGTTCCCATGCATATCACAATATGTTTCGTTCCCACCCTACATTATTTCATACCTATATGCATTATATCTCGTTCCCCTGAAATCTTAAACAACTTTGTGGTCTGTAAATTTTCATTTTCGGGTCCCTTTAGTGGTTATTTTCTTTGGAGACAACGAAATAATATTTATCATTAACTGTCCCTCAGAGGGCTTCGTAAAATATGTGCAATGACCAGTCTTTATGATTCATTCCACCCCACAGTTCCTCAAGTTGCAGGATCGCTGCCTCATTTAGCAATTTAAGCGTGGTCCAGTGCTAAAAATTATCCGTCCATAGCTCATTGACCTCAATGATGCATTCCCTATCTCTCGATGATAATGTAAACGTGATGACCAGTTTTAAAATTTACCCGTCCATATATCACGGAGATCGAGCGCGATGACATGTGCCTCTTGCAGCAAATTTTAAATAATCAAAAACTAAACAACAAGTCATGCAGAACAAGGTTTTGTCGTTTTAATCTCACTCTCGCCCCCCCCCCCCCCGAGTCATGTTGGTACACCAGAATTTGACAAAGTCAAAATGTTAGACGTTTCATCCAGAGTCAAACTATTAAGACAGACATTTTTGCATGTACTTCAGTATTCAAATTTTATTTATGTCATTTCACATACATTTACATATAGCAACTCTTTTCAGCCATATCATTATGTATGATGTTTCTCTCCCTGTATAGAAGGATGGATAATATTTTCAAGTACAAAAAGAACCTAAGTATAGGCTACTGGAATATAGATGGGTTATTCTCTAAAAATGGAAATTAGCGGACTTGCAAACTGAATGATCCTAAAATTGGTGCTCCATTAGAAAAAAATGATCTAAATTGTCTAGTGGAGACTCATTGTGGAGATAATGACCATGTTAACTTCCCTGGATACCGAATTGTACATAACATAAGACCAAAAAGCGATAATGCCACCAGACATTATGGTGGCTTTGCTCTCTTGGTACGTGAGGAATTTAGACCAGGGTTAAAATTTATGCCCATGGATAGCAGTGAAATCATGTGGGTGAAATTATGTAAAGAATTTTTCCACATGGAAGAAGATGTATATTTGTCAGCAGTATATGCTAGTCCATGATCTTCCACTTACTCAAAAAAGTGACAATATTTTTGAACTTCTTGAGAATGATTTGGCATACTACAGCCCTAAAGGGGCATGCTTTATAACGGTAGATTTCAATGCCCGCACACCAACTGAACCGGATTATTGCATACATGATGAAGGTATGCGATTTCTTGATTTACCTGTGAACATGAAACTATTAAGACAGAGTCATGTTTTTAATATATATCATAACCAGGGTCCAACATACCTTCAAGAAAATTTTGTGAAAATTTAGGACCTCCATGAACATAATACTAGAGGAAGTGAAAGTACCTTTGCAATTCTCGGAGGAGAAAGGTTGAAAGCTTTCTCATTTCACCAAATGGCCTAGTGGCTACAAGAGACTGGAATTCTTTACCAGAACATCTCAAAAAATAAAAACCAAACAAACTTACAAACTACAAATTAAAAAGTATCTATTTCAAGAAATGCTAAACCAATATCACATCCTTTTTTCTCTTCTTAACTAAAGTTTTCTTAACTACAGTTTTTTTTGTGTGTCATTTGGGGGATGAACCTTTCAACATGTGGCTGACAGCTGTTTTTGATCCGGCTTATTCTATTTCTTATTTACATCTATGTTTACCCATTTATTTTAGTTTACTCAATATGCTTTTGTAAATGTCTTATGTTTTCTGTAAATGTCTAGTTTTATTTATTTTGAATCTGACTTATCCCCTATGTTTATATTTATTTATCTATTTACTTTTATCTTGCATAGTGGTGTATTAGTCCTACGACTGAGCACAAGAGGGCAGTACCTTGATGTAGTCCTCTTGTTGCTGCTTGTAATGCTATGACCCGGTTAGGGTTTTATGCAATAAAGTATTCTGTATGTATCCTTTTTAAATTAAGTTTTTAGTCTATGAGGACAGATGTGTCTTTCTGTATCTGTGATATATTTATCATCCTATTTTATGTATCTGTTTGTAATAAGGACCCCACTGGAAATAAGTGCTAGGACTTTCGTGGGCTATCCTTAACACAATGTTCTTTATATTCTATTTTACCTATGTATTTGTACTTGTGGTGCTGAATAAATCAAATCAAAATTAAGAGTGGTAACCAACACTGAAGATTTACCCATACATATGCTTTCGATTGTGACGATCTATGCATGCTCCATACAACAATAAATCAGTGTGCTGACCAGTACTCGAGTGAGGGTACATGATTGGCGGGTCCGCAACACGCTCGCCTTTCACCGCTGCGGCCCGGGTTCGATTCACGACCGAGGATGCCAGTGGAAAGAGCTCCTACCACTCTGATTAAAAATTATAAGGTCACATTCCACAGGGGATTAAAATATGATAGCCCCATGACACAGGCAGGCAATGATGTATACGGGCAGGAGTGTCTAAAAATAGATTTGATATTTAACATGACATGTTTCAGGGAACTTTTAATACTGAAACGTGTTGGGGCAGGTAGGGTTAAAATCAGACCCAGTTCAACGTCTATAACACAAGTCAGGACATGCACTTTCTCTGGACAAAAGAAGGATTAGCCACTCAAGCTATTCTGAGTGACCTTCAGTGCCCCTCGAGGTATTTCCCCTGTGGAATGTGACCATATGATTTTTAATCCCCTGTGGAATGTGACTTTATAATTTTTATCCCCTGTGGAATGTGACCTTATAATTTCTAATCCCCTCTGGAATGTGACCTTTTACAGCTGACCATACTAGTACTCACTACTGCTCTGAATGAATGTATTAATTATCATGTATGACAAATAGGTGATAATTGACCTTGATGGTTGTCAATAAAATTACTTACTTACTTATTTACATACTTACTTGCTTTACTTCTTCCGCAGAAATGTGCGGCGACCGTAACCGGATGTCCTCGAAGATATATAATGTGAGAACTGAAGGTCTACCCCATATTTGAGAACTAAAGATTTTTCCCATCTCAGGATCACTGTATGGGCAATTATCTGTGCTAATCATATACTTCTCTATCCGGGCCCTCGTGGCTTTAAATTTTCATCTAGCCATAACTTGGTCAATTTTCATCCAATTTCAGTCATATTGAGCTCAAATTGTAGATATTGTAACACCGCATATGGCCATAAGTTTAATGGAAAGTGAAATACCAAAGGATAAAAGTTGTAGCATTTAATACTTACATCTTTTGGAGGCACTCAGACAGATTTTCTTTGAACTTGAAGCTTATCTTTTCTAGTTTCTTCTTGATCTTTTCTCACATCCTGCACAACGTTGCAGGCCGCAAAAAGGTGTATATCTGTCCAAAAAAGTTGGCCGCATCAGAGAATACTTGTTCTACTTTACAAGATAAAGTAGCTATTTTAGAGAAGACACTTGCCAAGAAAGAGGCTGAATCTGTTCATAAAGCAGAAAACACTGACTGCACTCTTCAAGATAAGCTGACTGAAGCCGGGAAAAAAGATGTCTATCCGTTCATAAAGCAGAAAACACTGACTCCACTCTTCAAGATAAGCTGACTGAAGCCTAATAAAGATGTCTATCCGTCCAATACGAGTTGGCCACATCAGAAAATACGTGGTCTACTTTACAAGACAAAGTAGCTATGTCAGAGAAGACAATTATTAACAAAGATGCTGAAATTGAGGAGGTAAGAAAATGAAAATCTGCATTGGAAGACCGATGTGCTACCACAACAGAGGAACTGGAAAGTCTTCAGACCCCACATGAAGATGTAAATACAGATAGAGACAATGCGTACAAACGAATACGGGAATTACAAGATGAAGTGCTGAGCTGGCAAATTAGATTTGAAGATGTAAAGAAGGGCGTTAAATCCGACTCCCCTTAGCAAGTGCAGTCAGATTGGCAAGCGGAAATATATGCCAGTATTCCGGTCTCAAATCGATTTAGCAGTCTCACACAGGGGAACTCTGATACTGAAACATGCCTGAAGTCCAGACCTACTCCCCTATCCACTTCACAAATCGTGGGCACCAAATTTCATACCTTTAAGAACAGTAGTACATGCGCCAGTTGTTGGCCCCTCCATACAACAAACTCTTGAAAGTGTAGACATACTGCTGATCGGAAATTCAAACACAAGAGACATTGATCCGCAGAAAATGTCTAAGAACAAAAAGTGCTTTGTACACACCCTTCCAAACGGCTCAAAGCGCAATATAAAGAAAGCTGTAAATCCAATTATAGGATTAATAGACTATGACGATTATCAAAGGGATTCTCCAATTCCAGAGGGCGGGGCACTGCCTTGTCCAATCAGGGATGGGATCCTCCCAGGAGAAAATCAATAAGCAACTATAAAAGAAGATTTGCTTCACAGAAATCTGTCTGGGTGCCTTCAACATGAGATAAATTTGAAATGCTACACTTTGCCATTTTTCAACATAATCTAAATTTTGTGTATTATGCTAATTTGCATAAATTAGAATGCTATAACTTTGGTTCTTGGTTCATTGGATGTGGCCATGTCACAAACCTATAAAGTAAAGTTTGAATGACACTACTATCTCTAATAGTTTTGAAGCTATTCAAAGACTTTAATTTTGTGTATTTGCCTAATATGCATAAATTAAAAGCCTACAACTTTGGTTTATGGTTCATTGGATGCGGCTTTGTCACATACCTACAAAGGTCAGAATGGCAAGATTTAAAGTTCTTGTATTCATCTTATTTGCATAATTAAAATTGTACAATTTTGGATCATGGTTCATTGGATACAGTTGTCACAAACCCCAAAATTGAATTCGGAATGGCACCTCCATCTATAATAGTTTTTGAAGCTATTCAAAATTTAAAATTTTGCATATCCATCTAATTTGCATAAATTAAAAATCCTATAACTTTGGTTCATGGTTCATTAGACGTGACTTTGCCACAAACCGATAAATTGAAGTTGGAATTTCATCGTTATTTATAACTTTATATTTTAAATTTTTCAATGCCCTTTTTAGCATAAGTTGAAATTCTACAACTTTCATTTACTGCCCATTGTATTGGCAGGTGTCACAAACCTACATGTGCCCATTAAAATTTTGTGTCTATCTGCAGTAGTTTGGAAGATATGGAGCCTTACAATTTTAGAAAGGCCCTAATTTGCATAATTTTAAACATGTCGATTATTCCAAATTAGATAGCCAACTTCCTTACTAGCTGTGTTACCATGCCAAGTTTAAACGTTGTAGCTTGCACGGTCTCTGAGAAAAGCTCCGGACAAATTATGTGGTGGAAATAAGAAGAAAGAAAAAAATTTGAGAAAACAGTATGTCTGGGATGGCACCCAGACCATGGACCTATTATCAGATATTAGGTCAATACCCAGACATACAGAGGGGGGTGGGGAGAGGGAGAGAGAGAGCCCAGTCATCACCTCTTTCAAATTTCTATAGCAGAATAATTCATCACATGTAGGTCCCTGTTCAAGGTGGTGCTATTGTTGCCTGTTTAGCAGACCCAGGACCCTTGACAATCGGACAGGGACCCTGAGCCACCAGCCACATACAAGAATGGCCTGTGACCAACCTGCCTCCCATCTTCCTACACACACACAGGTGTGCAAACATACAAGCATGTCCAGTGGTGAGGCAGACCCCATGGGGCTCTGTTAAGAGCACTGTATAAAGGCAGGCTTGCATATTCAGTGGACCCTGTCTAAAACCTGATATACAGCCAATCAGCAGTGAGCAGAACTATTTTGTAGCCACACTGGATCCAAACATGCATTTCCCTTAACAGGGTTTGTATGGTGATTATGAGCTTTTTTACACAAAAAGTACTGAGTGATGATTGTTCCATTAAATACTTCAACATGTGAATCTGACTTGACACCATATATAATTCATGATTACAGTCTTAATTATTTTGTGTCAATGTAACAAATAGTTTTATATTTAACACATTGTGTCCCCTTTTCCCTCTTCCACAAGAATATATTCAGACAATTAACATAACAAAAAAGCTTCAAACTTGCCTCATTTAGTTGCACTTCTAGAACTTTTGTTCCCTGCTCATTGCCAGATGTCTTAAACCTACAAGTGTAAGTTAGAACTTTGTGTCTATCTGCAATAGTTTGGAAGATATGAAGCTTTTAAAATTTTAAGTGTTCTAATGTGCATAATTTTAAACATTATGACTATTCCAAGTCAGGTGCCTAATTTCACTGGTAGGTCAGTCACCATGGCAAGTTTGGTGGTGTTCGGAACAGTAGGGTCCGAGAAAAACTCCGGACAAATTTGGTCGTAAAGAAGAGAGAAAGAAAGAAAGAAAGAAAGAAAGAAAGAAAGAAAGAAAGAAAGAAAGAAAGAAAGAAAGAAAGAAAGAAAGAAAGAAAGAAAGAAAGAAAGAAGAAAGTTTTGGGGTGGTTTTTTTTTGGTTGTTTGTTTGTTTGTTTGTTTTGTATGTGTATGTGGTCATTGTTCAATCATGACACCTCTCGTTTTCACATCTTCCACGTGGACTGTAATTTAATTTACAAATTATCATACACAAACTTGCTTATCATGGATTAAAACTTACACAGGATTAGACTTTGGGACTTGTGTCCTGCATTAGGATTGTACCTAATGCATAGATCTAAAATTTGAAAGGTCTTTCTTGAATTTATGAGTTCAAGTTTCGTTATCTGTTATAATTTTTGCATGTACTTCAGTATTCAAATTTTATTTATGTCATTTCACATACATTTACATATAGCAACTCTTTTCAGCCATATCATTATGTATGATGTTTCTCTCCCTGTATAGAAGGATGGATAATATTTTCAAGTACAAAAAGAACCTAAGTATAGGCTACTGGAATATAGATGGGTTATTCTCTAAAAATGGAAATTAGCGGACTTGCAAACTGAATGATCCTAAAATTGGTGCTCCATTAGAAAAAAATGATCTAATTTGTCTAGTGGAGACTCATTGTGGAGATAATGACCATGTTAACTTCCCTGGATACCGAATTGTACATAACATAAGACCAAAAAGCGATAATGCCACCAGACATTATGGTGGCTTTGCTCTCTTGGTACGTGAGGAATTTAGACCAGGGTTAAAATTTATGCCCATGGATAGCAGTGAAATCATGTGGGTGAAATTATGTAAAGAATTTTTCCACATGGAAGAAGATGTATATTTGTCAGCAGTATATGCTAGTCCATGATCTTCCACTTACTCAAAAAAGTGACAATATTTTTGAACTTCTTGAGAATGATTTGGCATACTACAGCCCTAAAGGGGCATGCTTTATAACGGTAGATTTCAATGCCCGCACACCAACTGAACCGGATTATTGCATACATGATGAAGGTATGCGATTTCTTGATTTACCTGTGAACATGAAGCAGGACATTCCACCACCCAGATACAATAGTGATGAGCACCCACCTGACAATTATGGTAAACAATTACTTCAGCTTTGCAAGTCCGCTGTTATCCGATTACCTTCACTGGTAGTAACATGGCCAGGAAATAAAAATGCAGCAAAAAGACTCGCAACAAAAAATGGCTCTACAATGATTGTATTTCATGTCTGAAAATTTTTAAATATGTGGCCCGAATGTATAGAAATTTTCCCCATAATCAACTCCATCTACAATTCTACATCAATTTTACTTTTATCGACGGCGTTGTAGGACTTCGGTGAAAAGAAAACGCCTTGAATTCCAAAACGGAATTGTCCAGCAGCTTGAAACTTTAAATGAGAAAAACCCTGGTGTATTTTGGAGTCTTTTTCAAAAACTAACTGACTTGGACAACGAACACACGGTTAGCCCTATTTGCCCTGATGTTTGAACATCGTATTTTACAAAAGTAATGCGTGAATCTCTGGTAGGGGAAAACGACTTGATTCAACATTTAGACAAACATATATATGACCATAAAAAAACCTTTAATGAACTGAGCTTTAGAATTTCTGATTCTGAAATTATTTCAGCCATCTACCAAATGAAAAATGGTAAAACTGAAGGCTCCGATCTGATACTGGTAGAAATGATAACAGCTGGAGGTGTATGTATGGCGCCTGTGCTAACAAAATTTTTAAATCTGATGTTGTCAGTAGGACAATTTCCAGATGAATGGTGCTTCAATTACATAACCCTCTTGCATAAGAAAGGTGATGCAGAGAAACCTGAAAATTATCGGGGAATTGCAGTTTCGAGCAACTTGTGTAAATTATTCTGTAAAATTCTGAATGGCAGACTCACCAAATATTTAGATAGTTACAATTTAATTCCGGCAAATCAAATTGGATTTAAAAAGAACAGTAAAACCAGTGATCACATACTTACACTGTACAAATTAATTGATAAAAAACTAAGTAAGCAACCACGGAAATATTTTTCGCATGTTTTGTCGATTTCAAAACTGCCTTCGATTTCATCTGGCGAAAAGCTGTGATTTATAAACTCGTTCAAGCTGGCATTGGTGGCCCTTTTTGAATATCATAGCCGACATGTATGGCCAAGTTTTTTACTGTCTGAAGTTGGAGAATGGGATGACGGACTATTTCGCGTCAGAAAAGGGTGTAAAGCAAGGATGTGTGCTTAGCCTTCTTCTATTTAATATCTTTACTCGTGATGTGCCCGATGAATTTGATAGCACATGTGACCCCCTTTAATTCTGGGACACCAAAATCAGCTGCCTCATGTACGCTGATGACTTAGTGCTCCTGTCTAGTTCAGCAAATTGATTACAACAATCCCTTAATAAACTACATACATACTGACAAAAGTGAATACACAGAAAACTAAAATTATAATTTTTAATAATGGGGGGGGGCATAATATTAGGAAATATTCCTTCGCCCTTAATTCCCAACAGATTGAAATTACACAGGATTACTATAACTTGGGGTTTATTTTTACCGCACCACGAAGCATGAAAAAAAAACACAAAAAAACAAAAACAAAACATTCAGAACTTGACTGATAAAACCCAGCGTGCCTATTTCAAAATAAGGAAATTCAATATACGAGATAATGTTGCCATCGGGATGAAGCTCCTTGATTCCCTTGTGCTGCCGATACTTAGGTATGGCAGTGAGGTTTATGCACCGTTTCTTCTCCAACACATTAATGAAAATAATTTCCTTTCAATCTGTGAAGGGACCACATTCGAGAAACTCAACAAGGGGCTGTGCAAGTTTCTTCTCGGTGTTAAATAAAAATCTCCTAATTTAGCAGTAAAGGGGGCGTTAGGGCGCTTCCCTATACCAATAAGTTTATTGACTCACAGCGTTAACAATTGGCTGCGAATTTGTCATTATGACCAACAGCATTTTGTGAAAAAAAGTTACCTTGATAGCTACAAAAAGCAGCTAACCAACCAAATAGTTGGATCTCTTCAATTAAAGAACTATTGCACACTTTTGACTTCCGAACTTTGGCATAACCAAGATGGCAAAAATAAGAAAAAATTATCCAATATCCTTACAGACTTGGAATTCTTTGAGAAAGTGGACTTCACACTAATTAACAGCCTTCCCCCACTAGAACTATTTTTGACCATTTTGAATTATAACAGTGGGGATATTGAATTCTTATCTCATATTATCAATTTCATTAATTAATTATTCTTACACGGGTTCCCCAACCAATGATACATTGACAGAGTTGCTGGACATACGGTAATTATGTCTGTGTGCCAACACAGACATATTGTTTTTCTAGGAATTCTTTCTTTCTTACTTTCTTTCTCCTTTCTTTCTTTCTTTACAGGCAAATTTGTCCGACATTTCATTTGAAAAGCATTACAGGTAGAAACTCCAAACTTGGCACAATTATACTTCTGTACATGAAGTCTGGCCTTTTTATAATGAGAGGTCATGCTTTTGAAAATTATGCAAATGAGGGCTAATTAAAGTTTTAAATCTTCAATATCTTATATAGTATAGTAGATATGGTTCCGAGTGTATAGGAGTTAGATCATAGCAAGGTAAAGGTCATCTCAAATGTCAAGGTCATGTCAAGGTCACAGGTCAATTTTAGGCCAAAATGTCATTTTTGAGGTCAAGGTTCACTTCAGGTAGAGGTCATCTCAATGTCAAAGGTCATTTTAAGGTCAAAGGCCACTTTCGATGTTGGCTTTCTTCTAGTCATAACTTGGTCAATATTATCCAATTTTGATCATGTTGGGCTCAACATTTTTGTAATTTTATGTGACCTCTAAATTTCAAAGGTCAAGGTCATTTGGACCTTTGAAAGTTTCATCTAGCCATAACTCGGCCAATTTCCATCCAATTCTAATCAGGTTGGATTCAAATTGTAGGTATTGGAACAATGCACATTTTTATAAGAACAGGTAACCTCAAATGGGCAAAGGTCAAGGTCATTTGGCCCTTTGAAAGTTTCCTCTTGCCATAACTTGGTCAATTTTCATCCGATTCGGTCCATGTTGAGCTTAAATTGTGAATATCGTAACACTGCAATTTAAATATGACCTGTAAAGGTCAAAAGTCAAGGTGATTTGGACTTTGAAATTTGCATCCAACCATAAGCTTAATGTCATGTGAAGTACCAAAGGATAAAAGTTGTAGCATTTAATATTTACAACTTTTGAAGGCACACAGATTTGCTTTGAACCAAATCTTCTTTTCTAGTTTGCACACTGACTTCCTTCGTTCATAATTATGGCGCCATCTATCGAGCTGTTTGATGCACTGTGACCTTTTTACCTTGAACATGTTCATGCAGTGTAGTAGGGGACACTCGGGCTCCCCTTTTTTTTTTTTTTTTTTTTTTTTCTTTGCTTGGGGGGTCTTTTCTCTTGAGTTTTGTCTTAGTGTGTAGATTTTATCATGTTCTACTTTTTGTAAAGTGTTTTAATCAATAAAATTCGTATTCGTATTCGTATTCGTATTCGTATTCGTATTCGTATTCGAATTCGTATTCGCATTACAGATCTGATGAGAGCGACGTCTGCCGAGAAGTCCGTGTATTGTCAAGGGAACCTCCCAGCCTCGTTCTCGTAGGGATTTCCCAATACCGAAGTGAGCAAGGAACGTTGGATATTGTGCAACGACGATGTTCCCTTTCCAGTCATTTTGATGGGAGAAGAGACGTTAAAACAACATGGCAGAAGGCGGAGTTGACGAAGCAGCGTTCCTTGTGGACATGCAGCAACACATTGAAGATCAGAAAGATGAAGTATGTACATGCATAGAGTAAGCATAGGAATATGCACGCAGCCGGTGCGCCCGTCTCCCTCTGGCTCTGGCCTGTCACACGGTACTCTTTGGCCTCACCATCTAATGGTGAGGCCAAACAGGCTCAGGCAATACTAAATAAATCACCAAACAGCAGCAGCACCAGAAGAAGAAGAACAAGAACAAGAATGGTTCCCATTCCTGGGTGGGGATGTGCTATTTAGTCTGAATAGCACGTCCCTGATTATACGGGCACCGTGAAAATATGACCACACGCATGGCATAATATTTTCAATACGTTATCAAACATACTAAAGAGACCTGTCCAAGTGTGTGACCACAAGTCTGGCCACAGCCACTGTGGCCATATTTTTAAAATATAAAAAACAATGTACCATCACTGTAGTTTAACAAAGTTTCCGAAAGAATCTGGGGTGTTCCCTGGTGCTGTCTTACAATTTATTTCGTATTGAGGCCCGTGTTAACATATTGGGGTTATCCACAAATATACTGAACCAAACAAATAACGCAACCCTTAAACTTTTTAACTTAAATATTTATTGTTACTTTCATATCACAGAAACAAATTAGATCCATATTCTGCAGTCTTTTTGGCATAACGTGAAAAACAAAAACTTGAAACTGTCAACGAGGGCGCGACCAGCTGGCAATAAACAGGGCAACATTGATTTGTAAAGTTCACAAATTGGCATGTCCACTAATACTGTGTGTGACCACCATCAGCATCTGTAACTGCTATGCAACTTCGGCGCATGGATGACACTAGCCGCTGCACCATCTGCCGGGGCACACGATCCCACTCTTCTTGAAGAGCCTGGCGAAGCTGCTGGCGGTTGGCGGGCGCTGGATCCCGTCTCCGAACACGCTGGTCAAGGTAGTCCCAAAGATGCTCAATGGGATTGATATCAGGTGAGAAGGCTGGCCATGGCAAAACGTTAATTCCTTCTCCTTGCAGAAAATCCATCGTCAGTCTAGCGGCATGGGGCCGAGCATTGTCCTGTTGAAGCAAGTGGAGTTCGTGGTGTCTAATGAAAGGGACAGCAACAGGCTGAAGGATCTTATCCCTGTAACGGGCAGCGTTAAGATTGCCTTCAATGAAGATTAGCTGGGTTTTGGCTGTGAATGAAATTCCACCCCACACCATCACTGATGCACCTCCAAATTGATCTGTTTCCAGCACACAGGCATCTGAGTAGCGTTCTCCCCTTCGTCGCCAAACACGTGTCCTACCATCTGCATGATACATGGTGAAGCGGGATTCATCGGTGAATAGCACATCCCTCCACTGTTGATGGGTCCAGCGAGTATGGGCAGTAGCCCATTGTCGTCGGGCTTGCCTGCTTGTCTGTGTCAAAATTTGACCCCTGTAAGGACGCCTGGCATGTAGATGGTGTTCTTGTAGTCTATTACGGACTGTCTGGGCAGATATTCTGTTATTGGTTCTGCCAGGTGTCTGTTGTGCAGTTCTGGTGGCTGGTCGAGTTCTGTTCCGCAGATGTGACACCCTGATGTGTCTGTCTTGTGCAGGTGTGGTTTCTCTTGGTCTCCCAGGACGCTGTCTATCAGCTGTGGCCCCAGTCTCCTGGAATCTTGTAGCAAGTCTGGATATAGTGGATTTGTGGACTTGCAGTCTTCTTGCCACCTCTGCTGCAGATAAACCAGCCTGTAGCATGCCAATTCCTCTCTCCCGATCTACTGTTGATAATCGACCCATAGTTCTTGGAATACTGTGCCAAATGAATCCCATGCTGCCCTTTTATTGTCAGTGAGGGGCTACACCCAACCAGTAAAGGTGCGAATGTTTTAGTCATGTGGGTAACACTGAATCCTGCAGTTGTCCTTGATTCAGCACAACCACCAAACTTTGAAAGCCTCATATCCTCGCACACAGTTACGCTTGGGCTGATTTCAATGTGGCCTTTTCCTGTCCCAGAATCAAAGACTTGGCAACCTTAATTTCAGGTGTCAGAGACTTGCGTAAAATAGCCTGCTGTAGTCACTCTTGATTCATGACAATGACCCCATGGCAAGGTCAGGGTACTTGACCTTGAGGTCACACTACTTGGTGCATTATTTTAGACTGATTTTACAACGGTTTGTATATTTCTGAACTTTAAATACAGTTCCAATGTGAAAATAAACCCAAATGAAAAAGTTGCGTTACTTGTTTGGTTCAGTATAAATTTCCCGATTTTATCCCCCATATTTATTCCCGTTTAAGCTCATTACCTTTCCTTAAATGGCCAGGGACCACATTTCACTTTGGCAACATTGGTGTCGTGGGCACCATGTTTCTTTCACCACAAACACCCTCAATGCGACTCTTCACCGCGTACATGGATATATCAGATTACAGGGAGTACCTTGTTAGCATATATATATATATATATATATATATATATATAAGTATAAAATGATCAAGTGTTTAATGCCAGACAGAATAAATGATAAATATAAAGTAAGTATTAAATTGATATGGTTTATTGAAATACATCTAATTTATTCCATCCAATACATTTGAAGCTATCTTGATGCATACAATTCATGGGAACTATATTCTCACAAGTGTACTAATTATGGGTAGCAGCAGTAATTCTGTTCCGATGCACGTCCTAATGGCTTCCAGTGGTCTTCCAATCAATCGGATTTGATACGTGCAGGCGGTTTTAATAAGGGAAGGTAACGGGGGCCGGTAATGGAATAAATTCAACTAATGGGGGGAAGGGATACTGGGGATTTCCATAGGGTGCTGTAGGGGAATTTAGGGCGGCAACACGGCGGTTGCTGGGGGCGAAACACTCGGCATACAGCAGGCATGCACATAGCCAGAGGGGCTAGATTCTTTCGGAAACTCTGTTAAAGTACAGTAATGGGGCATTGTGTTTATATTTTTTAAATGTGGCCACAAACTTGGACCGGTCTCTTAAGTATGTTTGATAATGCATTGATAATATTGTACTATGCGTGTGGCCACATTTTCACTGTGCCTGTATAATACAGTATCGCCCCATTCCTTTACATGTTGGATATAGTCATAGACACAGACAAGTTCTGGAGCATTGTTAGAATCCACCACTGATTTCGTGATGGAATAAGGCACTTCTATAGAAAATCACTGAAGTGTCACGGCAAGCAAACTATAAAGGTGGTGGATTCTGAAGAACAGCCCAAGTTTTATTTATAGTACTTGGTCATCCAAAACAGAAACTTTAAGGAATCAGCAACTACTGAACCCGTGCTCTCACACTCCTGTTTCAAGCTTCCCTACAGCAAGGCTATATCCCCACAGAATGGAAACATGCCCACATTATGGTATCCCCAATTTTTAAGAAAGGTGGCCGGCTCAAACCAGCTAACTACAGACCTATCTCCCTAACAGCCATCTCCTCCAAAGTCATGGAGCACATACATGTAATTGTCAGTAGTATAATGAGTTACCTAGAAGTGAACAATACCCTGACCTGCAATATGCCTTCCAGAAATATCAATCTTGTGAATCCCAGCTCAAGCTGACCCTTCAAGATTTCTCTAAAACTAAAAGCCTCAAGGACTTTAAACAGATTTATGCCATTCTTCTCGACTTCTCCAGAGCCTTTGACACTGTCCCTCATGAATGTCTCCCTCTCAAACTTTATTTCTATGGCATGAAGAACAAAACCTTACTTTGGATCCATGACTGCCTCTCGTCCTGTACTCAAAATGTTGTACTCGAGGGGCCTGGGCTCTTTGAAAGCTCTTCAAGAGTGAGCTTCAGTGATTCACAGTAAGCGTATCTACATGTAAAACCAGCCCCTAATTTAATCTGCTTTTCAAATACGGTCTATGCATAAGTTCACCAAGTGGGGAAACCCCAGCGGAGATTCTAATGTCAGAGCCAGGCGCGCACAGGTTTCTGGGTAATTTGCGGGCCACTCAGTCTTACCGCGCAGGCTACAGCGCTAAATATTGAATACAGCAAGTAACGAGGAGTGAAACAGGGACCATGATTTCTTCAAAAAACAGAATCTATGGTGGCTTAAAAAGTATTTGAAAGACCAAGGAATATCAGTTGATGGAAGGAATAAAGCGGCACTTTTATTTTTGGTATTTGTCAGTTTGACGTTTCTTCCTGGTATCAACATTACAGCCCACTACACAAAAAACAGTCAGTTATGGTTTACCATGATAATTCGCCTTGTCACTAAACGTTCGAACTATCAATTCTTTCCGTACTCCCTCCACCAACGATCTACAATGGTAAATTTCTATACACCTCCTGTATTTTATCCATTTCCTGCTTTTCTGTTCATGTTGACACGAACAAGATTAGTGTCTGCCATCATGCATTATCGTGACCACTTTTGAGAAGGTGCACAGCGCGCCATCTGGTAGCAAAAAATCAGCCTACATGCCTCGCTTTCGTAATGGGACCACAGCTGGGGTTTTCCCACTTGGTGAACATATGCATAGACCGTATTGCAGCAGGTCTACAGAAGATTTAATGTCATTAGGCAGGTTACACTAAATTTTGGCTGCAATGTATTTAAAACTGAATAATGTATTTAAAACTAAATATGTGGTGTTCCTATTACATTGTCTCATGTCTTATGCTATTATCGCTAAGGCTGTCAGACAAAGTTTTTTAAACAACTAAATAGTTAGAATGTGATGGAGACAGAGAGTTTACAATTTTGAAAGTATCAAGAGTGATCAGCTGGATTCAACTTTTCTCCAATGATGGGAGTAGGCTGTGGTCAAAAGGTCTGCATGTAAAGTCTGTATCACTGAAACCAATTTGAGAGCATGATACTGTATCTGCTTCAGTTTTGGTGTAATTCCACTGCCACATTTCTGCCATATGACTGGGCAGTCATTTAAATTCAAAAGCATAAAGGTTTTGTATAGTAATAAAAGAGAATATTTATCCAGGCAAGTGGCCAGTCTGTGGAGTGCATAATAATTACTAATGATAATAGTTTTATATACACAAGAGAGATATCATTGACTAATTATGCCACATTAAAAAAATATCCCAGTTTATCATCAGTGTTTTTTCCTTCCCACCAAATGATTTACTGCATCAAAGCTTTCTGCGAGTCTCCATTGCCCATACAGGTCAATTATTTATTCAGAATGCATTTCTTGATTATGGGCCTTGTCCTTGTATACAATTTTTTTTGCAGATATTTACCAATAAAAATGTTTTAAAAAATTGGTGCGGCCCCCCAAAAATGTGCAGGTGCTAATGATAAACCGGGATTTTTTTTTATCTGGCTTTAGTCATGCATAAATGGCAACTGAAAACTGGGATATTTTTTATCTGGCCTTAGGCATATGTAAATGGCAACTGAAAACTTAAGTAAGCTGTCAAGGTGACAAGGTCACAGTTGTCTAAACTAAATGCTACTTCAGAATATTTTTTTCAAAAAACGAGGAAAAAAAAGAGATTATATATATATATGTATGTATACCTAGAACCTGTACATCAAACTGTCTGCTGGCTGAGACCTAGACCAAGTTGAGGTGTTTAGTTGAAGTGATTGTCAATTTCCATTCCAGGCAATTTTACTGTATTGGTGCTGGTTGTGGTCATAGTATTGAAAGTATACTCTGATTTTTTTTTCAGGATTGGCTTGCATTTCATTTCTGTTACACCAATTCATGATGTCCATGCTGTCGGGATTCAAAACTAGACATCACTTTTGGAACAGAAGTAACAGATTCCAACACAGTATTGTCACTTTCATAGAACTTTAGACCCTGTTATGAAACCTGTGATGTTAAAAACAGATGGTCCCAAGATAGAACCTTGGGGTAAACCCCATGTTATAAGGCCCCAGTCACAATGCAATTCCCCAACTTTTACTCAGTGAAAGCAGCCTGAAACATAACTAGCCAGGAGACAATTGCTGGGTATGGATAGACCACAACCATGAAGGTTTGCTACTAGTAGGGAATTGGCCTTGGGGACACTGTCCAAAACACAGGAGATGTCTGGACACCAGTACCCCTCCTACAGCCCTCTTACTTTCCAGTGCATGGCACCAGTCCTTAGTACATTTAAGTTGAACATGTTAGCAACCATAGTTAGGTTGAAAAACAGATAGACAGTCATGAATAGCCCCCTAGAAAAGGAATTTACAGTAGTCCCTGTCTTGAGAGACCGCCTCTAAGGCAGGTAAAATGTGGTCTCAAAAACAGGTGGTCTTTCATTACATTAGAGGTATGATAACATGGAAAAGATAGCACAGTGTTCTGAGAGAGCAGTATTAAAAATATATGTGGTCTCTCATTGGAGGTGTCTCTTAAGACTAGTACCACTGTTACGGATTTTGAATCAAGGATTCATAGATCTTTGATAGTCCTATAAGTATCCCAACAGACCTATAGTATTTCCTATCAAGTTGATCAGCCATCGTGTAAATAGAAGATACTTCTGCAAGTTTGGTGTGATTGGGAAAAGGTGCGGTGGTCATCTTATGTCCATAAAGCTTACTTGAACTTCTCAATGCAGCTATTAAATATAGATGTTACTGGTTGTGTCGAGTGAAATACTACTTTAACCCTTTGCCCCTTGAATTAAGACTGAGTCAACAGCTTTCCTCGGCATGGGTTGAGCACTAAGTGCCCAGCCCATGCCGAGGAAAGCTGTTGACCTGGGTCATGTTGTCTTGACAGGTTTCATCTTCAATTATCAGTCAAATTGTTTTTCATTGCTGTTGAAATCAGCTGAAAACGCTGAAGCAGACGACATTTGACCACCAGCCAGTTTTGGCCGGTTTAAGGGGGAAAGGGTTTAGTCCCTCAGGATTTTTTATGGTATCTTACCATTTCCACGTGATTTTCTTTGATTAGGAGACTGAGTAGTTTCACATACTTTAGTCTGTGACACATGAGTATCTTGAAATTTGCACTTGAGCCATATTGTTGTTTATGTGCACAGTGCTGGCATGTGAAACATGGTGGTTTATAAATGCTTTTATTAAATAAACTTCAAATGCTTGAATATCCAATTTACATCGGAAGATACATATGATGAGTTCCAAACTTTGGATATGAGTAAGGAAAGATCAAAATACTAGGATGTCCAGTTTTATGAAAACTGTATGAATCAAGAGATGGAGTATAAGAAGCTTTTTTTCTTGCATATTTCGCAAAGAATATTAGAAGTGTGGAAAGTGTTGTCACCTAGCAGTGTGTGTATGCAGGCCAGTTGTTTACATCCTATGATTGGCTGAGCAACACAAGTGCCAGGATATTGAGGCCAAGAATTCAGGTTTACATGGATGTTGATTGCCTTTGTACATGTACAGTGGTACCTGCTGTATGTGACCCCCCCCCCCTTCAGCCAAGAAAAAGTGGCCACTTACAGCAGGTGACCTGTCACTACAGGTAAATTTACAAAAAAAATGACTTCTGTGTCCAAGCCTAGTGTCCACAAAAAGCAGTGGGACTGTTCATGGCAGTGCTTGCATACTGTAGGTACCACTCTTTACCCATATCATAATTATATGATCCAGCAAAATTATTGTGTTTTTTTAATCGTCTCAGTTTTGAAGGTTTGGTCATGCAAAATATTCAATTTCAAGTGACTTCCTTACAATCGTGCTTGCGAAGGGTGTGCATAACTAAAGCCCATCCCTAAATCAGCAGAAATGTATTTAGAATTTAAAAAAACAAACGAACAAACAAATATATGCAAAGGGAAAAAAATATGCATACCCTGATGATAATTTAACTTTAATGAACCATTTTCTTTAGCCAGGGTCGTTCTGAAAGCACGACCCTCAAAGGTTTGGTGCCTCAACAACCTCCAATTGCATTGATTGATTTTTTGGAAAACGTATAATGCAGAGCAAGAAAGTTAGTGCATAGTTTCAAAAATGTGAGCTTACAGGAGTTTCTTAAAAACTTGGTATTCCTACCCTAACATATTGGCAAATGAGGGGGTAAAATGATAGAAACTTTTTTTCAGTATGTATGATCGAGCTTGAAGAGATGGAGGCCAGTCACCAGCCTGACAGGGGCCACTTGTATGTGTGACATGTGTAGCCAAGCTGGACTGACCAATCATATTGTACATTGTACATCGAACTGTTTACAACAACAGTGCATGTTGTTACCATAGCTTCATTGCCATGCAGGCAATGCAAACCTCACCAGGCGCAAGAAGTTATGACCACATCAATTGAATGGGTCTGATGTAAAATGATACAAATATGACTGCTTCCTGAACCATCTCATACCTAAGAAGAAGACAAAGCCAAACCAGTTTTAAGATTGAAGCTCTTCATTCGACAAGAAATACAGGTCACAGAAATACAAAAATAGCAGTAAACATTTCAGACATACAGTGTTAACAAAAACATGAAGATAATACAACTTTACAAGCAAGGAGCCTAGAATTACTAGGCTCCTTGGTACAAGCAACATGGAGAAGTCAGGATGACCCCAATTAAGGATGATAACATCTGCCACCATGGGGGCCACCTACTGGTGATTCCAACTGATTAATACAGTACACACATCTTCAAAAAATTTGCAGTGTAAAGGATACACATATTCAGCAAATACTGAAAATGTGTATACATGAGTTGTGATGCATTATTATAAATGATCAATGGTCCAAACTATCAGTTGTTGCATACAAAACAGTTTTTGGTCAGAATATTGACTCTGAGAAGAAAATTTTGATACATCTAGAAAAAACATCATATGAGTGAGTGTAAAACTTATTCGTGATGCAAGGTGGCGTTTTATTAATCAATTCTGGAATTACCGGATGAGGGAGATCTTGAGAATGTGTGGTATACGTGTGTGCTGGAGGTTCAGTGGCAAACATGTTTATGAACTATTGCAGAACTTTGTTGTGGGTATATCTGAAATGGAATTTTCAAGCTCTTACGTGCATGATATCTTTTACTTTAATGTGTTCAGCTCTTTAAATAATGGGTCTGTGTGGGCAAGGAAATTTGCAGAACAATTGAGACGAATGGCTTGTTTTTTGGAGTAGAAAGATACCATGTGGGGAAATCCCCAAGCAAGTATGCAGTAATTGACATGGGGTAAGAAGAGGGAATTATGAATAAACACAAGTTGCTTATTTTTCTATTACTTACATGTATAAGAGTTGGGGTCATAGATTTGCACTGCTTAACTATTTATCTTATTGTATGTCATTAGAGTGAAGGCTTCATTTGCCCAGTCTTACGCTGATCAATTTTTCTCAAGTGCTAGCATCTTTTGACAACCATACCTAGCAAATCAACTTAATGGACTGCATTGAATATGCTGCAAACCTACTCCAGCTATCCAATTAGATAGCAATATTGGCGTAAATAATAGGTCGTAAACAAATTGGATTCTTGGTCCAGACATGCATGATCAATATTTAAGAGGGAGACTCTCCTCTCTCAAGGGAACAGAGAGAAAAGATTCTTCTTTTGCCCTAAACAGTACACATGGCCTGTCAATCAAACCAGTGTATATGTTGCATACTTGTGACTACACTGTACAAGCATTTTAACTTATATCAGCCTTACTGTCCAGTAACCTGGGAGCCCAGATGATCATTGACACCAATACAATTTTCATTGTTTGTAGCTATGGCAATCCTACACTTTCAAAGGCTGATTTATCTAATACAGCATTCAATTTCTTTTGAATCTTAGTATAAAGGAGAAGCGTAACAGAGGCCAACTCCCAGCAAATAGTTGCCATAAATATTTGTATGTATTCTGGGGTTGAACAGAACTCACTACCCTCTGATAAGTCCAGATAAAGGGGAAACCAGTCAGACATTTTGGCACATCACATGTCTGCATGTACTTTCATGAATATTTGTCATATCTTTCTATGGTATGATAAAGACATTTCACATAATTTCTCCTTGAACTTAACCAGTACTAGAGGCCATGCTCTCAAGATTGTGAAATTATTGTCATACAACCTCAGTCACTGCACAGTGGTTGCCTTTGGTGTGAGCTGCAGTCGTTTGACAATAATATTCAACAAAGAAATCCGAAAAGTCGGTCCTACTAATTGACAAGTTAACATTAGTGATAATTTACCTGAAAGCACAGTAATTTCTACAGGTTTGATGCAAGTAGGAAGAAACTTGGACAAAGCCCGGAAAAAAACGGGCACCAAATATGAGTAAAACTAGTGGCAAAATCTATGCAACATGAAAAGCCAAAACTAAAAAAACTGTGTAATTGGATCTAGAGATAGAAGTTTGTAGACCTACATTCAGAAATTTACTGTTTCTATTAGGCTTCGCAGTGATATTCCTGTATTTAGCAAGGAAACATGAAATTGATGAAACTCGCTGGTAAATGGCATTTTAGCACTCAAAATGTGGAGTTGTGTTCCAATAGTATCATTGGGGTTGGGTCGTGTAGTCAGAGGGATAGGGTTGTTTACTCTCATTGGATTGCATGCTAATCAAGTGCTGAATATTCATGCCCATATATGGAGATTTTACAAGCATTTCAATAGTTCACTATGACTTATCAGAAATACTATAGTTTAAATCTGGTGTTTTGACAAGCCCAGAATCAATCTTTTGGGGAAAAAGTCTTTAAAACAGTAAATGTAAATTTAACGAGCATTTAACCGACTGATTTCATGCCACGTTCATCTATAAATGTTCTACTTGTTGAAGCAATCAAAGTATATGTAATAATAACTGGTGAAACCTGGGTGGTTACAAGTCAGTATACTAACATACAGTTATAGTGGGAGTTGTTTGCTCTGCGTTCTGTATAATTTGAACTTCAGTGTCAGCTAAATTGAAGTAAATATGTAATTAACCTCTTCAGTGACAGAAAATTGGCTCAGCTTCATTGATACAAATTATAGGCATTTTAATTTTTACTGATTGAAACATAAGTCTTAGCATTACATTTTTAGTAGACATGTAGCAGTACACATTGCCAATTAGCCAAATGCTAAAGTTTTGTTCGTTTGGATACAGAAATTTGTAAGTGGTTAATTTATTTTATCATAATTTATGTAAGAGTCAGGTCAAATGCTATAGTGATAATGGTTTTATTGTCTGATTTGGCTGCAAATCCTGAAGGCCCAGATCTGTCCCTGATGGTCAACCCACTGATGATTAAAATTGACTCCCAGGGACAGGATCACAGGTTCGATCCTCTATGCCGGGAACCTGTCATAATCTCATTGAAGCACTGCCTCCCTGTGGATCCACAATGGTGCTGCTCCATTCTCTTGATGTGTAGGAAACTCCCATTGCAACTTATGTGCATGCCTCAAATGCAAAGAAACGCATTCTTCTGGCAAATTCAAGTACATGTATATATGATGTAGTGGTTTCAAAAAAATATTTCACTATAAAATAGAATATATGCTGTATTGTTTACACTTTACACATGTGTATCAGTATGTGACATTTGCAACAACTAAGAATACAAAGATTAACAATGTGTGTTTGCAGTTGATGGCATTGGACTCTATATTTGAGGAGACAGGGAGATTCCATATCCTGCAAACCCCAGATGAAGGACCGGATTGCTGTTTCGCCTACCAGGTATGGATGGATGTCTGAGTGCATTTTATTTGGCTTGTTCTATCACCAGCAACTGTTATTGATTCTTGCGAAGTTACATAAAAAGAATGCAACTACAAATTGAATATGATAAAAGGACCATGTGAGTGTCGCAATAGTTATCATTGTTGTGTCCAACCGTTTTCATCACCTACTGCGACTCTTCAGGGACAAGTAGGAAAATAACACTGGGCCTGTTAGAATACCTGATATATAGTTTTCCATTGTTACATTAAAAAACAGAACTGTAATTACATAACACAGAAGCTCTGACTTCTGTGGCAGTGGTTGCCAAGGTGGAGCATGACTCAAAAAAATGTTTGAGGTGCAGATAGCACTTAAAATTAAGGTTACTGCGAATATGCTACCCAACTTGGTGAGTGTATTAACAGACAATATAACAAGTGATACATATGTACTACAGAAGCCCTGAAACAGGGGCTTAAACTGTATGACTACGCAGTAATGAATACAATGTGCATTTTCTTGAAGAATAGACACATTTAAGGTATCACCTTGACAGAAAGATCAATGGGGAAATGAGCTTTGAACTTTAAAAAATTAGCATGAGACTAAGCAAGGGAGTTCATTTACCCGTGATGTTGAGACCGAAGGGCTCAATTGATGCAATTGGTGCTTCCAGTGTTTCTCCCTGTCCAGTGGCAGCTGTTTAGTGCATTAAAGACAAGGGGAAGTATGGATGTACTCTAAAATCTGAACTGATAAATCAAGTCCAGTGTTGTCTGGTTGGGCAAAATGTCCATCCAATGGCTGTACAAGTATTGTGTTGTGGATGTGACTAAAATGCTCGCATAAGCTGTCTTTGAGTGGATGCAAAGTTTGGCCCACATACTGTTTGTGACATATGCTGCAGGTAAGGAACTATATCAGATGGGAGCTTTCAGAGCAACCTCCCTTGGAAATGTGGTATGTTCTCCCTGTTTGTGAACTTTTGGCTCTGCCTGAAGTGTCCAGGCAAGCACAATATCTGCCACCAGATCTGTTGCTGTCATTCACCTGTTTCTTACCAGACACTGCCGGGTTGGGCTTGGAATCTGGGTTATATTGGATCTTAGATTGGACCAATATGTCAGAAAGAATGTTTGCTTGTTTGAAACCTACAATCACTTCCTTGTTCATCCAGGCTTCGGCATGAAGTGAAGCCTGGATAGTTCTCAAGTGATCGTGGATTATCTGTTTGATATGTACAAGTAAAGGATTGAGTGTGTTGATCAAGAAAAACTTATCCTGATCTGTATCATTTGGTGGTTTAGGTGTCAGAAGGGTGTTCCACACTGTCCACCTTGTCCTTGGCTGAGATGAGAACAGGAGTAGGATAATCCCTGAACTCATAATATTTAGGAACTTTATGCATTTTCCTCAAAATCGTCTGCTTTGCTGCAGATATGTTCAATTCTGAGCAACTGGCTCAGCCTGTAAGAACCACCTACCTTTGAATGCTCTAAGGATGGGCTGATCTGAAGTACAGATACATATGTGTATCTGTGGACTAAGGGCTTCTCATATAATGTGTTATAAGCTTTGCAATTTGAGTCTATCCTGATTAAAGTACCCAGAAAATTGATTTTGTGTAGGAGAACTTGATTGTTTCATGACTTGAGTGTACAAAACAGACAAACTCCGTTAGTTGTGTCTCTCTGTAACTGTAGGTGCAAAATATGTCATCTATGTATCTGTACAAATTGAATATACTTTGTTCATGCTACATACATACATACATACATACATACATACATACATACATACATACATACATACATACATACATACATAGGGTGTGTGACTGAATGCGTTTTTTTGTGACAGTGACACTTTAAAAGCATGGTGTGACTCATATCAAGACTCCTTTATAAAAGAAAGGAACCACCACAATTAGACAACAGATTCTGATTAGACTTCTAGGTTTCTGCCAGAGGAGAAAATGGGTAAAACTTTGTACCCTAAAGTGTCTGAGTGTATTTCCTGTGTACCCAGAGCATTATGAGCAGCATGGTCACACACCAGTAGGACACAAGTGCCATGACATCACAGAAACTGCAGTGACCAGAGTTGTGATAATTTTTTTGTCACAGTTAACAGTCTGGTAGGGCAAATGTGGCTTACAGGAACCATAGTGAAGATATCAGAGGGAGGTAGTTGCCATAGTGATAACACTCCAGTGGGACAGAGTTCTTCAATGGAAAACAGTTGCCAGAGTGATTATGTTAAAGTATGACATGGTTGTCATAGTAATGACACAATTGCCATAATGACAACATTCCAGTGGGACACAGTTGGCACAGTTATGATACACCAGTAGGACCCAGTGGGCATAGTGATGACTCTCCAGGACACAGTTGGCATAGTGATGACTCTCCAGGACACAGTTGGCATAGTGATGACTCTCCAGGACACAGTTGGCATAGTGATGACTCCAGGACACAGTTGGCATAGTGATGACACTCCAGGACACAGTTGGCATAGTGATGACTCTCCGGACAGTCAGCATAGTGATGACTCCAGGACACAGTTGGCATACTGATGACTCTCCAGGACACAGTTGGCATAGTGGTGACTCCAGGACACAGTTGGCATAGTGATGACACTCCAGGACACAGCTGGCATAGTGATGATACTACAGAACACAGTTGGCATAGTGATGACACTCCAGGACACAGTTGGCATAGTGATGACACTCCAGGACACAGTTAGCATAGTGATGACACTCCAGGACACAGTTAGTATAGTGATGGTACTCCAGTGGGACTCAGATGGCTTAGTAATGACGCACCAGTTGCACAGAGTTTAGATCATGACATCCAAAGGAGAGAAAAAATGAAGTAGGGATGACATTTTAGTGGGATATTGGTACTGTAGTGAAGGTGCCTTAAGAGTGGGTTGCATGGTTGGCAGAGTGGGAACAACCTTGCCTTTCACCTCTGTGGCCCAGGTTCGACTCACAGCCAGGGAAGGAAATGGACAGTTTCTACCACTCTGACTGTGCACGGTGGTTTTCTCTGAGTCCTTCAGTTTCCTTCACCAAACATTTAGGTAGGAAAAGTATATGCCAACATCTGTGCTATGGAAAGTTTTTAATATTGGCCTAGCTTGCTTTGCAATCCATGTTAAAGCTATGGGTCTATACTTTACACTGTGTGTGCCATTATTAAGGCACACCAATATAACTAGACCCAGGAGTGTCCTACAAGATTTATTACAAAATCCAACTTTTACTCTTTCAGTACTATTCGCAACAAAAATCATGCTCATTGAAAGATTATGGTGATTCTAGATTCAAGTCCTTGTAAATGGACATTTTTATAGTTACCAACTCCCCTATATTTTAAGAAAAAGGAAAGCTATTTACTGTGTCTCCAGTTCAGCACTGAAGGGTTCATAGGATAAGTTTTTAGCTCTACTGACTGAAAGTCACAGAGCTTATATCTGTCCGTCCATCCGTAAACTTTTGCTTGTGAACATTATACAGTCCACATTTTTCAAGTTAGCCCCATACAACTTTCAGGACATGTCAGGTAATAGGCTGAGTTTGATATTGGTGGTGCCACCTACAGCATAATGTAATACATGGGTCAAAATGTGAAAATCTTGTGACTACTCTAGCATCTTTAAGTTTAGACAGATCTTCATCATAAAATGTAGTGGGATTGTGCAGGAAGTACAAATTTTCCCTTCATGTGATACTAGTAGAATCTCTTATAATTTGATGGAAATCATGAGCTAAAATGTGTTGAAAGATATGCAGTTTTGTGTTTTGAAAAATAATTAAGTTTAAAAGACATGTCAAATTTATAGAGTATTTTATCATGTCAAATGCTAATATATTATGTAATATCAGTGACCATGACATATTTTTGTCAGGTCACCAGACCTGTAATGTTATAAGAGTTGATTTTGTAATAGCAGGGTGTATGTTTGACATCAATGCCAAAGAGAATATTGCTCTTCCAGATCAAAATTGCACTGGAGTACATTGTACATAAACAGTACTTCATGACATACTTTTTTGGGTCCCCTGACCCAATGATTATGGAGTTTGGTGCTTGTCCAAGGTTATTGTTTTTCTTCAATAACTCAAAAATTTATAGCCCAATTTAAACAAAAAGACCATGTATGGAAAGCTGAATGTGGGACACACATTTTGAACACCAACAATTTGAGTTGAAGATGAAGGTCATATGGCTGTTTGGAATATAGGGGTTGTAATGTGAAAATCTTGTGACTGCTCTACACCCCCCTCCCCCACCATTTTTTGAGTCAGGCCCATATAACTTTTAGACTAAAAGAGGTATTATTTAGCTGAGGGATGATTCAACATTATCATCTTTTTTTAATTAATACTTAGGGTACTAAATTTCCCCCCCCCCCCTTTCCCATGTACTGAAGCTACTAATTCATAACTGATTAAAATGTTAAACCGCCCCTAATTCATTGACACATTCAGATATTTTTTCATTATTGTGTGGGTTGCCTTTGCTGAATAGTTAGTTTAGACAAGGAACTGCTACTCAGAGAGACATGTACGGGTACAGGCTCCGAAACATGTTCTGAGTAGTTACCCGCTGAAGAGCCTTTAATTTTGGGGGGTTAATACAGCCTATGTCAAAATTCCACCGAAGAAGCTGACAGTAGTACATGTATTCCCATCTATATAAAGGTTAGACATTGACAGGTTAGCTAATGGAATGTGGAGAGTTCAGACTATGGAATAAGGTAATGACTACCAGGAAAATGGTTATGGATGAAAAGACACAAATACAAGTAGGAAAATCTACGTTATTTTTATATTGGTGCACTACCTACAGTATTATATAATAAATGGGTCAAAATGTAAAAATGTTGTTATCACTCTACAATCCTTAATTTTTAATGGATCGCCATGAAATTTAGTGGGATCATGGATGAGGTCAAAATTCTGGTTGACACTCCTGGGGCCACCTATAATTTGACAGAAATTATGAGTTAAAATGTCTTGAAAGATAAAAATTCTATATATTGAAAACTTATCGAGCTACATATGCCAAATTTATACGATTTATAGATCATGTCCAGTGCTTATATGTTATTTCAAATCAGTGGCCGTGATGTATTTTGCATAGGTCACCAGGCCTGTAAATTTAAAAGAGGTGATTTTGTAATTTGCCAGGATGGAGCTTGGACATCAATGGAAAAACAATACAATAAACACATAAGCTCACCCAATCTGCTCTTGTTTTGTCTCCAGCCTTCATATTATTGTAATACATTAGAAGTAGGCAGAGCAATAGGCCCATGGGCCTCTTGTTAACCAGTAGGGCTCCTCTACCTAAAGTGGATTAAAGACAGAGAGGCTATGTTTGTTTTGGAAGGCAATTATGGCTAACCCTAACCCAGGCAAAGAATCAAGAGCCTGATTGTCTGCCAGGCAGGCAAGTGGAGGGTTGCCAACAGATAGGGGTTTAATTGTGCTACCCTTGAATAAAGCCTTGATAATTCAGCAAAGTAAGTCAGACTTGCCAGCAAAGGAAAGAAGATTTAGGCTGAGGTATTGCCACCAGGGCAGTTGCTTTTGTCTGCTACATGTGCTGAGGTTATTTAACAAGGTGGACACATGTCACGTCTTTCTGTCTGCTGAGTGGATCTGAGAAGACTACATGGGAAGGTACTCTAGATGTTCCTTTCAACAATCTACTCAATTAATCCTTTATTTGTGTACCAGGGTCCAAGTGTATGGATAGGTGTACTTATAGGTACCTACGGTCAAGGCAGATGATTTGTACAAGTCCTGAATGATAAACTTAGCAGGTTTCTTAAACATGCTGAGGCTATAAATGGAATAGTGGATACCAACAATAAATCCAAGCAAATTACTGTACCTATACAAAAAGTGTTTCATGGAAATTGGTGGTGAAAAGTAAATCTACATTTATATGAAGGTACAGCCAGAGTAAGCCTGCTTAATATGGATTAGTTGGATTCTCATTATTGAAAGATGGGCAGTAGATGCTCTGTAATTGGCTTTTTCTTTGTGAATGTCTTATTTGATTAATTATGTATGCATTACAGGCTACATCTGGTGACAAAAAATGGGTGCAGCACTATCATGGAAGTTGAGTGAGACATTTTGTGTGTCTGTGGGTATATGTATGCTTTGATTAAGGCAAATGGAAGCGGTCCTACATGTGGCTTGCCTGCTTGTCCTTGGTAGGAAAGCGAGCGAAAATAAACATGTTTGATTTCACTCTTAATTTCCAGTTTTGACATAAGTGATGCTCTGAATTGACACAATGATACTAGATTCATATTCATTGTACACATTGGCTTTTCATTCTTGTGTCAACATGTCTACAGTTACCATAAGAAAGTAGAGACCAATGGTCCAGGTCAACAGTTTACTCGATGTGTTGTGGGCACATTGCACACAAAGAGTGCCCAGGAAAGCTGTTGCCTGCAAGCAATAAAATGTCTCAGATATTTTTGTTTAGATGGAATTGCTGGTCTATACCTTCTAAAAGGAACAATTCAAAGAAATGTGCAGTTATAGCATACATGTATTTATATGTTTCTATGTCTCACTGAAAATACATCTATATTTGCAACTGAACTGAACTAAACATTGGAATGTAGTTGAGAATACAGTGAAACCTGTTTTGAGAGACCACTGTAATGAAAGACCATCTGCCTTGGAAGACCATATTCCCAAAGTCCCTTTTCCTATCTCTCCCATGTTATTGCACTTCCATTGACAGACCACCTGCCTTATGTGACCTCTTTTTGGCCTGCCCGTAGGGTGGTCTCCCAAAACAGGTTTTAACTTTATTTCAAATTTGTGCAGATAAAATGTTGATTTAACCACTTCATCTTGGAATTTAGACTGAGTCAACAGATTTCCTCAGCATGGGTTGAGCACTAAGTGCCCAACCCATGCCAAGGAAATCTGTTGACCTGGGGCATATTATCTTAATATGTTTCATCGACAATTTTCATCCAAATTATTTTTCATCCCTGTTGAAATAAGTTTAAAATATTGAGGCAGACAACATTCAACAACCAGTCGGTTTTGGACAGTTCAACAGGTAAAGGGTTTATCTGTCTGATCATTGCATGTATGACTATGATTTCATTAGTGTGAATATCTATGTATTCATACACACAGACCGCTTTGCGTTTGAATGTTATCATGTACTATAGTTCATGTTTTGAGCCTTCTGAGAACCAGAATTTCTTTCACCATAGTATTAGATGCATGGGTCAAAATATATTTTGGTATAAAATGTGAAGTGCAGTATGTTACATTTCAGATGGAGATCCCTGTCAAGGTAGCAGAGGATGGTGTGTGTGTGGAACTGTGGATCCCATATGAGCAGGATGTGGCAGGAGCAGAGCAGGCCACCAGTCTGGTCCCTGGCGTGCCCAGACCAGAGTTCCAGCGTTCTACATCAGGTACATGTGCCATGCTCCCTCTTTACAACAGTGACAGTTTTGCCCTGGTGTCCCTCATTATGACACTGAAGGTGGGGTCCTACTGCTCCCTCCTTATAATGCTGATGTTGATGTGCTGGTGCTCCATCATTATAACAGTGAAGGTGGGGCCCAAGTTATTCCTAGTTTCATAATACAGATGGTGGGATCCCAGTGCTGCATCTTTATAATACGGATGGTGGAGGGGGCTGTAGTTATACCACTTCGTAACATGTCTAGTGGGATCCTGGTGACCTTTTTGTAACACCGATGGTGGTGTCTCTTTGCTCCATCTTTATACACTGACAGTGGTGTCCTAGTTCTCCCTCTTTAAACACTGACAGTGGTGTCCCAGTTCTCCCTCTTTATACACTGACAGTGGTGTCCAGGTTGTCCCTCTTTATACACTCACTGTGATGTCCCAGTTCTCCCTCTTTATACACTGACAGTGGTGCCCCAGATCTCCCTCTTTATACACTGACAGTGGTGTCCAGGTTGTCCCTCTTTATACACTTACAGTGATGTCCCAGATCTCCCTCTTTATACACTTACAGTGATGTCCCAGATCTCCCTCTTTATACACTTACAGTGGTGTCCCAGATCTTCTTTATACACTGACAGTGGTGTCCTAGTTCTCCCTCTTCTTTATACACTGACAGTGGTGTCCAGGTTGTCCCAGATCTCCCTCTTTATACACTTACAGTGGTGTCCCAGTTCTCCCACTTTATACACTGACTTGTCGGACCTGCCAAGCACCCTGCTGAGTGAAAGATGGAGCTACGGGGCGATGGTTACCCCGATAGTGGATACAGATCTGAAAGTACCGGCAGGTTTTTATTACCCTCAGGGCATAAAGTGACGGAGGGTATTGTCCTCCCCTGCGTCATTCGTCCATCTGTCTGTCTTGTTGACATTACCCCAATGTTTCAAAAAATACTCACTGTACCTTTACCAAATTTTCGTCAGAGATGCACCTTATGAAAGACCAGGTTCCTATTGAAAACCAGCTTCTTCAGATTATTTTTAATTTTTTTTATGCAACATTTAATGTATTTATTTGAAGGCCATCTGAGTCAACCCTGACGAGGTTACTGTGATATCTCAAAAAATATTCACCGTAGCTTTATCAAATTGTCATCAGAGATGCACCTTATAGTGAAACTGGTTCCTATAGAAAACCACCTTCCTGTGATTATTTTTTAAACTTTAAATGTATTTTTTGACGGCCATCTGAGTGATGTCAACCCTTATGACATTACTGCGATATCTCAAAAAATTGTTCACCATGGCTTTACCAAATTTTTAGTGGAGATGCACCTTTTAATGGACCAGGTTCCTTTAGAAAAGCAGCTCCACTGATTATTTTTTAACTTTTTATGAAACTTGTTAAAGTATTTATTTCAAGGCTGTCTGAGTGGCGCACAAGCAGACAACGTTATCATATTATCTCAACAAGGATGCATTGCAGCACCACCAAATTTTTATCAGACATGCACATCATAATGGACCACATTGCTATTGAGAACCAGCTTCCTCTTATTATTTTTAAAGTATGAAACTTTTGAAGTATTTATTTGAAGGCCGTCTGAGTATCATGCAAGTGGACAATCTTGTTACCATAATTTATCAAGAAGGATTCATCACAGCTTCATCAAATTTTTTGTGCAGTTACACCATATTATGGTGCCTGTGGAGTCACAAAAAAAGTGCAGAGTTGAGGAAAAAAGGTTTGTGGGCGCCAAGGGTAATCTATTTTCTGAACGCTTTTTTTTAAGTGGTAACAAACAGTGGTGTCCGAGTGCTCCCTCTGCATACATTGACTGACAGTGGTGTCCTGGTGGTCCTTCCTTATTAACACTGATGGTGATGTTCCAGTGCTCCCTCTGTATACACTGACAGTGGTGTCCAAGTGCTCCCTCCTTATTAACTATGATGGTGATGTCCCAGTGCTTCCTCTGTATACGCTGATGGTGATGTCCCAGTGCTCTCTCTGTATACACTGATGGCGGTTCCCAGTGCTCTCTCTGTATACACTGATTGTGATGTCCCAGTGCTCCCTCTGTATACACTGATGGTGATGTCACAGTGCTTCCTCTGTATATGCTGATAATGATGTCCCAGTGCTCCCTCTGTATACACTGATGGTGATGTCCCAGTGCTTCCTCTGTATATGCTGATGGCGGAGTCCCAGTGCTACATCTTTAAAACTCAAAGAGAAATTTTCATAGGACAGATTTTATGCATTTGGAAGTCAACAGTGGGATATTATCCAAACAGAAGTATTACATGTATACAATTATGCAGTGTACAGCTATCAAAAGATCAAAGATAAAGTCCACATGCTGTTTGGTCTGCATTATGAAATCTTCCTTCCTGAGACTTGTCTCTGTAGTGTTATGAGGATATTTTGTTGTGGGCTTAATGGTTTTATATAATACACAGAGTTGATACAGGTTGCATTGGTGTTTCTGTTAGGCATAAAATCTAGGGTATGCAAAAGTTAAGAAATGAAACTCCAACAAAATAAGACTTGTTGGGAGAGAGATCATACAACTAGTACAAAGTAATTTTGAATTTTATGGGATACATGTATAAAAGAACAATTTTAGGGTACACAGGCATACCCTTAGGAAATTTTAGTGTAATATTAAATTTCACCCATTTTGCCCTCTGGCAGAAACCCTGAGTATGGTTTGTTGATGATATGAGATATATCAAGGAGCACATTGATGTCATGTAGTATGTGTTGGTGAAATCAATGTTTATAATGAGTGAGGTCTGGTGCATGTAAGGCAGGCAAAACAAGGACCCATAATCAACATGAACACTGGTACCTTAACTGTAGAATAGCACAATGAGCAAAACACTAGAGTCATAAAGCCTAGCACAAGATGCTGTGCAAGTGACAGCCATTGTGTATTCATACCTTGCCATTTTACCCTGATTTATGAGAACAAGAGATGAAGATAATTGCTATGCTGTCATTGACAATGTCACAAGGTAATGCACAAGAGTATTATTGACAGTGTCACAGGATAACATGTGAAGCTATAAGTTGCCACCTAAAGCAGTGCCAAATGAGAAGATAATAAGATTATTGCATGCAGAAAAGTTTGTCTTTAATTGAGTGTGATTAATTCTTGTCTTTGCTGTAATATGAGTACAATTTATGCCTGCAGTTAAGAAATGCCATAATGAACGTGTCCATTGAAACTGACAATCTTCACCTGATACAATCTGTTTGCTTCGATCTTGCAGGCAAGAGATGGCTGACATCACTTCAAGTTTCCCATCTGACTCCCCTCTCCCTACAAGTGAGACTACCCTGCAACTATCCTGACAAGCAGAGTCCAGCATTCTCCCTGTCATGTCTGTGGCTCAGTGCCACACAACTTAGCGCCCTCTGTCAACAGCTAGATGAACTTTGGGCTGACATGGCAGGTATGCCGATTCTGTACACCTGGTATGACTGGCTGGAGAATAACACACTCAGGTACTTCCAGTTTGAAATTTTGCATGAATACTAGTGTTCAGAAGGAAACAAGATCCTTTGTGCATGGTCAGTGTGAGAGGTGACAAGTTCAGTGAAGCCTACTTTATGGAGATATGTTTATTGTTATGAAAATCTATAATGCCATGCAAAATCAATTCTGTCTCCTAACATGAACTTTGTGGTCACTGGTGAGATTGTCCAGCAGTTATTATTTGCAAAACAAAAACCAGCAGACACTCACTGTTTATTGGGTAGATGTATTTTGTCTTGCTCATGTTTCGGGTACCCCGTGTGGGAAGAAAATGTGCTGCAACATGACACGGTCAAATGTCCACAGGAGGAAGGTTTTAGACCTAAGACACAACAAGCAGTAAAGATAAGTTTGCAATGCTTTTTACACAGATACTGTTTTGACTGGCTATGTCTGCAGTGCAGTGAAAAAGGTGAAACCTACACATACTGCAGATTTTGCAGAGATGTCATGAACTTTGGGTATGCACACATACAATGTACTTTTCCATCAACGTCTATATTTTAACAATCCAATTTTTAAATTACAGATCATGAGGACGTGTATATGCTCGAAACATTGACTGGCTCCAACCCAGGATTTGAGGGAAAATCCAGGGTTGGATATAATCTTAGATGTATCAATTAGCGTTTGTTTATGCTCATGTTTCTGATAAGACGAGTAATTAACCCTGGGTGTGCTTGCTGGTACTTTGACTTTATCTTGAAGAGAAAGTAGTTTCCTTTGTTGTCACTAGGGGAGGGACTTCTTTTCATCAATCAGTGTTTACAATCACTGTTAATATGAGATAACAGGTTCACAAAAAGAACCTTCCCTTGCTGGACAGTGCTTCAAGGTAACTCTCTTCAGCATGATTGACACATCTTATGCATGCAAAATATATTTTTTCTGAACAAGGAATAACGAAATAAAGAAAGAAAGAAAATCTATCTTAAGATTACTAATGAAATGAAAAAGAAGTAATTTCATTCTTAATGGGTAACTATTGCATGTACATAGTAAGCTACAAAAATAAAGTCACAACCTTCTTTTCCCGAACAGCCTGATTTTACCTTTCTTGTATTCCTTGCTCCCTCAACAGTGCCTATTATTGGACTGAGTCAACAGCTTTCTTCAGTTCACAGTGGGCACTTTATTCAATGAGGAAAGCTGTTGACATGTTATTGTGGTATGTCTTCCCTGAAATTTTTGTTGAAAATATTTTGAGAAAGGGCAATATTTAGTTAAATTTATGAAGCAGCTGATCTTTGAAATTACCAGTTGCTGTAGACTATATATATATATATATATATAATATATATATATATATATATATATATATATATATATATAATATATATATATATATATATATATATATATATATATATATATATATATATATGTATATATATATATATATATATATATATATATATATATATATATATAGGGATGATATCCAGACATTTTTTGGCAGTCAGGATTTTCATTTGCCCAATGGGCAACCAAGTGCCCAAATTAGTCATGCCTGAAAGCAGTTTCACTTCACTGCCTTGGAACACCAGACAAGAGTCAAATTTGAATCCTGGACAGGAACCAGATTTTCAGCTAGAATTAACAGAACAATTAAAATGAAGAGCTTTCAATCTTTTTCAAGTTTGTGTAGCTTATAGATTCAAAAAGGTTTTTCCAGTAGAGCAAATGATGTGGACTTTAAAAGATTTTTTTTTTCAGCTATCTTGGACTGGAGGGAACATTCGTCATGTCACCACACATGGGTCCAGACATAGATGGCCCGAGGGACCCCAGAGCACTTCCGGAGTGCTCGCATATAGAACAGGATATTGTGAAACTTCTAAGGTATGTCCCTGTCATTATCAGTTCAGTCCTCTGAAGTGCAGTACAATGCACATATGCTCAAACAGGTCCAGCAACCTCTGTATAACATGCTCATAACTGTACACATCTACATGTGTATGCAATCTACCTCTGTGCATCTCTGTGTGGTTTCCTTCTGTATATGTACTCATTATATACCTACAAAGCTCTTAAATGAATAGGAAGCAGAGCAGGTGATTATGGGCTGGAATGCCCTGCTGCCTGTATGGCCTGGTGATGCTCACCTGCTGTACCAGACATGGCATTGTAAGGACCCTTTCCAACAGGACTATCCATTACAGACCTAGCAGCTGTACATAGTACCAGACATGGCATACAGTGAAACCTTATTATAATGACATTCAAATGTGCAACATATTCACACTATGACGCAAAGTTGAAAAATCTACGTTACCTAAAGAAAAACATTTTGTAAAACAAGAAATATGGCAAAATTTTTGAGATAATATTGTTAGGAATCAAATGAAACCATTTTTAGCTCTGCTGACTTGTCAGTCAGCAGAGCGTATAGAATCTGTTTGCGTCTGTCTGTCTTTAGACTTTTTACATTTTAGTCTTCTCAAAACTGCTGCGTGGAATGTTTTGATTTGGACATGGATATTCCCCATGTGGACCTCTACGAAATTTGTGAATGAGATGATGATGCACTAATTTTTCTATTTTTTAGCTCTGCTGACCAAAGGTCGCAGAGCTTATGTGACCGCTCATGTCTGTCTGTCCATAAACTTTTGCTCCTTAATGGGATACAGTCCACAGTTTTCAAGTAAGCCCAATATAATTTCAGGGAGTCTGAAAATCTAGGCCCCTTTTGATATTGGTGGGGCCATCTACATCATTATGTAATATAAGGGTCAAAATGTGAAAATCTTGTGAACACTCTAGCATCTTTAATTTTTGGCAGATCTTCACCAAATTAGGTGGGAATGTGGGGGAGGTCAAAGTCTAAGTTGCTAATGATACTAGTGGCCCCACCTATAATTTGACAGAAATTATTATGAGTCAAAGTGTGTTTTAAAATGGAAAATTCCATATTTGGAAAAGTAATTGGATTAGACTTGCCAAATTTATATGATATATAGACCATGGCCAAAGGTAGAATGTTATGTAATATCAGTGACCTTGACATATTTTTGTGAGGACACCATGCCTGTAAAGTTGAAAAGGTGATTTTGTTATGGCAGGGTGTAGCTTGGACATCAATTGCAAAGATAATTGAGCCTCCAGGTAAAAATTGCACTTGATTATATAATACATAAAACTGTACTTGGTGACCTACTTTTTGGGTCACTATGACCCAGTAATTATGGAGTTTGGCGCAAGTCCAAGTTAATTGTTTTTCGTCAACAACTCGAAGATATGGGGCGCATATTTTGAACATACAATTTTTAATCTGAGTTCAAGGTCAAGGTCAAATAGGCAGTTTGAATATAGTGGTCATCTCATGAATGCTCTGCACTCCACAATTCTGGGGATAGGCCCATATAACGTTTAGGATTTATAAAGTGTATAAAATCTTCGTCGACATCACTTTAGGTGGCGCCACCTATAGTATGTAATATACAGGTCAAAATGTGAAAATTTTGTGACCGCAATACTGTGCACAGTTTTCAGGTTTGCCCAATATAACTTTCAGGAATAAAGGAGGTATGACAGTTTAAGTTTTTAATGATATTGGTCACCCCACCTACAGTATTATGCATTATAGGGGTCAAAATATGAAAATCTGGTGAACACTCTAGCCATTTTTAATTTGCTACAGATCTTCACCAAATTTGGTGTGATTGTGGCGGAGACTTTGTATGCATTATAGGGGTCAAAATCTTCATCTCAAGAACTACTGGGCCAATTGCTTTGATATTACACATAGGGTCAGCTGGTTCCTATTTTGGCCACCAGGTGGCACTGCGATTATTTCCTATTTTTTTTCATGAATTTTTGTGTGTTAAGGCTATTTTCAACTTTTTCTCCAGAACGGCTGTAAATTTCATCAGAATATTACTGGCCTTTAGACAATAAAAGTTTGCAAAAATAATGAGGATATGTTAATTTTTGACAAAGTTATGGGATATCAAACTTTACAACTGTGAGTGCTGCCACTGTATATGTATATATGGTAATACAGTGCATATATTGCACTATTTTATTTACATTTTCGACTTCTTCTCAAAAACAGTTCCTTGGAATGTTTTGATTTTGCACATGGATGTTGCCCAGATGGACCTCGACCAAGTTTGCAAAGGAGATGGTGATGCAATAATTTTTCTATATTGATGAATTTTTTAATTACTTTTTTTGAAAAAAATTGAAATTCCCTTGTCTCAAGAACTAGCTGACCAGTTGCTTTGATATTGCACATAGGGTCACCTGGGGTTTCTTAGTTCTTATTTTGGCCACCAGGTGGCACTGCAATTTTCCCAAAAAATTTTAATGATTTTTTTGTCTGTTACAGCCATTTTCAACTTCTCTAGAACGGCTAAACAGAATTGCTTAAAATTTTATCAGAGTATAGTTGGACTTTAGACAATGAAAGTTTGTGAAAACAATATAGATATGTTAATTTTTGACAAAATTATGGGATATCAAACTTAGTGACTGGAAGTGAGTGCTGCAGCTGTATAAATATATATGGCAATTTAGTGCACATATTGTACTATTGTATTAACATTTTTGACTTCTTCTCACAAACAGCCACATGGACTGTTTTGATTTTGCACATGGATGATGCACTAATTTTTTTATTTTTGATGAATTTTTTATTTTATTTTTTGAAAAAATAAAAAAAAAATTCTTGTCTCAAGAACTACTGGGCCAGTTGCTTTGATATTGCACATGGGCTCATCTGGGGTCACTTATTTCTTATTTTGGCCACCAGGTGGCCCTGCAATTTTTCCAAAATGTTTTAATGAATTTTTGGGTGTTAAGGCTATTTTCAACTTCTTCTCTAGAACAGCTGAACAGAATTGCTTAAAATTTTTTTCAGAATTTAGTTGGACTTTAGAAAATGAAAGTTTGCAAAAATAATGTGGATATGTTAATTTTTGACAAAGTTATGGAAAATCAAACTTTACAAACATAAGTGAATGCTGCAACTGTATAAATATATATGGCAATACAGTGCATGTGTTGCACTATTGTATTTACAATTTCGACTTCTTCTCAAATAGCGATTCTTGAATGTTACCACTGTACATGTATATAGCTATACAGACTACAGTGCATGTATTGCAATATTGTAAAAGCAGATTCCAGTCAGCAGAGCACAGGATCATCATGATCCTATTGTTACAGTTTTATCATTTGTTTCATTGAAGAAATAGATGAAAATAGCATAAAATCTGAACACTTCATTATTAGCGTGTTTATTTAACAATTAGGCAAGGGCAATAATTGATCTTTGCACATATCTATAGTTCATGATTATACTGACCCAAAAATATATACTTCAGCTGTCCTTGCATCAGTAAGTAGTACTTTATCAAGCTCTAAAGTTGGTTTTCCTCAATTTAGAGTCCTTAAAGTCACCATGAAATAAGAGGGTTCAAGGTGTCTCATTGAATATCTATATACACTATAACTCTGCAGCTGGCCTTAATGTTCATATAAAGCTCAGAGACCATCTGCCTTGGAAGGCCACTTTTTCAGATACTGTGCTTAGTACTTTTCATGTTATTTATACCAGCTGCGACACTCCTAAGGCAATTGGTTATCTGTAATGGCAGTTTTCAAGACAGGTTTTACTACTGCACCTGCTTGTATCGTGTTAAATAAAGCACCAGATTTTATATATATATATATATGTATATATATATATATATATATATATATATATATATATATATATATATATATATATATATATATATATATATATATATATATATATGCAGTAAAACCTCCCTATATCGAACACCCTTGGGACCGGAAAAAAGTGTTCGGTATAGTGAGGTGCTCGGTATAGGGAGGTTTGCTTAAATTGGAAGTATATATTTTGAACCGAGAAATGGTGTTCAGTATAGAGAGGTGTTTGGTTAGAGAGGTTTTACTGTATTTGTATATATACATACATACATATATATATGTGTGTGTGTGTGTGTGTGTGTGTGTGTGTGCATGCAGGCACTTGGTTAAAGAAGCTTTGAAATTAACACTGCAATGTCCAAGGCTACTGATGTACTGACCTCCTAAACATTTTCATTTTCATATACCAGCAGGAATCCTTATGTACTATAAGATGTACCTTTTTTGACTGCCATGAAAAAGTTTCACTATTAATATCCATCCACAAGATCAATCTGATAGTATTTGGGTCATATATTTGATGTAGATACAACTTTGAAAAGGAAGCAGAAGACTTTGCTCAGAATCTCCATGAATGTGGTGTCTGCTTCGATGAGAAGCTTGGAAGAGAGTTCTTCCGAATCAATGAATGTCGCCATCATTTTTGCCGTGACTGCTTGACATCATACTGCGAGGTTCATGTGTCAGAGGGCACCGTTCAGAAGCTTGTGTAAGTACATTTATATGTCAGTCAGGATCTACAAACCCATGGAAAGAAATGAGAGTTTTGTAATGGGCCCTGTGATTGTCTGTAAAATATAGGTGTGTATTTCAGATGTTGTGCAAATTCATATTTCTAATACTGGGAAGTGACAAAGGACAAAGAACACAACTAATTTTTGTCAGTTGAGATTAAGGTTTGTATCATGGTAGGCATATCAGTGACCACCAGGTGGCACCAGTTGATAGATGAACATTTTTAAAGCTTCCAACAGCCATTTTTGCTTGCATGTCAGAGGATGTTGCAGTCTCTGGTTAAAGACGTTCGGTACACGGAGATATGCGCAACCATTTATGGTCCAGTGCCTCTATAGTTAGAGCTGGTATTTGTCGATACCTGCACTAGCTGCTGTTCGCTTTTCCTATTTTGCACAGTTCCATTTGAGAAATATGGATTGTTTACGAAGAGTGAAAAGGAAAAAGAATGGGCGGTTTGTTAACAAATGCCAAAACAAAGGACTAAATGCTTTAAAACAAGGCAGAATACGTCGAAACACGGCAGTGGTAGACCAAAACGCTTGTACACAATCAGCGAACGCTGACCAAGCCACCGTCGAAAGTGCCACGCCCACCCCCCCAAATGCCACATGCACATGTAAGCACTGACAGTTATAACTGGGACGAAGGTCGTAAAATAGTGGAACTAAGTGTACTAGCCGATAATCTTGTATGCGAGGAATGTAAAAAAAAAAAACATTGTCCCTGAAAAATACAGAATCAGAAAAATGATATGGCTTGGCCAGCGAACTTTACATTTCTTGTGAATGTGGTACGATAAACGCTGTCCCAACTGGGGGGGGGGGGGGGGGCACAGTTATACCCCAGCCTCAAAAGGTGGCACAGGCATATTTGATAATGTGTCTGTGTTACCATTCGACAATGTATTAAGGCAACTATAATTTTGATATTCTTATTATTACCTGTTTTTCCACATTGCTGTATTGCACTATGGAGAGAATCTTAAAATGTTTGCCTCTTCTCAGTAAAACTATGAAAGTATATATTATGACTGGAATATAAAATTAACGACGTACTGCCGTTTATTTAACCTACATACATGTATATTGATATGGTATCGAAGTTAGACAATGAATGGATACCTTGTACCTATGAACTTAGAACAAATTAAGTCAACATGCATGAATTCTTTGTACAATTGCGGAAAAAAAGCACCGTATGATATCTTTTTTCGTTAATCAATGAAATCAGTGCATATTTTGGAAGCCCCCTACAATTTTTCAGGGATTTGCAAATATTTTTTCTATTTCAAACTTAAGAAATAATGTGAGCACTTATACATATTTGCAAGACGAGATGAATTTAAAGTCACATTCTAGCATGTTTTGACTACATATTTGTTATTAAAAGGCTTGATATACATTGCATACACTCATATTGAGCTATTTTATGCATATTTTTGCATCCTTAATTTATTTTTTTGCTTTTACCCACATGTATAATATTTGCTATCAAATTTCTGTAGTCCTTACATGTAGCGCCACCTATCGAAAAAAGTAGCACCGTGACATGCCTATTTTTTGCTTGCATTTTGTTTCAAATGCCAATATCTTGGTTCACACCAAAAACCAGAGATTTCTAAATTTTTTTGACCAGTGTACCGAACGTCTTTAATGGCTTTGTGAAAGGTTGTTTTACACAAGAAACCCATACACTAAAGCTGAATGTTGAGTGAGTTGCTCAGGTATCCATTATGGACTTAACTGCTCATCGTAGCTAACAGAAAAAAGTATGTGATTTTCTGGACATCTTGGAAGCTCTGAAGTGCATTACAAAGAAAACAAATTATTTTATTATTTATTAAGCAATATTCATGTGATTGTATATGACACTGAACACATTAGAGATGATTCTGTCAGTACAATCTTCCAGAGTATATACTGTACATGATACCACTCTAGGTGTCCTGACCCAGACTGCAAGACTACCTTAACACCCACCATTGTTCAGGCAGTGCTTGGGGATGAGGCCTATAACAGGTGGGAGCGACTAATGTTACAGGTAAATTATTTTGCCCACATATGCATGGTTGTCAATATCTGTGTTTAAAATACCACTATGTTAAAACTAGCGAGCACACGAGACTGTTTCTAGCTGTCGGATGGTGTCAGATAGTGTGTACATGTACTCCCAAGTGCACAAATACACAGAAGCAGCTGTTTTGTGGAATATTCCCTCTGTACAAGTATGAAGCAGCTATTTATATGTGAAACTAGTGAATGAAGCACTTGCTGTGCTTTGTTTTATGGTATGCATGTGCAAACCACAGCTGCTTGAAGTATGCATTAGTTATAAGTAAGGAGTATTAAGGAGAAGTTACTTTGAGGTATGTCCATGCTGTACAGACGCAACATGTAAATACAAGCTACTCTGAGGTATGCCAGCTCCTTTAAGGTATGCACATGAAAAGTAAGCAGCAGCGACTTTGAGGAATGCATATTTCATTAGTAAACAGCCTCAGCTGTGAGGTATGCTCATGTACTAAGCAAACAATGGCACACATAATACACAGCAGCTACAACTGTCATACGGAGTGTAACAAGTGTGGACAATTGATAACAACTATGTGGTCCCTGATGGTGGCTACACCCTAGTATGCATGAACTGCCAGGCAGCCACTGGGTAATCCCTGATGAAAACTTTGAGAATGGCAACATCAGTCTGAGATAAATTCAGATTAATAGATTGACGCACATATTTTTTCCGGAGACTGAAGGCAAAGTAAATTGCATTATCTCTTTTCATTTAAACACAAAAATATGGATGTTGCAATTGATAAGTCTTCAGGGTCAATGTTTTCTCAATTTACCCAATTTATCAGACAAGGTGCAACTGTTTTGTCCTAAAAGTTATGAACTTTGTCCAGTTATTTGGAAAAATACGTTAAAACCATAATAGAGACCTTTTATTTTCTACAGAGAGCCCTGGATACAATGGGGGATATCTTGTACTGTCCTCGCTGTAACCAGCCAGTCATTGCAGAGGAAGAGGAGAAGCTCAGCTTAGCCCACTGTGTATCATGCTTTTATAACTTTTGTACCAAATGTGGAGAGGCGTGGCACCAGGTAGGTAGAACACTATACATGTATTGACTGTTTCATACTTTACTGTCCATTACAGATACACATTGCACCATGTACATGTAGGTTCCTGACCATACAACCTGGTTGGTCAACATGTGCACTTTATGCAGATAGGGCTGCCACCATACTGATAGGCCCTTTCCTGTACACTAGGAGAGCCAAAACGCTAAGAAATGGCCATTCTCAGCACTTTTTGCCGAGAAAGATCCTGTTCTGGGCCTCACTCGGCAATTTTGCCGAGAAACGCCAAGGTCTAATGCAATACTACTCTTCCCTCAGCATTTCTCGGCAAATATGCCAAGGAGCACTGAGGTACCTTTCTCCCGTATTCTTACCACGGCATTTTTTTTGCTTTTTGCCAAGAAACGCCAAGGTACCTTTCACCCCACTCCTTAGCTCGGCGTTTTCACTAAGAAATGCCAAGGCACATGTAATGTCTAGAGTGAAAGGCATCTTGGCATTCCTAGGCATTTTTGCCACGAAATGCCTAGGTATGGATTGGAGACTTAAATTCTTTGGCTTTTTCCAACATTCTAAGAAGATATACATGAGAAGTATTAATTGGTCGGCATTTTTTAAGGGTAATGCAAAACAAGATGGACACCATTAATTCATTGTACATGTACAACATAAATGATTGTACTTTACAATCTATTTATTATTAAAACTGGAGAGTATGAAATGTTCCTGAATGAATCTGAATGTAGGGTTTTCATCTCTCATATTCCTTGACTTGGTTAAAATGTCACTTACCAGCAGGTATCAGTGATTCTCATAAATAGTAAAGTACAATCATTTATGTTCTACAAAGAATAAATGGTGTCTGTCTTGTTTTGCATTACCCTAAAAAATGCCTACCAATACTTCTCATGAATATATTCTTCCTAGAATGTTGGAAAATGCCAAGGTATTCAACTCTCCAATCCATACCTAGGCATTTCTCAGCATTTTTGCTGAGAAACATTGAGGTAAGAATAAAGGAGAAAAGTACCTCAGCGTTTCTCGGCAAAATTGCCGAGAAAAGGATTACATGTACTATACAAATTTCCGCGGCATTTCTCAGCAAAAAGCACTGAGAGTGGCCCTTTCTTGGTGTTTTGCCTTTCCGAGTGTGTACAGCTTAATTAATAACTTGGTGTTAGAGCAGAGAGCTATGACTCCATGTAGATACATGTACATCCCTCACCACACAATTTACTTCTGACTTCTATTCCCATGGCAGATAGCTGTGGCACTATGTAGGTAGCACCTCTGGTAGAGACTAGTCTGGGTTATGAAAACAAGGAATTCCTCCTCAGGAAAAACTACATATCTTCCATTGTGACTGTACAGTGGGTGGGGGAAAATGCACTGTGCATCAGATAGCAGTAAGCTGGAACTGTGTATTTTTTACACATGTTGATTGAAGAGAGATGCATAGAAAACAGACTGAGTGACAGACAAAAATACAGACAGGCAGTCTTTTATTTGACATGGGATATACAATAAGAAAACAATAATGCAAATAAATGCATACTTACATTGCTTGGAAGATATTTCTTTCACCATAATATACATAGCTTTATTTTTATGCGTTTGGTACATAGTAAAAATTATATGCTATTATGATCTATTTTGGGAACCCCCAACTCCTTCCTCTCCCATGACCTGGAAAATGTTGACTTAGATATTGTAAATTTTTACCCATAAGTATGTTCTAAGAGTGTAACAGTATTCAAAACATAGGTCTGAATTTGAGCCTCACAGTTTGAAATTATTGTCAGCACCCTTGGCACTGAATACAACCTGCTGAATAGCAATAATGTGGTCATAAGAATGAATGTAGAGACAAAAGCCTCCAAACAAACTGGGTTAATTACTTTGTGCAGATGCCCCAAAGTTGTGAATCTTTTTCCAAGTTCAATTGTGAAAGAAGGACTTACATACCTGTATATTTGCAGTCTTGTGCTTGATGCAGTGTGGTTGTGTCTTGCAGGGAGAGGACTGCAAGTCTGAGGATGTGGATGAGGATGAGGATGGGGAAGAAGCAACAGGAGAGATGCCTGGGAGGAAGGCAGCTACTGCTAAAGCTCAGGCACAAAAGAAGCAAATGCGAAAGCAGCTTGCTTTATCCCGGGAATTGATGAAAAGAGTGACAAAACCATGTCCAAACTGTAAGGTGCCAATAGAGAAAAATGGCGGGTAAGGCACATACCAAAAGAAGCACAGGCAGAACAGACTGACAGTAGGTTGTAGCTTAAATGCCATTCGGCGATCATTTGACTCAATTTTACATCTTTTTTGCCACAAGTCCACATGTAGATAATTATTTCCCAAATGTACAATTGGTTATAGAGTTAGTATGATTTAGAGAATATTGGTCTTTTTACTGACGCAGAGTTTTGGTGAACACAGATATACTTGGAGATTATTCTGTTATGCCAGGCAAGATTGGCACTGTGTGAACATGTATGGTAGGCGTAGGGACATAAATAGAGCTTCACCCATGTAATCACATCAAAGGAAGCACTGGCCACCCAATGTCACTGACTAGAATTTGTGACAGGGCAAGTTACATAACATCTCTCTTGAATGAGGCTTTTAAGGCAAAAAAAAAATAGAACACAGAAGGCATTTATAGTGTAAAAAACATCTGAAAAAGAGGTGAAAATACTCTGTTTGGGACTTAAATTATGCTGTTCTTAGTGGGGTTCTCTTTCAAAACTGGTTCCACTTTATAAAGTAATGTTAGCCTATGGATACCACATACATGTTCATGTCTTGGGGCATTTTTCACTAACTACAAAAAGTAGTATTTTGTAGAGTCCACCTTCATATATGCCACAGGGATTCAATCTTGGCCCTCACAGGGTACTGAAAAAATTAAGATACAAAGTACATCTATATATGAAATGAAGTCTGGTGATAGCTATTTTTGCTGCAGCCATTCCAAGGAACATCATAATTTGTCCTACATTCAGATAAGCTTCACATGTACATATTACTGGGTGATATTGGAAGTTCTTGCAATTTGTCATACTGGAGACAAATGGTAGATGGAACAGCCTGATGACCCACATTGTTACATGTATACCTGGATTGACCTTATGGCATGGCATGGTAAACGGAACCATAGTGGTGACATTGAAAAAAAAATCATGAATATGATTTGTTCCATTCACAAATTAATTTGCTATAGTGATTTAGAACCATGCCGTTTTTCAGTGAATGGTACGGAATAGGACTTTGCTCTTAGAATATTGGACTTGATAGTGTTCAAACGATACATAGGCTTACAGAATTAGGTTTGTTAAGTTTCTCTTTGTATTAAATTGTTTTGATGTTCCTTTTATTACTCAGCAACCCTGCAGCATTACGTGTTCCAAAAAACTATAAAAATGTGTGTTAAAAGTTAAATAAAAGTTCATCATGTGTGGGGGAAAAATACGTGCCCCTGAACAAAGTTTGGTGTAAAAATATGCTTTGTGAGGGAAGTTTTCATTAAGTTTTGTCAGGGCTGAAATCTTATCTTTGTCTTTAGCACCTGGGCTTGGTGCCATGGTATTTATTGGCAGACGTCATTTTCTATTGCCAAAAGCCACATTGCATATGTATTGGCCTAACATGATTATGGTAATTACTGACAGACAGTACATTGAAGTTTAAGTAGGGAATGATAGGGGGATGGAGAGATTGACAGTACATTGAGGCTTTAAATAGGGAATGATAGTGGGAAAGACAAAGTGACAGTACATGGAAGATTAGATAGGGAATGATAGTGTGGAAGGACATTTTGACTATATATTGAGGTTATAGATAGCGAATAATAGTGGAAAGGACTGGTTGAGAGTACTTTGAGGTTAAAATAGGGAATGATTGTGGGAAAGACAGATTGACAGCAAGTTGAAGTGCAGGATGATACTGATGAGTTACCTTTTTTTACTTCTCACAAACTGTACATTGGTTTCCTATCAAACTTAGTCACAATGTACCTGGACTTGATCTGTGTCATATTTTATTGCATGGTGGTGCTGTCATTTTCTGATATTTAACAAACTATTAACATTAGGACAAATCAGCCTGGGCATATGTGCATGTTAGCATTGTTACTGTGCAATAGGGATAGCTGCAAATCTGACATATTAGCTTACATGTTGGTAGGTTAGCTAAGCACAGGACGTGGCAATTCCATCACCATCCTATGTGTGTGCAGTCTGCTGGACTTATTTCAAACAAATCAAATGCATTTTAGTGGAGGTTGGTTTTGACCATGCTATGGCTGACAAAGAAGTCATTATCCCAAGTGGGGTTTTTTTTCCAAAATTAAGCTTGAGAATTTGAAAAGTAACTTTATCAAATAATTTAGTGAAAGAGGTACAGTTTCTCTGTATACATGTAAATGGTGTAAGATATCTTCCTGACCATAGAAATACCTCTTATGTTGGAATGACCCAGAGGGCAATTTTAAACCTGCACTGGGTCTTTATGGCTTCACACCGACCAAATGAGATGCAGATTGTTAAGCAGGGGGTGTACTTTGTTACATTTTATTAACGGTTCACTACACAAGAAAAGGTGCATGTTCAGTGATAATAATATGGATAATGCATGCAGATCATATCTAAGAGAGGCATAGAAATACAGGCCAGAAACAGTACTAATGTCTGAATGTACAGCATGCTGGTGACTTATTCTGTCAAATTCTTTGTGTTTCATATATTTTATATCTTTTATGTGCAAACACACCACAGATCCCTTGGGTCTGCTGCCACCTCATTTGTTATGTGCTAGATTTTAATAAATTATATTGCCTCTGTGATGTCCCATACAACGTGCTTGCCACAGGACAAAGTGACAGGCACAAATAATGCACAATCATGCAAACAGTTTGGTTACTTGAGAAAAATTGTAGGCTTTTTTGGCAAGATATTGTTCATGACGTGCGTTGGGACATATTCCAGGAGGTTTTTTTATGGTTAGATAAAGCAAAAACTGAGTATCACCAACGAGATCGTGCATGCAAGTCATACAAGGTTCTTTTTCTCAGACAAAGTTTTAAAAAAAAAGCAAGTGTGACATTTTGATTGTATTTTTCCTCTTTGATGACTAGTATGGAAAGTTTATATTTCAGGTGCATGTAGAGTTGCCTTAACAGAAGGTGACTGTTGTACAAGTTTATGTGCTGGTTGTGTGTGCATACACACACACACAAAGAGACAGTGTATATATTATACTCCCTCCCCCCCCCCCACCTAACTATGTTGGTGGGTATACATACTGTTTTTGACTTGTCCAACTGTTGTCCATAGCACAATCCTTGTGAGCAAAGTATATCATGATTCACAGGCCACATCAAACTCAAATTTACCTTGAAACTATTTCTTCACAGGATAACATTTTAGTGACCTGGACCTCATTTTCCAGGTCACAGGATCCCTGTGTGTGCAGAGCAGGAGGAAGGGGTGTCCAGTCTGTCAGTGACAGCTGTTCTAGTTTACATTTATTAGACAAGTTTAGGTGGTTGTATTTATATAAATATATGTTGACAATGTGGAACAAGATGTAGATGTCAGGTGCTAAATGACTCAAGTGTATGTCCTGGTTGTATTTATTTTCTTCTTATTTTTTTTTATTTTATTTTTTTTTTTTTTTTGTACAGGTGCAACAAGGTGACATGTACCAACTGCCTCAAGTATATGTGCTGGTTGTGTGGAAAGAGGATCAATGGCTATGAACACTTTGCTGGGAATGGTGGTTGCCAGACCTTCACTGCAGAACTCTTCACACCAGTAAATGTTGTCAGGCCAGAAAGACCAGCGGTATGAGTGCTATTAAATCTGATCTCATTCTGGTACAAATAAGAAATATATCAGACACAATCACAAGTGCTGGGAATTTTTCCTTGTGGAAGGGTCAAATAATTTTTTTCCTAGGTGCACTGCACTACTGTTGATCCTCGAGTTGTAACAAATTTCTCAATTGGGTCCTTGTCAGTCAATGCATGCATTCTTTATGATTACAATGCAAGTCAATGGGAATTACAATTAGCAATTTTAACTTCTCCAAAACCGTCTGCCAGATCTATGTTAAATTGGTGGGAATGTACTTCAGATGTGTGTCAATCCATTCTTTCAAGTTGCCATGCTCCAGTTATTCTTTATTTTTATTATTTTGGGGTGGGTGGGAGGGGAGTAAATTTTTGGGGCAAAATCTTTTTAAAAAATCTCCAAAATCACAAGGCCAATTACTTTGAAATTGCACAGGGGCAATTCTGGGTATGAGAGGAAGACTTACGTAATTCATGGATGAGTTTGACCTTATTCCAAAGGTCACAGGGCCACTTGCTAAAGTTAACTTTGCACTTGACAACTATTTGAGCTAGAATATTCCTTGATGGTGGTCATCTATTTGGACTAGCTTTACACATTTCATGAGTGACCTAGACTTTATATTCCCAGGATCAAGATTAAAGATTCATATATTCCAAGAATACAATGCATGTACATGAAGATAATAAATGTAAATTGAAACTATCAAAGATCACGGTCATAAATTTTTCTGTTCACTTGATAACTTAAAAATATTTGAGTTAAGACTTTGACTGGTGAGGTAGTACTTTCATTTTGTGCATGTCAATCTTCAAGAAACTTGACCTTGACCTAATTCCAAAGGTCACAGGACTGTCATAGTCCTCTTATGTTTAATCTATGTGTGATTTTGACTTTGTCTCCACAACTGCCGAACTTTTCCTTTGAGAACATGTTCAACAGTTGCATTCCTTATCATTGATCATTGTACATGTCAGTGGGAATGCATTATGCTATTGTTTGTAAAGGCTACACTTTTTTTGGTCCTTACTATGAAACATTACACTTGCAGGAAATAGGATCTCAAGGAATGTTCTGTATCTTTGTCGTGTATAAGGACAATCCTGTCCTCTCTCATACTTACACTAGAAACTACATACATGTATCTGTTCCTGGATGCAGGATCAGCTGAGCACAGTACTATCACAGTCCTCTTGTTAAAGAATATTGTGTGTAAAAATATGTTATTCTAGTGGATAAAGTGATGCAGTACAGCGAGTCAGATCAGCAGTCAACTAGAGATCTGGCAGATAGCCAAGGGGGTTGGCTGTTTTATGAAGCCAAAGTCTAAAAAAGGCCCTATTTACATTGAATAGCTAGATACAAGTAGACATGCTTAGGTACATTTTCTAATCAAAAGCAATCACTGTAATACAGCTGTGATAGAAAGTGATGAAAATATGTAGAACTGACTAAATGAAACAGATAACAAACTCAAAAAATTTGATTTGCTTGTCAGCAAATCAGTCTGTCTCCTTAGCAATAAGATATCCCACTAACGCTCATGCCAAACCATTAACACCTCCATATATCAAAGAGAAAAAGGTCTCAGTTTCCCATACAAACATGTCCAACAAACTAACTTGGTTGGTTTTCAAAGCCAGTGGAGCCAAAAATTGTATTTGATAAAAGGAATATCTTTGTGTGGTTTGGATAGAGAGGAATGACTGTGTGACAGTCATTGTATGCATTGGTTTTCTCTTTCAGACTTTCCAAATATTTAAGTAATAATCATACTCCTTTAAAAAGATATTTTTTCAGGTGTTAAAGGATACAGTGATATGCCCTGTTGAGTTAATTTTCTTTTTTTTCTTTTTTTTTCACTTTTTCAGAGAGCAATTGAAATAGAGGATGAACTGATTGTAGACCCCAATGCTCATAATCGCATCAGCTACTGTCCAAGGTGTCATCAGCGAAACTTGAAAGAAGGACGAAATAATCATGTCAAATGTTGGTCTTGCAAGAGTAACTTTTGTTACCTGTGCAAAACTCGAATAGAGGGAACTATAACTGGTCATTTTCTGGCAGGCATGCCTTGTAAGCAGCATTCAGACTGACAGATTCCATCATCTGACAACCAAGACTAAAAACCATGTGGAAGCTATGTCATGTGTCCAACAGACTGAAAATTGAGTGGCACCCATGTGCTGTTGCTGAAAGACTGACAACTGTGTGGAAAGCATGTCCTGTAACCAGCAGAATGATTATGTGGAAGGTCTGCATTATGATCAAACAACTGCCATTGTGAGACTGGCATGGCTGGTAGCAAACAGACTGGATGAATTCATACACGATGTTCATATACCCAACAATGTGGCTCACTTGCCCTGTAAGCAATAGACTAGAAATTACATGAAATGGTATGCTGCGCAACCAACTAAAACCAGATCTCACAACCACCAGACTTCAAGTGATGAATTCAGAAAATATTATCTCTCACATTTACATGGTAAATTGATACACCCTGTAACCAGAAACAGGGCTTGCAATATTACACATACATGTACAGCATTCAGAGTGCCAAAATTGTTGTTAATGTGTAGCAGACATCGATACATTACAAATGTACACAAAACTAACAGACTGCAAGTCAATGGTTGGAATACCAGATGACAGGCACTGTGACAAATGTGACAGGTGGTTACATGGATGAAAATTAAAAAGCATTGGTGTGATAACAAACATAAGTGACAATCGGTTTGAAAGCTAATATAAGTGTATGCAATTTTTGATGGTCTTAGTAGACTGGGAAATTAGCATGTTAGTCTAGTCTGAAGGAACTCAACTTACAAGGCAGGACAGCTAAAAAAACATAATGGTACTCATCAAAATAAAACAGTTTACAGGTGCTGCATACCCACCTGTATAGTGAAGTGATTTAGTGAATAGAGTGGTACCTTCTTTAAAGACCACTTCCAATGTAAGACCACTTGTCTTTATAAGACCGCTCAAGACACTTTGCTATACTACCTTGTTGAATATGCCTTCAATTTATGACCACCTGCAGTATGAGACCAATCTTTGTGGGTTGTAGGGGCGGTCTCAAATAGCAGGTACCACTGTATTATGAACAGAGGACATATTGTGATCACCTTCTCTGGTGATGATCGAATTTGTGGACCCAAAGCAGTGATGTAACAAGCAGTTTCCTTGTGATTATAAGTAGGTGGTCACTTCTGTATCACCACAGACCAGAAATGAATTAGTAATGGCTGCAAGACATTAGCATATACATGTACTCCACAAAATGAAGGGAATGTCATGGAACAGGTACTGCAACTGATAAAAGTGGGAATTCACTGGAATGCCTGCCATGTCATTATCTGTACAGGCAGCCATGTAACAGACAATCAGACTAGTCATAAGATCAGCAGAACAAGTGGTTATCTGAAAGGTAGTTATTCTATAATAAGCCAGTATGAAGATGGTTAGCTGGATTGAATGAATTGGAACACAGTGTTTCAGTAATTTTAGGGGTCTCGCCACAATTTCATTCAATGAAACTGTGATATTATATTCTATTCTTCAACTGTGATTTAGGTAATGTACATGTGTAGATGTAATTTTACAAAAAGTGATCTTTAAATTTATTACTGTTAATTTATCATCAAACTGTGCTGGTAACATATTCATACACTTGCCATACTTACTCCTTTGAATATAAAATGTAATGGACCCTGTCTCAAGTACATCCTTGAAACATTCAGTGACATATGGATGTAATATGGAAAATATTTACATGTGATGTTTTCACAAAACACAGAAATGAAACAGACCTTCATTGTTCACTGAACACATGCAGCCAACAAAATGTGCCCTTTTCATCACATTACTGCCATCATACCTGCAGGTCATACGGTCATCTCTCTGGAAGTGTGACGTAGTTGTTCACACCATGGGGTTCACTCCCACAACAAACCGTTCCCTTATTGCTGCTGCATCTTTTTAGAGGGACATTATGGCCTGGTTCGCATTGAATTGTATCGTTCGCATTGAATTGTATCGTGTACAAATTGTATGTATAATGTATTGAATGTTCTAGATTGCAAGTTCAGTCTTCATGAAGAATGTGAAGTTTTGGTGACAAATGTCAAAGTGCTTCACAACACACACAGAACAGCCAGACTGTTCTCTGTATGTTGTGAAGCAACAGATATTCCCAATTGAGAATATTGCGTTCTTAATGGCATGTATGGGACATGGATTGTCATATCCATGTTACATGGACAATCACGACCATGTAACATGGAAAATGAGCCCCATGCAACATGAACAGTCAGGTTCATGGTACATAGACAATGACATGATGTAATCTGCAATAGAGAGACAAGGCAAGTGTTGAGGAAAGTAGACACATGATGTACCAAAACCTATGTTATCAGGACAACAATATACAGAGAATCTTGCAAGGGTGATAGTGCATTCCATTATACTTCCACTGTGACGACACATTTTTGGTAACAATAACTAGTGACCACCAAATCAAGAAATTTTGTTTTGAGGGAACAGGACCACTAAGTAGCAGAAAAACATAAAATATTAGATCTATAGATCAGCGTTTGAGCACTGGATGCATCGTTGATACCTGATTTTAATTATACATGGAGGGTTGTATATTTTTTCTCACATAGAGCTGTTTAAAATTCTGATGTTATTTCATAAAATGAATCTAAAGTTTAAATATTCAGGAAGAGTATTTTATGTGTATAGATAGATATGGTTGCATATGTGTGTCTGTATGCATCATGATTTTGTTTAAAATAAAATTATTATGAAACAAGTTTTGTTACCTTGTGGCTGCGGGGGGTATTCCTAACAATGTACAAGAGGAGGTCTGAATGTAGAGTGGGCAACTGTGTTTTGGGTTTTTTTTTTTCCATAATGAATTAAAGGTGACTACCAATGCAATATACAACTGTAACTATTTGGTGCCCTAGTTTTGATTTCATTTTCAAGGTCACAGGACCCATGAGTGTGTATGCGCAAAGGGGAGGGGAAAGGGTTATCCAGTCTGTCAATGACAGCTTTTCTAGTTTTGAACTCTGTTTCCCATCAAAGCAACACAGAGTTACAGACTGGTCAACATTTTGATTTTGACAGAAACACAAAATTTTGGCCAATATTGGTATTAGTAAGTATACTTGCCTCTCAACCACCATTGCCAAGACCTCTGTGTCGGGGGCAAATGCCCAAGAAAATCGAGTTGAGTTCACGAACTTGATTCTTAAACCTGACGGTCCCGTGGCACCATCTCTTAGTTCCTATGGATCTGTTGGTGACTCCTGTTGCACATGCTCCCCTATCATTCTTCCTTTTTCAAGTTTGAAGAATGGTCAGTTGACATTAGCTATGAGAAAGGAAAAGGGATGGTTGGGCCGGCTTCTCTGGTGGTCAAGAGGTAAGTATACTTACTAATACCACAATTACAAAAAAAGTTTCATGTATTAGTCACATAACATTACCTCTTGACCACCAATGCCAATTTATAGACGCAAAGGTGTGGGGGGGGAGGGTGTAACGTTCCTGGTATACTGACCACCGGGACATGCAGTGTGTGTGGTGATGGGGGGGGGGGGGGGGGGGGCTCGGGAATCATCAGTTCGTATGAGGAGGCGATGTCTGATGTCTGAAGGGAAAACCGCAGAGGAAGGTGGACTTCAGGCCTACAACAGCAGATTCCCACCGAAGCCAGAAACCCTCCTAGCCGACAAGCATTGAATTGCACTGAACCCCCTTGGACATAACATCTGTCTGCCTCATGGGTAGACGCTGTCGGTTTCTGCTCCTTTGGACCTGGAGATCTAACAGGACCTAGTTGTGAAACTGGCGTGGGGGGTGTTGGTAGATGGTTCCATACGACAGCGATCACCTGGGTCAACCGGCTGTAAATAAGCGAGGACAGCAGGCCTCTGCAGAGCAATCTTTTATACCCTAAGGATCGTCTGCTTGGTCCATGAAGAGATCATGTTTCTGCAAACTTGTTCCTTATTAAGGTTACTAAAGGGCAGAAAGAGGGCAGACCTTTGACCGTTGAAACCATCCGTACATGAAAGGTACCAGTGAAGGGCTATCATGGAACACTGGGCACTTTTCTTTGGGTAAAGAGCAGTATTCATAGCACGGAGGGTAAAACACTGGAAGGCCATAGCCAGATCTTGAGCTACTTTGTTCTTTGCAAAGGAGCCCCAGTAAGGCGTTAGGGTCACCTGGAAGTGGTCAGACCACCAATGGATTCAGTAATGAGCTAGAGCGTTGATCTCGCTTCTTTGAGCCCCGAAGCAGGTGTTAACAGAAAACAAGTTTTCCATGCCCAATACTTGCGGGCCACCCAATGGGGGTCCTCAAGCACTCAAAGGGCCACTTCTTCAACATGGCTAAGACCAGCAGAGGGTCCAAGAGTGGTAGACCTTCCTCGCGGCTGGCCTGTCAATGTAGGATGCGATGAGCGCCAACAGTAAAAGATTGCAGCCAATGAGAATGTCAAGGACATTCGCGAGGGTTGAGATGGCTGATCAGAATCCCTCCAGTGTTCTCGAGCTATTGCCAAGGACTTCCCACTGAAACGGCAGGAAGTCAGCAAAGAGCAAATTCTACTTACCCACCAGTCCAAAACACCTTGCAATGAGCCAAGTAAACAGTCAGATAAGAGGATCAAAGCCCACCTCTGGCAATTCTAACTGCAAATGATTTCAAGAAACTTCTGTCACAGATGTGCTGTGCGACAACTGCCAAGCATGAAAGTTCAGCACTTGGGAGTCTCTGTGGAACACACTCATCGGCGGCTGCACCAGAAGTTTCAGCCATGCTGGTAAATGTATCAGATGCTCGACGCTTAATTCTGAGAGGTCCATTGTCCAACCTGTCCTCAGCCACCAAGGAGCAACAAGGATCAAATTACAGGTGTGCGACCAAGCCCTCGGAACAATCTGCAGAGATTGAAGGCACATGCCAAAAGATTGTTCCAGTCGAAGGCTAGAGCATCCACAGCTGAGGCCTGGGGATCAGGGACTAGTGAAACATAAACAAGCAGTTTACCATTCTCGTGTTATGCACAGGTCCACATGTGGGGTTCCCCATCTGGCCCACATGGCCTGAATGACCTGTGGGTGGAGTGACTACTCTATCCCTACCGGCTGACTTCTTTTCGAGAGTGGGTCAGCCAGGACATGGCTCACATGTGTGCGGACGTCATGTTCGCAGCACCATCGAGTGATGCATCTGGCCAACTCCGTCAGCTTGTGCGAGTGCGTTCCACCTTGCCGATTGAGGTAGGCTACCCTGTTTTCTCAAATTATGAGGACATGATTGTGCCCCATAAGGTCCTGGAAGTGGAGGAGCACCAAACGCATCACCTCCAATTCCAAAAAGTTAATTAGGTGAGACGAAAAGGCACTGGCTCTCCACGTGTAACTCCCCATCCGGACTGCGAATAGTCCACGTATATGGTAAGCTGGGCCTGAAAAGGAATGAGTGTCTGTCCCGACAGGATGTTCTTTCTAACAGTCCACCACTGAAGGAGCAGATGGTCCTCTGGGAGGACTGGCACTGGGGCATAGTAGCCCTGCTCCCTCAACCATCCGCCCCACATAGCCTGCCGCAAGGGGCAATGGTGAAAGCAACTGACTGGGACATGAAAATCCATCAAGGGCAGGGAGCCCAACAGGGCTTGCCATTGTTGCGCCGAGGAAACCACGCGAGTCAGAAAGACTGAGCAGGCACTGAAGTCTCTCCCCCCTCTCTTACAATGGGCAACAGATGCAGGCAACCAAGTGAAACTGGATGCCAAGAAACAAGGAAGTCTGCTGCAGCAGAAAACTGGACTAGTTTCAATTCAATATCAGGCCCAAGCGTTGGTAAATTTCCAGAATGGTCTGTGTGATGCTGCAAATCCAGATGCTTAAGAGCGTGTCCTTGAGATCCAGGGATGTTGTCCACTCCATGGGCCAGAGGGCCGCGCTACCAATTGGGGATCTCCATCTGGAAAGACAGGACAACCTGGAAGGTGTTCAGCATCGACAGGTCTATAACTGGGCACCATACTCCGTCCCACTTAGGGACAAGGAAGAGAAGGTTGTAAACATCATGAGAATTGTGATTCTCCAATGCCTCCATGGCGCGCTTGCTCCCAAGCTGGGATTGGTGATCCTTTGGGTTCGACTGCAGGCGGCACAAACCACTGGGTTTTGCAGCTTAAAGGCGTTCGGTACACCGCGACATGCGCAACCATTTATGGTCCAATGCCTCTATACAGTTAGAGCTGGTATTTGTCGACACCTGCACTAGCTGCTGTTGGCTTTTCCTATTTTGCACAGTTCCATTTGAGAAATATGGATTGTTTACAAAGAGTGAAAAGGAAAAAGAAAGGGCGGTCTGTTAACAAATGCCAAAACAAAGGACTAAATGCTTTAAAACAAGGCAGAATACATCAAAACACGGCAGTGGTAGACCAAAACGCATGTACACAATCAGCGAACGCTGACCAAGCCACCATCGAAAGTGCCACGCCCACCCCCCAAATGCCACATGCACATGTAAACACTGACAGTTATAACTGGGTAGAATAGTGGAACTAAGTGTACTAGCCGATAATCTTGTATGCGAGGAATGTGAAAAAAAAAAAAAAAAACATTGTCCCGAAAAAATACAGAATCAGAAAAACAATATGGCTTGACCAGTGTACTTTACATTTCTTGTGAATGTGGTATGATAAACGCTGTCCCAACTGGGGGTGGGGTGGGGGGAGAACCATAGTAATACCCCAGCGTCAAAAGGTGGCACAGGCATATTTGATAATGTGCTGCCTGAGTTACCATTCGACAATGTATTAAGGCAACTATAATTTTGATATTCTTATTTTTTACCTCTTTTTCCACATTGCTGTATTGCACTATGGAGAGAATCTTAAAATGTTTGCCTGTTCTCAGTAAAACTATGAAAGTATATATTATGACTGGAACATAAAATTAACAACGTACTGCCATTTATTTAACCTACATACATGTATATTGATATGATATCGAAGTTAGACAATGAATGGATACCTTGTACCTTTGAACTTAGAACAAATTAAGTCAACATGCATGAATTCTTTGTACAATTGCCGAAAAAATAGCACCGTATGATATCTTTTTCTGTTAATCAATGAAATCAGTGCATATTTTGGAAACCCCCTACAATTTTTCAGGGATTTGCAAATATTTTTTCTATTTCAAACTTTAAAAAATAATGTGAGCACTTACACATTTTTGCAAAACGAGATGAATTTAAAGTCACATTCCAGCATGTTTTGTCTACATATTTGTTATTAAAAGGCTTGATATACATTGCATACACTCATATTGAGTTATTTTATGCATATTTTTGCATCCTTAATTTATTTTTTTTTTGCTGTTACCCACATATATAATGTTTGCTATCAAATTTCTGTAGTCCTTACATGTAGCGCCACCTAGCGACAAAAGTAGCACCGTGACATGCCAATTTTTTGCTTGCATTTTGTTTCAAATGCCAATATCTTGGTTCACACCAAAAACCAGAGATTTCTAAATTCTTTTGACCAGTGTACCAAACGTCTTTAAAGGAGGCCTGTCTTTGTCAAGAGGCAGCAGGTAGCTCTGCCTCGGGATGTTTAGGTGAGACCTGATGGGACCACAGCTTGGTCTCCAACCAGGCTCTGAATGAGAGCAGTGACATGGTCAAAGCCCTGTGGTGGAGCCAGAGGAGTGTCAATGGGTGTGAAAGGCTGTGGGTGTTCTGCGGGCCCCATGGTCGCCATCGAGCTCGGCCACTCGAAGCGACTGGTTTGACTGTCGACACTTCTACCTTGGTCAGGATCTTTTAACGTACACATCCGAAAACAAAAGCTCGTCCTCCTCCTTTGTGTCCAGGTCCAAAGACTCAGGACCTGAGAGGGGAGCAGCGAGACCCAAAAACCTCATTGAACAACTCACAATTCATGGGCCATGGGGCAGTTGATTGTGACAGCAAGGGGTCTGTCACCAGGCAAGGGGTAGGGGTAGCAAGGATTTCCAATATGGGGCTGGAGAGGGGGGCTTCTGGCAGACCAGTAGCAGAGGACACTGCAGCCACCAACTGAGATGTCTGCTGGTCTGAGGGTACCTGCTGGGTGTCTGGGAAGGTCGGCTCAGGAGCCACAGCTGCCACCAACTGATAAATCTGCAGGCAGGAGCGTGCCTAAAGGAGTCTGGAGAACTCCCAAGCCTCGGGGCCAAGGGAAAGCTGACTGAAGGTAAAAGCAGCAAGCTGCTCTGCTGACACAGTCTGCTCAGGTTCACAGCAGTGGCAGTAACAGTGGAAAGAGAGAGTTCTGCTTTGCAGCCTCTCAAGACAGGGAGGCAGGGGAGCAGGCTCAAAAGTAGGAACAAATGGGATGCCAGCTGCTCACTTCAAGCTGCAGCCGGGGAAGGTGCAGGAGGCAAAGCTGGCACTGCAGCTGGAGACAATGAAGGTGGTTTGGGTCACCGGAGGGGCCACTACCGCAGGAGTCAAAGACCCACTGATGGTAGAAGGCGCCACCATAGACTGGGTGCTTTCCTTCTCTCTTCCACTTGCCTAGACTTACGATCCGAGCTCTCAGAAGTGGGAGCTCAGGAAGTTCATCCGAGCTTCCATGGCTTTCTGGAATGCGCAGACTACCCACAGTTCCGGAATCCCTGGATGGGAACCCATAAGTTTCTAATCTGGCTGCACCCCCTTGCGCAATTTCTGCTCTGAATGCTTGGACCAGGAGGACCGAGATCTCAAAAGCTTCAATCGGTACTTGGCCAACTTCTTCAAAGGGGACTGCAAAGAAGGAACAGTATGTGACTGCGAGGGGGCGATCAATGTACGAAACATATCAGCCTACAACTGTGTACTCTGAGCCATAGGCTCCAAGACATGGGCAACCCTTTGGTCAGTGACTAGATACACTAGTCGTCTTGGGTACAGCTGGGCAGTCCTGACCTCCCGAAGGAGATCTCTTGCTGCCCGGCTAGCAACTACATTGCCTCTTCTCCTTGCTCCCCTGAGAGGTTTCTAGTGCAGAGACGGCAGCCACTCGAGTCTGTAAGCAAGCCACAAGGGTTCGTCTTTGCTTCTAATGTGGTGTCAGCGGCAACGACTCAACAGAGTCAGATTCAACAGCTCAGCGGTTCGCAGCTACAGCCTGCCGCCTATGCCTCACACAAAGACTCTTCCTTCAAGCCTGCTCAAAGAGCAGCCATTAGTCTTCTCCCCAATCCTCACAGTACTTGCAAGTCTGTTTGCGAGAACAAATGAGACCCAACTTGAGGTGACAACAATAGTAATGCTAATGACTGTGCCAGGCTGCCATACAGTGGTTTCATGAATCCACCTTCTTCCCACGAGACAGCAAGGATGAGGGCGAAGTGGTCCAGTCAGTTTTGCAGGCAACACATTATATTTCAAAATTTAAGTCCTGCAGGGGCTAACAGAAGTTGCGTGCCAAAAAATCAAACAGGACATTTTTAAGTTGTCATCAAAATTGCCTAATGAACTAGAAAAGTGTCCAAAGGACACAGATGCCCCGACCTGTCATTGCCCCCATCAGCATTGAAAGAATATGGCATGTAACTGGTGTCAGACCTCTAATACTTTTTAAGATACATGCAACACAAATGTGACAAGTCTAACAACGAATCAACATTTTCCCTAAGTTGATTAATGATTAATTAACACAAGATAATTAATCCAAGGGAGAAACATAACTCCAGGTGCACACTTTCATATATATGGATAGAGGTTTCCACAAAGTTTCATGGTTAAACGTCAAATACTTTTTGAGATACATGCGACACAAATGTGACAAATCTAATGTCAAATCAACATTTACCCAATTTCATTAATGATCAATTAACACATGATAATTAATCCAAGAGAGAAACAAAACCCTGGTGCACCCCTTCATATATTGTTAGATGTTTGCACAAAGTTGTGCGGTTGAAGCTCAAATACCTTTTGAGATACATGCGACACAAATGTGACATGTCAAACATCTAATCAACATTTTCCCTGCGTTAATGATTAATTTAGACTGTATAATCAACCCAAGAGACAAAACCCTAGGTGCACGCCTTCATATATTGATAGATGTTTCCAATAAGTTTCATGGTTGTACCTCAAATGCTTTTGGAGATATGCACGACACAAATGTGACCATTTTAATGTTGGTTGGACGGAAGGATGGACAAGGGCAAATCTATATGCACCCCCCCCCCAACTTGGTGGGGACATAATATAAATCCATCCAACGATACTGTGCTCAGTCTGCTACATAGCGCTTCTGTTTAAATCATGCCTGTTGTTTTCTCCTTACTGTCCATGTAATTACAGGTCTATATGTATGCAGAACACAGCAGTCTTTGACACAATTTAGTATATCATCACTATATCTTTAAAGTGACCTTTTGGTCGCAGAATCAAAATCATTTGTGCAGCCCAGGAACCTCGAGCTTCGCTCTCAGGTGACCGAGAGCGAAGCTCGAGGTTCCTGGGCTGCCAAAACGATTTCCATTCTGCAACCAAAACTGAAAAGGGTCACTTTAAAGCATTATTCTGAAACTGCATAAAAGTCCTTCACTATTCTCCACAAACATCACAAAACCACTAATATTTCCACAAAATCCTTGAAGTGTCGTCCATGTTTCGCCACTCATTCAGCTGTTCTGAAAATTGAGCAAACCCCCACGTTTTGCAGAGCCATCTTGCAGTTATGAACGCAAATTAACCGGTAGGCTTAAATTTGGTTGATTTAAAGAAGATTTATTACTGATTTTTAGGTGTCCTTTGTTGAATCATTGCTAAATATGATATGTTGAAAGAGGATAATTTTACCCAAAAAAATCATGTCAATGAAAACAAAAAAACAAATCAATTGCACAATATTCTGCATCAACAGTAGTGATTAGGAATGGGAGTGTGTGTGACAAGTAGATCTGCAGCACTTTTTAACCATTTGAGTCATATCAACTCAAACTGGTAAAAATTGGTCAGGTGACCTGAATACTGCAATGTCATTGGTCACTCGCTGTCATGCATCCTCAATCATTTTATAAAGTAGTTTCAACATTTAATTTATTCACTTAGACCAAGTAGGGGTTTCTTTTTGGTATTGTTTTTCAATTTAAGATACAAAATCTTTTTGTTGGAACCATTGCACAACTTGTGATCATTCAAGTTACCCACAAATATCTTGCATGTAATCTACCAATGCATAATGTTGCACACCACATCATATATTTTGACATAATGAGATTTTTTAAATTACGTTTTTATTATTTTTCAAACAATAACAATATCAACTATGTACATTTTGGACTGACATTCACTCTTGCTTTAAAATGACTGTGTTTTCCACATCCATTGATGTAACTCCAGTAACAGTTAGAGAGCCAAACTAGTGCTGCTGTGTCCTCCACAAAACAAGCAGGCATAGTACCTGTGTTTCAAGTGAGAGATAACTAGTAGCAGGGCACATGCCAAGCCTGGTGAGCAGCAGGACATCTACTGTCAACTTGTCCAGCTACAACTGAAATTCCTGGTACCCAACAGTACACCAAGCATGTAGTCTGGAATGACCCACATGTTCAAACTCCCATACCTTTGGACAGAAAGGAAGAAATATTCCTGTTTTGATGTATATGACTGGTACTTGCAATCACAGCTGTCCACTTCTAGGCTTTTATCAGTATTGCTACTTTATGTAACTCCTTTAGTAACTCCTTGGCTGCTACTTGACCACATGTAACACAGTGTATTATAGTCAATACTTTATTCTCCAAAACATTACTGGGCTGGAGGTCCCACTTCCCTACGAGATGCATGGTATGTCTTATCATAATGGTGAAATGATCCATATATTTTGGGTTGGTAACCAGGGTTGAAGTCCCAACCATCCATTTTGCCGATTTTAATCAGTGCTCCTGCCAAGGCCAATGCAATAGACATCCCACATCCAACTTTGACACTTCCCACTGAAACAAGTGCAAGAGGTATACAGTTAGCATCTTCGATTCCTAATTTGTGCATATACACTATGGGTTCAACCTAGATTTATGTCCCCGATTCTATAAATAAATGCTCACTCAGTACATATACTGCATAACCATGTTGATATGGCACTCACACATAACTACCTCCATTGAACCATTCTTTTTAGAATGGGGATTTGGGCAAGTGGATATGTGCGTTTCCCATTTCAGCTAGGCGAAAGGTGCCAAAAGTTGCAAGTTCGAGTCTCACTCATTCCGAACATAACATAGACATTTGATTTTCTTCATATTTGTTCAACATAAAAGCTCACTGCACTGTGATATAAAATTTGCAGAATAAATATGAACACAATCAGAAGACATTTTTTTCATCAATGCTTACAAAAAAATAGAAGACATAAATAAATATTTTTTTTAATTCTCATTTTAAGGTCACATATTTTTTCTCTCAATTTGATTTTGATACAACTACCATTCTTCAGATTTCTAATTCACATGTAGTTCTCCAATAGTGATGATGTAAAAAGATTGGTTATTTTGCCAAACTTCTTCCCTTCTTTGTAACTTCACAGAGACAAAGTATCTGAAGAACCTGGAGGACAGTTTCAACCACAAGTGAGGTGTTTTCTCATAAAATCAGTTACTCTCATAATGTCACAATTTTCAAGAGACAAAAACAACAATTTTCATCTGTTCAATAATCTGTACTGAATCAATTAGAGAAGTGACCATGCCTGTGTAAACAGATGGCTCTGCCGTGCCTAATACCCTTTGCTCTGCACTTCTATACTGTAGACTGGGAAAAATACATCAAAACATAACTGTAACTAAACATTACTGGATGATAGTTAATGCATCGTGTGCAAGACAGTAAGTAGGTCACAGTGAACCAGAAATTTACTATTTCACCCTGTCTTCATGAGTAACCTTAGTGCAAATTTGCAAACAAGCTGTCTGAGCATTGTTGAAATTTTGTGGCAATAAAGTTTGAATGACAGGCACCAATAAATATGTCACATTCAACACACAGGTGTCCATTCCACATTACGGGAAATGTCCTGCAGTACAAGATATCCATAGAACTCAAAATAATTCAACTTGGCTGGTAACAATTCAAGTTACAATAAAAGTATTTTGAGATAAATTGGTCACTGAGTGAAAAATAAACTCAAAAGTCATTTGTCAAATGGTTGGTGCACAACTTCACGGTAGGTTAATGATTCCTGCCAAAAGACATGAAGGAATAAGGAGTCTCTAATATAGTTCATTTGGTAAACTACACAAATGGAAAATGTGTAACATTTGGACTGCCATACAATCTTGATGTTCAGCATTTTCAGGTCCAACTGCATAAACCAGAAAAAATGTCCTCATGCATATAAGCTATCCATAAAACTCGAAACGAAGTTAAATCTAATGAGTAACATTCAAGTTGTGGCCAAAATGTATTTTTGCATTTGTATGTAATGGAACAAAAGAGTAAAGTGACCCAAGGCCACTTTCAAATGCTGGTATATAGTATTGGGTTACCATTCTTACTAATGTGCATCTCAAAGGACCGAGAGGTCCCTGAGATTCATACATCAAGCTTTCATATAAGTGAAAAGGACCCAAATATCTAACTAGAAGCAGTAGCCAAAAGGCATACTGGATACCCCCAGCAACATGTGAGTACACTGTGCCTCAATGTTTTCCATAACCTTCAGCTGAGAAAAAACTGTTGCTTTTAAACAGATATATCCAGATGCACGCTATAACTGACCAATATAAATCAAGGTCATTGTTGAGTACTTACTCACTATTACTTCATGATACATCTTTATAAAGAAGCCTGCTGTGACCTTGGCCTGTAAAGCTCAAGGTCATTGTCGCTTCATGACACACCCTTTAGTAACAAGACAGTAACCATTACCTCCCCCCCCCCAAGGAGTTAGAGATCATTATGTCTTCAGGTCTACCAACAAATGCCTGCTGTGACCCTGACCTACATAGCTCAAGGTCACTGTTGCTTCACGACACACCCTTTAATAAAAGAGAATTACCATACACAGTTTGAAGAAGATCCATGCATTAATGAAGGAGTTGAGAGTTCAGACAAGATAATGTCTGCAAGTGCCTGCTGTGACCTTGACCTATATAACTGAAGGTCATCCCTGCTTCCCGAGACACCCTTTAGTGACAGAGAATTACCATACAAAGTGTGAAGAAGATTGGAGCACTAGTGAAGGAGATAGCGTTCGGACAAGATTACGTTTACAGAGGGACAGACATGGTGAAACCAGAATACCCCATCCACTTTGTTACAGGGGATATAATTAGCTCATCTTGCCCTCAAAAGAAATATCTGTGCCAAATTAATTTCAGCATTTTTGTACATTGATGGCAGTATTTACCAGACAGACAAATGGATAAACTGACAAAAATATTCCCTTCACTATTGAATAATGTAACTGTTGAAAAATATGTGTAATAAATGAGTGCTTGATAAAAATGACAATCTTGGAAATACACACTCAGGGCTTTATTTGCCACCAAATTTATCACTTCACATTTCATTTGCATGCTGTTAGTTTTGTACTTTCAGTGAACATTGCCATGATGAATGACCTTTGTATGACATCTCTAACCTGTGCAGTGCAAACGAAAGTGCACAGACCACAGACCAATTTCAGGTAGTCAAGCCTTTCTAACCAAATTTGTTGTGAGTACAGTGTATTGCTGTATGCATATGTAGGACATGATTTATACGTTTCAATGCTCCCATACCTGACAAGTGAAAGCCATCCCACGCATACTATTGTACTTACAGTTATATATACCACAAGCAGACAACCACAACTGTAGCTGTCTTAGGGTTGTATGATACAGAACAGACATGGCTGGGGTAGACTCTTGGGCTAGAACAATTTATACTGCTGAGTTTGGCAATGTGCACATAAGCCATCATTTAGGGAGAAATTAAATGTAAAGGTATGATCACTTAAAAACTTACTTTTTGCTCCAACAATAAACCCTGCTGCTGCTCCTCCCAAGGCATGGTTAATGGGGTCATCTTTGCCACGTATACCACCGATTATGCAGGGGGTAGCCGCAAAGACAAAACCCATGGCAGCTTCAAAACACACAAGTATATAATAATAAAGACTAGGTGCAGCAACTTTTGTTATCAACAGGAAAATCAAACAATTACTCCACACTTCTGTCTACATTCTCAGAAAATCAGCCAGTTACATGCACAAATCATGATAAAGTGTGTTCATGACCAGAACAAAGAGCTTCTCCAGGGTGAAATAGAAGCCGCTCTTGTATTCTGCCATGCAGAATCATTGAGTTCTGAATCAAGTGAATGAATACAGGTCATCAATGCACTTAAAACATTGCACTGCACAAAGTGATTTCGATTCAAAATTTTGATCCCTTATTCTTGCATATAAATTTGAAATTGTCCTCTCATATTTCACATCAGAAGGTAAAAGCAGAGATCATCAAATCTAATTTGTTTTTGCCTCAACTTTCAGTGCAGGAAGTATGAATTTTGCAATTTGATATGCAGGAAGTTTCCGTCTGTTTGCCAAGAAGAGATCAGCAAGCATTTGTGATATCCTTGGAATACAACAAGAAATGAGAGCCAAAATTCATCACTCTACATGTACTTACCTTTGACATACACTAACATATTTCTTACTAAAAATGTTAACCCTATATGCCCAAGGACTTGGCAAGTCAGTGAGTTTGCAACCAATGTTTACGTACTGGCGCTCAAGATCTTGACAGTTATGATTATTTTTGCTTAACTGCATGATAAATTCCATATATACCTCACAAACCAAGAGCATTCATTATCTAAATCTGATCATACCCCATTTCATATGTCTGAAGCTTTTCCAAGTTGCTGATTCTTTTTCACAGGCATTTCCTAACCAATTCTTTTACATGTTGACATGACAGTGTTAAAACTTATCAGACTGATGGTTTTTTATTTTATGGAAGTTACAAATTCTCCAAACCCAACATGATTACACACATAATAAAGTTACAACTACATCAATAGAACAAATTCACACACAGATATTTGCAAATAAAATACAAGAACTTGGCAGCCATATTTAACACTACACTTTCATATCATTATACTCGGCCTAAGTAAAGTGGTATTGCCATTGTTGACTGCTTACCTGCAGGTGCTGTGAAGTGGATCACCCTAGCACCTTTCTCTGCCAGGGTCTTTGGGGTTGTTCCCCCTGTCATCTGCACAAGTGATACATACACACCTGAAACAGAACTTTTTCTTCAGTTTTGTTCCAAAAAACATTCACAAACCACACATACACATAAACAAGAGGACTGCATCAGTCGTGTGACCTTTGGAATAAAATCCATGTCTGTAGCCAGCTTTTTGAAAGGAGGGTTTGTAAATTGGAAAGAAAATCTGTGAAGCAGTGCCGCAGACATGAAGCCTGGCTGACCAAATGCCTCCTCCCCCCCCCCCCCCATCACAAAACTTTGGAACTTGTTTTTGGAATGTTTAACAGTGTTCTAAGTACAAAATAAAGGGATGGGGGGGAGGGAGATGAACCTACCAACCCACCTGCCTACTGGCCTGATATCGAGTCACGTTTAAAATGAAAAGTGGCATGATCCACTGTTACCAAGACACAAGCCAATATCTCAATTTCACCTTTCAAAATCAACCAAGGCCATAATCAACAACATCGAAAGAAACCCCATACATGTAGGCACTTTCCTGTTAGTGTTTAATAGTAACCATGGACCGAGGATCCACCATTACAGCCAATATGTCACATTTGCTGCTATCCCAATAGTAACAATGCTTAGATGTTCATGTGCCCTCAACACATAGTGACCGAAAACTACCTCCACTATGCTACAATTATAAATGTGTACAGTAAAACCTCTCACTACCGAACACCCTGGGGACTGAGTGAAAGTGTTCGGTAGTGAGAGGTGTTCAGTTGTCCGAGGTTGGGATGTTCAGCTGCTGGGTTATAAACTGGACATACTATACAAGTGTATAGCTATGTCAGCAAAACTATCCATTCAATCTTCACACAAATAACACTACATGCACATGATGTATGCTTATAACACAAATTCAGTCATATCATGGATGAATAATTGAGTTTATTCCTCCATACACAGCTTCTCAAGGAATATGTCAAAAACTAAAGGGGAAAATGAAGTGATACCACCAAACAATATCCATTGCAAACGTTAATTTGTTAACTTTGTGTGTGGGTCTCTACCTCAGTCACTGAGGCCACTTCTTGCTATCAAAACATCAAAATGTTTCAGTCACAACCAGTTTCACTCAAACATGGCAATTAACTTGTTAAGACAATGCTTAACTGTAGGTAAGATCACATACACTCAAGAGAACAGTGGAATATCACACCAAAATGCTATGAAAACAATACAGTTTCCACTTTATTTGGAGACAATTCCAGCATTCAGGGTTCTCAATTGCCTGCTTAGCTTACTCAATGGGCTGTTGGTTTTGATGGCTGATTGGTCAGCAGAGGATATGTAGCTGAGATACCAACCAAAGTCAGGTCTGATCGAAGGCATTCTTTCACAGAAGATTAAGACAACAATCTTGATAAATTATACCAACCAAGGTGTGATCTGTTTACTACAGAGACAGGGTGCCAAGCAGAGCATTTAACAAAGGCAGGTCTTATCAGCTGTCCTGTGTTGGCCCATCAGGGTGACTTACATGCATGCTATGTGCCAGCTTTTACCCGCAGTGACAAACAACCAGCAACTGACCATGGGCCTGGTTAGGGCTCACATAGAAACCACATGTTCGGTAGTGGGAGGTTCATTTGTGGCTTTGGGACTGAAATAAAGTTTTCGGTGTTCAGAAGTGAGAGGTGTTCAGTAGTGAGAGGTTTTGAACATCCAGGACCAAGAACACCCAGGTGCCTACTAAATAACATGTAAACATTTGGGACTGAAAAAAAAAAAGTGTTCAGATGTGAGAGGTGTTCATTAGTCGTCGGTGTTACTGTATATATATGTATGTATATTCCATAAGGATTGAAGCTGCACTCACTTTTTACAGCGCAAGCAAGCCATTTACACATTATGTTATAGCGAGCGTCAGCGAGCTCTTATGGCTATGCATGCGTATTGACAGCTATACCTCCTGTGGTATGCCGATGAAAAGTTATCGTTTTTGTGGGTGGTGCCATCTTGAAATGAGTGCTTCTGTCAACAGCATGGTATCCCGGGTAATAATAAAATAAATTTGCACTAAATACAGTTAAGAACATTCTTTTTCAGGCAGCCTTTAACTCAGTTTCCAATTTTATTGCTTTAAAATATATATCACGCCGAAATCGCAGTAATACTGGACATTGTAGCAAAAATCATCATGCGGTCAGTTGACCGAACAGCGCGACACCTTTTGTGAAAAAGTTGTGTCATTCTTTACCGGATGGCACAGGATTGTACCATATTTCACAAGCGTTCACTGGATGGTACGGAATTGCAATACTGGATTTCACAGAATTGTACTGGACTGCACAGTTGTACAGGTTTGCACAGAACTGTACCAGATCGAGCTACTACATCTACAATCATGAACCAGTAAAAGACATTTAAGTTGATGCGAATACTTTAATGCTTTCCACACCTGTATTGGTTCAGAAGAAACGCAGATGTAGGCCTGTCCAGAGAACATATGGTCTTGAGTTTGAGGTTGATTCTGAGAGGCACTGAGCAATTATGTTGGGATGGACAGCATCACTCATTCAAAAGTCTATTATTGTAATAAATGTGTGTGTGTGTATAAATGTATATATATATATAATTATGTATATTCCATAAGGATTGAAGCTGCGCTTTTTTTGGGTGCTAGCCGTTTACATATTATTGTATCCTTTAGGTCACTCAAGCCTTAAAACTGTATTGCTGCATATGGATACGAAATGGACTTGTCAAACTTCGGTTTGTCCTTGGAACTTCGGGGGTCAGGGGGCCCTAGTGACTGAAAACTGAACTAGACTGGAGGGTTCCGACTTTAGATATTTACAGTTTTTCGCTTTATCAGTTATCTGCTTACAAACCTGCAAATGTGCCTAGCTTTGTCCCTTGCCAAGTTTTGTACAAACAATCATCTCCATCAGGACTTTTGTAAATTCCTGTCGAAAATGGATACGGCATTTTGAAGCCGTTCAGCCACCTCACTTTGAACTTGCTTGCCTTTGCCTCCCTTGATGGACACACAGACAGACGGAACCGCAAATCAAGTAGTCCTTGCGAGGCCTTCCCAGTGTACACTTTGGGCTGATTCAGCATTTAAAATCTATATTAATGCGCACCTTCTGTTTACACACTAGCAGTGTCCGCAGTTTGTCACAACACCAAAACAAACACACAAATATTAAAATGATATAATTGCTTAACGTTGAATGTTGAATTAAATCAATATGTCACGCATATCAAATGGATAGGTTTGACAGATAAAAAAAATAGTGCCGGAAGATGCATTTACATCCTGTCAAAGCAACTGGCCAACAGTTGGGTCGTGAGTCAAAACATTGCTGTTTCTGGAAGTTTATGATACGTGTTATTGATGCGATTTAAGATAAATCGTTCAAGCAGTTCAGTCATTCAGGAGCAGGATTTACTGTGGCTAAAATTTTCCAGTAAGTACATTCATAGATATGCCGAAAAACAAGTTTGGAAACATATGCACATCAATTTTCAGTAGTTGTTTTTAGGTTTAAACTATTCTGTCAAATTCAATTGTACCAAAATTGCGAACAGCAAAAGTTGACAAAAAGCAAACTGGTTTGCATCCAAGCCTTAAAGGGATGGAAAGTAAAACCGAAAGATGACATCTACATTTTAGTAAACGTATATAGAATAATAACAGTAAAGCTACTAATATGGCAATCTATGGTGAGTTGGGAAGGTACCCTCTGTACACAATCATGACTTGGAAACGTATTTGAACCATGTGCAAGAAATGGAGGACAACAGGTCAGTGAGTCGTTGTAGTTGTTACTGGTAGGGAACAGAGCTCATAGCAACATAACACTAGCAAGTCTGCGGCTCATTTAAATCAAGCAGCACCGAAAGCTGACATGTAAAAGATTTTTAATTGAGTCAACGTCCACTACTAGAACCTGTTTCGCAGATAGCCTCGCACATGTGTATTTGGTGTGAAAGGGACTTCCACCGCACAGGATGCTGGAATGCGAAAAGGCGCAAGCTGTCAAGTTACCTGGCTCGAGTTGCCTGGCTAAAACGCTTTGTTGCTAGCATTTGGATATGGACTGTAGCTAAACTGAGAGCATACAAACATCATAGAAATATAATTTTAAATGACTCTAATATATATGCTTTTGAAGGGTCAGCATTTCTGACGGATTGTTAAGCTTTGACGTGGAAAAAAGTAATGATGCAATTTCCCAACTTTCACACATTTAGCATGGAATAGATAGGGCATGCGGTCCTTGACCGCATGATGTCTCTACCAGTGCCCCTTCCTCTCTGGGAGCAGGTGCAGGCAAACTCGTCAATGTTAGCATCCATGTAATAGATTATGGCAGGTAAATGATTTTGCCGTGGTACAGTCCCATTATGAATAAATGAAAATTTAAGTGAGTTCTAGACCCCTTCTCCTTAAACTTGAAACCGTGTGAATGTCTAGTGCGTTTATCATGGAGTTTTAGCGCTTTGGTAGTTATAGCCACCTCATCATGCACCACTTTATACATTAGTGGGAGTCTGTGCTCATTTTGGACCAAATCTGAAAAGATCTTCTGTGAAACCACTCACCAAATTGTTTTAATATCAAACAGGAACACTGCAATGGTCTTCTAGTTCTTTATTTGCTCGCCAGGTGGTGCTGCAATTTTTAGCTCAGCTGACTTGCTTGTCAGGCTGCACTTTAGGAGGTTCAGTCGTCCGTCCTAGAAATACTTTGAAATGTCATATGCACTCAGCTAAACCTCAACACAGGTCTATTCAGTTGCAACCTTGATTTTGTGGGACAAGCTCAGGTTAGCTGAGCATGGGCTGTTCACGCAGCTCTCTAGTTTGAAGTTTTGTTTCAAATATTTTCAACTTCTCCAAAACCATGTCTGAGATTGTGCTGAAATTTGATGGAAATGTGGGAGGGTCAAACAGAGTTGTTTAGGTGCTGTTCCTGTGGATCCATGGACCATGATATTTAGTGAATATTTCAATTTAGGTACTTATCGGTGGATGCATGCATTCCTACTCATTACTGTGTGAATCAATAGGGATTGCACTAATCATTCACATCTTCAGGTTCTCCAAAACCTTTGACCAGGTTCACATCAAACTTTGTTGGGATGTACTTCGGGTTGGTCTCTATTTGTCTTCGAATGGTCACACTCCTTGGATTTTTAGATTTTTCATGATTTTTTTTTTTTTTTTTTTTTTTTTTTTTTTGGTTTACAAAATCTTGGGAAGCTATTGTTCCACAAAACTGCTTGGCTAGTTGCTTTAAAATTGTGTAGGAGCAATTCTGGGTACCAATACTCCAGGGCATGACTTGTTATATAGGTAAAGATGTCAAGTGCAGCTGAGGATGGGCTGTTCACACAGCTCTCTTTAGATTTTGCAGAAAAAAATGAACAAAAATAATCAAAACTCACTGAAGTGTGACCATTTGAACAAATTGGTAGGCACTAACCCAATGCACATCCCCACCAAGTTTGAAGTGAATCTGATGGACATTTTTGGAGAAGTAAAAATTGTGACTTTCCATTAAAATATCCATTGACTTGTGTTGCAGTCAATGGGAATGTATGAAATAACCTGTAAGTACCCAAATTGAAAAAATCATGAAAAATCCAAGATGCTTAATATGTTCAACTGGTGAACAGCTTTCTCTGAGCCTTCCACAAGCTAAATTTCCACAGAGAAGAATTTTAGGTGACAGTTTCTTTTGGAGAAATCAAAAATGGCAAAAAAATACACAAAACTTTGTGTTCAGTTTTGCTCAAGTGGTCATGCTGTAGTGATTTTTGGAATTTTTAGGATTTTTTTTTTTTTTTTTTAGCAAAATCGTGGGAAAAAAATTCTTCTCCAAAATTACCAAGCCAACTGCTTTGAAATTGTGTAGGGACACTTCTGGGGACCTCTAGGCCTGAATTCATTCTATGGGTGGTTCCTGTGATTATATTTTGCTTTTTTTTTAATTTTTGTGTGTTTCTACTTTTCTTGACTTTTTTCCCAAAGCAAACATGTAAGTTGGATCCTCGTTGGACTTTTTGTGAATGTTAGTGGACTTGATCTTCAACAAAGTGTTCAATACATGTTGGTGCTGTCATTTTCTGATTTTCAACAAATTGTTCAATACATGTTGGTGCTGTCATTTTCTGATTTTGTACAAATTTTTTGATAATCGGTAAGGGGAAATGTTCATGTTTGCAACAGTGAAGATGGTCTTAAACAAAGGTGACATTGATATCATTCTGAAGTTCACAGGACCACTTCAGTCTTTGTGTGTTATGATGGCTGAGCACAGGACTGTCACAGTCATCTTGTTTATGTTTTTTTCCTCATCCAGCTCAACTACTTGACAATTAAAGAGGCTAGTACACACCTTAGTATGTCACATGGCATGAAGGGGTGCAGTGGGATAGGGTATACTGATACACCGTGGTCCTGTCTTTTCTAGTAACAAAAGCGATATGCTTGAGTCCCTCCAGCCCATTGCCCCCTTTGAGCACACCAGGTGTACAGGGGTTTTTTGATGAAATACTTTGAAAAATGTTTAGTACTGCTTTCAGCTGAGCTTTTGCATAAGCTTTTCATCCATCCTTGCTATATACGTATATTGTTCAACTTTTAAAAGAATATAAAAAAATAAGAAAGTCCATGAATAACAAATACATTACAACTTGGCCTATGTCTGTCTCAGTGTTCATGCAAGTCAAATGTTACTAAACATAACATAGGGCTATCAAAAAACTGCTTCTGGTTTCTGACATTTCAACAAATTGTAACAAATTTTAAACATGCATGTATTAAAATTGTTTAGCTCCCATCGACAACATGCAACATTGGTCTCTTAATGTGAAGTCATAATTATATCAACCAAACATATTTTGTTTGAAAACAAATTGTTAACTGTGAGCAAGTTTTGTTTTCTTATTTGAGGAATGACTGTTTGGGGGCATTCCATGGTATTTGTTTTGTTACGGACGTGACATTCAGACTCTTTAAAGCTGTATTTTAAACAAACCAGTATACAGCTGTGAAAATGCTACAGACATTTTGATTATCTATAGGGTACTTGTTCATAAAATAACAAAACATATATTCTGTCTTTCATATTTTGGTAAAAATGTGAAAAACAATTTGAGTTTAATATGGATGTGATGCCATTATGACCTGGATTTTTCAAATTCAAGTTCAGTCTCAAAACTCGGTTCTGTTGAATATCCCAGATCAATATATATATACCCGATATCATTAGGAAAATTAGTCTACTTTGCAATACCATACAGCAAAAATGAAGAAGAGGTTTGCTTTTTTAGAAATAAGGGGTTTTATTAAGAAAAGTATTGTTACAGACGTGACATTTTGTTACAGTTATAATTTGCTTTAAAACAAAAACTGAAAGGACAGTTTAAGTGCAACAGTTATTCATGATTTGAACCAAATAATGGTAACTGAGCATAGCAAAGAATAAGTGACAAGAAATCATGTTTTTAACTAATAAAAGTAAGCTTTATTGCTCTTAATGCCATATTTTGAAGAATAATGCAAACTACCATCCAATAAAGAAAAGACTAGGCAAGTGTTGATAAGAACAGATACACAATGTGCCAAATAATAAGCCTGACGCATTCCGTCCTTCACTGGACTCATCAAAGGCTAATGAGTAATGATTGACCACAGGTTGAACATAACTCTAATCTTATGCCCAGCAGTACTGAGAGTTGAAATCTTTCAACTCCACAGTTAAGTGGTTCGATCAAAATTGAAGGCTGCGTTGTGTGCATGGCCTTTATATAGGGCCGTGTAACGTTGCTAGGGGAAATCTAAATGTTACATTGTATTGTGACATCATCATTTATTGCCCAGCACGTTCAACCTTACCAGACAGTAGGACTGGGTTGTGCCAGTCATCACAGGTGACTGTGTTGGCATGTGGTTTGATGACAGGTCATGTTCACTGGTTGATAAGTGAGGTTACACAGGGGGTTTCTTCTGTGTGTGTAACCATGGGAGAAGATCATCTCCACCACGGAGATTTCCATCTCCCTGTTCCCTGATCAGATAATGTGTCTGGGTCATGAACTTTTTGTGTTTATATCCTTTAAAATTGTGTTGCTATCCAAATTGGAAGCTAAAATAGATTTGCAGCATTTCCAGAGAACGTTTAAAGAAAAAAAAATTATGTGCCCATTGCATGGTTGTGAGAGGATTCAGGCAGCGGAGAACAATTAAATTTAGCATGAGACTGGGCAAGTGACCATCTTCATCCAATAACATGCATATTAGGTGAAGCGGTTTCAGTGCAAATAATAATTACCATCCAGTAAAACTGTAAAAACACATCTCAAACATAAGAATGCAATAAGTTCATAAACAATGGTCTTTGTAGCTTAAAATAGGTAGGAGATTTACCCTGCCCTTTTTCTTTGCTCCCTGTCCTTTTTTTGTGATATAGACCATGCTTTGATGGTTTATGGCATACTTCTTCAAATTTGATAACAAATCTTCAGTATGTAAGCTGAATTCAAAGAAAATATATTAAAGACAGTATTTTCACCATAATTTAGATACAGTTATTAACAATTTCTTCAGTTTTGCATGAAAGATACACTATTTTATCTACAACGTTACTTTTGAGGTGCCCTGTGTGGTCCCTACTCATGTCGACAAGTTGCCCTTTTCAGATCAAACGTCCTAGAGAGACCACTGCATAAAGTCATTTTAAAATTGTCCACAATGTTTAGTTTCTTTAAACTGATCTGAACTCAATGTATGTTCATGGTTCCTACACTGATTATAATGTTCATGAATTAAAAAATAAATAAAATATAAATAAAATTTGGTGACTGGCATTACCTACCCTCAACCTTACATGCAGTCAATCATCACAGCTTAAGTGCACAGTCACATATTTTGTGCGTGTCACTGTTTCAAAACAATGTACTGGTCACTCTCTGTGTGTGATTATCTTGTACTCATCAAAGTTGCCAGAAATAAATTTGTGCCATCCAGGGGCTTTGCATATACACATTTTTGGTGGCTGTCCTGTACTTGATGACCTAACTGAGTGGAAATGTGATGTGATACTGGCTAGTGAATGAGTACTATGAGCCTTTACCTGTTAGATATATTTTAAGACAATAGCATGGGGATTTACTATTATTCTGGAAGACATAGTCCAGTAGGGTCTGTGGATTAAAAGTGAAAAGCATTGTTACCATTTTTACCTTAATGCCAGCAAAACTGTGTGATCAAAGGAAACAAAGTTAGATTCAGGATATGTTTATTTGACCAAGTCTATATATATATATACCCTCATTAAGACAAATATTTGTCGCTGTCAAGAGGGCCGCCCTAATATGATTTCGGCTACTTCCATTAGACAGACGACATATTTAAATTTATCTGAAACAGTTATTGGCATAAGTGACGTGACACACTTACGCATTACCCTTGTAACTATAATTTAGTGATATAAAGTACCAGATTCAACAAACTGTTTAGTGGCGTGAACAAATATGACAGTTTGGAATAACACATTCTTGCTCATAATCATTTATCGAGAGATTTTTTATGTATCTAGTAAATCCCTGGTAACTATGAGTGTAAAATGTCTCTTTTATTTGAGTGGACATTATATTTATTGTACCTGGTATGTCAAACCTTAGAAAATATTTTGCAAAGCTATATGGTTGAATCTGTTAATAGACAAGTCTTGATTTTGTCTTGTATTACATCTACCTAATTCTTGGTTGGTCCTAAATGGTAATTGTTGAAGATTGATTGGTAACTTATGATTGATATACAGTGAAACCTCCCTATACTGAACACCCTTGGGACCGGAAAAAAGTGTTCAGTATAGTGAGGTGTTCGGTATAGGGAGGTTTGATAGCATTGAAAGTATATATTTGGGACCAAGAAATGGTGTTCAGTATAGAGAGGTGTTCGGTTAGAGAGGTTTTACTGTACTTATAATAGAATTTATATTTGGAAATGGTAAAGATGTCATTTATTTTCAGCGTTTGAAGGGTTTTGAAAATGGGGTCAGTATGTGAGTTATATTTAGAACATGTAATTATGTGGGCAGCTTTTTTTTTTTTTTTTTTTTTTTTTTTTTTTTTTTTGTAATTTCAAAATTTCACTGTTTAAATTCCTAAACTAAAATGCCATGGTTGATGGAACATAACCAGTATTTGATGAACTCAGGCTGCTGTGCTGTTCAACAGTTTATTGGAAAACCTTAGGATTATATGTATGAATAAGGTGACAGAGGGTGTAAACTCATAAAAAGCCTTGCTGTTGTTTTACCCCTTTGGGTTTGACATGCAGCTAATCCCATTGTACTCAAGCAGCAGTGCATTGAGGTAGTGTGAGGATTAGGTGTGACAACTAAGCTCCAGCATGTCCCCTTAAAGTGCACAGATTTAATCAACAATCAATTAATACTGAATTTATGAAAGCACAGAACAAGGTACAGGACTCAGTTTTGAACAGATATGAAAGAAAGGGCATTGGCTTGAAATCAAGCCAGGGTACTGCTCATAACATTGAAAAATGTTCAGTTTTTATTAATTGGTTGAACTTTTCCCAAATTTAACTTCATATGTTATTTAAGAGTATGATAAGTAAGAGAATATGATTTTTTCCCAATATGCTTCAGCACTTTGTAAGAAAACAAATTTTGTGTTCCAAAATGTTATAGATGTGCCACAACTGATTAGGTTTAGCCAGTAATTTATCAGTTAAATGTAATTCTTTTATTTTTTAATGTTAAAATAATCAGGACACTTGGAAAATTATGTCCACCAAAAAAGTAACATTTTGTATACATGTGGGAAAAAATACTGGGAAAAAAAACAAATGTCATGTCCTAAACTCAAAATTCCCATTTTGTCCATAAAAACACCCATACAATCACTCATTTTGAATTTTCAGATGTAAATTTTACATTTTTATGATGTATAAGAGGTACTGTTTCAGAAAATATAAAACTTTGTGTACTTTCTTGCTATTTAAAATTTAAGGAACATGTCACAAATACATATCAGTAGATACTGAAACAGCACAGGGTTAACAGAGCCAACTATACAGGAGTAAATAGTAAAGAAGATTTTCCCCCACTTAATGTTTTGACCTGCACTGTTTAATTGATATAATATTTTGTGTTGGAACAGAAAATAGGACTGTGTCCATTGACCAGAACTCTTCTCAAGTCCACACAACTTGAAGCAAAAGGAACCGAACCAAAGTAAAATTTGCGAAGACAAGTGAGCAGACGAAGATATATACAGCATGGAGCTACACATTATATGTGTTCTGTTAGGAGTGTTGTGTCTTCAGCATACAGTTGTCACAGGTAACTCGAGGTTTACATAGGTTTTTTATGTGGTAGAGTGGTACCTGTTGTATGTGGCCGTTCTTTCTACAACAGAAAAATGGCCACATGCAGCAGGTACCGGTAACCTGTAGTGCTGGGATGATAATCAAGAGCCTTATTCTAGTATTGATTTTAATTTGGAAGTCTTACAACCCAGTTCATGGCTGTGTGTTTGAACCTACCAATTTGTCAGTTCTGTCTGCCAATGAAATAAAGAATTTTTTTTTTTAATTTATGAAAACAAGCATTTCTGTTGGTCAAGACTAAACTGACAACAAAGACCCATATTGCTGGCATCTGCAGGTGCATCAAAAAAAACTGTTATTGACATTGTCAATGATTTGCTATAAGAAGCAATCAAATAAAAGTTTACATATATACCCATTTTTGTGTCTGTCTGTTTGCTCATTAAATTCACCAAGACAGTGACTCTTATAGCAGGGAAACTGTGGCCACAAAGAGCAGATGACCTGTCATGGCAGTGGTTGCATACAGCAGGTACCACTGTACTAATTTTGCACACTGTATAACATTGGATGGAGAGACTAGGTGTGGAGCATCAAGTACCTAATTACAACTTCTATCACTGTACTGTCACAACCTGAGTATTGAGAATGTAACAGGCCAAATTATTAATGACACATGCATGCCATTTCTTGGGTATGGTTTCAAATGAACATAAGTTTTTATGCACCTGCTTTGTCACTACATGCAATGTCAGTTGTAAAACTTCAATTTTGATAGAAGCTAACTCTTTCTGAACGAAAAGAATCATTCAGTGTATTAACCTTTAACGCACTGATTTAAGACTGAGTCAACAGCTCTCCTCAAGACACTATACACGCGTTGCGTGAAAAGTGTCGCGGTGAAAGCTGTTGACCAAGACTACTTTTTGCTTTAGACTAGGCTTGCTGGTATTTGAATTAAAGTTATCTTCATGAGGAATTTGAATCTTCTTACCACTATATGTTTAACGGAAATGAGAAAATGACTATAGCCATGATTAGCACTTTAAGGGTTAATTGTTAAAGTGTATTGAATATTATTTTGTTGAAATGCCTGACTGGCATTTGTAAGCAATGGGAGAAAAGTTATTTTTTATACCCTGATTATTACACAATACATGAACATGATAAAAGAAATTAAAATCATAATTAGGTGACGTTTGTAACAAACTTGATTGAATTGGTGTCTCAGCCAACAGCAGAAAGAACACAGCTGCCAGTGTGATGTGCATCTCAAACATTGTTTGACTGAGCAGACAAGGTTTTGTGCTACTGAGTTCATGGTGATTCAGTGCTACATGCTGTACACACTACTTATCATACATTACCACATAACTCCCTAACACTGCCCTTGGCTCTTTGTCTGTTAAGGTAATTTTTGACCGGGCAAAATTATACCACTTCTAGACTAACTATTACAGATACTTGCATTTCTGACAGAATACATCTTTATACTCAATTGTCCCCAAGGCGCGGCAGAATTTGACTGCATTGAAGGTGGATTTCGAATTCAAAATTGCTGTGTTAACACAAGTGTTCTGGGGAAAAATGTGTTTTTATGAAATTATGGGTATAGATGTAACTTGAAAATATTCAAGATAAAACGTCCAATCTTGCGATGTTATGATCTCAATGCATGTATGCAAAAGCATAAGATGCGTTTTTCATTTAAAAAAAAAAATGTTTTGTACAAGGGTGATACAGAAAGAAGAAAAAAAAAAAATAATGCATTCCACTTTGTGCCTGAAAAAATGAAGTATGAGAAAGTGCCTATTGTGTAATGTAGGTACGTGTTGAGATTTGAATATCACGAGTTAATTTGCAGGATTCAAGAGTTTAACATTGAATATGGTCAAACAAAGTAGCATTTTTTTATCCAAAGGAGCTGAGTAAAATTTACTTAAAAAAGACTCCTTTAAGGTGGAAGATCTGAAATCAGCACCTTTGGATAACCTCTAATCACTTTGTCATATTTTTGGATAGTTTGATACTTAAACTACATGCTCCTTAAACTCAGATGTGTAAACATAAAATTTACATGAGAAAATTGATCTCAAAACTTTTGTTTACACTGAAAAGTTAAAGCAGTGCGGAGTACATAGGGTTTGTTTGCATAGGCATGATATTGAAGCATGTCATTGTTTACACAGTCATTAGTCCATGACCCCTGGAAACCAATTGACAAGGGTCACTCATAGGGAACAGGAAACCATTAGCTGTGGAGAGAAGAATTGGCCAGTTCAGACTAATCACTACCATTGTTCTGATTACTTTGAAATTCTCTATTGATGTAAAAACAAATTAGTACAATCCACTTGCTGAGCCCCAGTTATGGAAAGCCGCAAGTGAACCCACACACAAACAAGCCAAGTGTGATGTTCCCAAGTTAAAAAAGTCTCTAGATTTAAGCCACAAAATATATAATTCATTTTTAATGACAACATCAAAGAGGTAAAGCTACAAGTTTATTTCAAACAATAATTAAAACACGGGGACAGAAGAAATGAGTATGTGTCATATTACAACCATAAATGAGAAAGAATTGGCAACTTTTTCTTTCAATTCGATTTTCTCGGAATGTTTTTTTGCTCAACCTCGGCAATTTATATTTTGCCTCACAAACGTAAGAATTGCCCTATCACAAAAAAATCAACAGACATCAAAAGAAAAATACCATATCCAGAAACGGTTCCCAGGATTTTTTTTTTCTGACAACCCCTTCCGTGACTTTTGGAGCCATTTATAGAAAAAAAATGAACAACCTGTAAGGACTACATTATAACTTTTTATTTGTGCTATTTCAGGACTGGCCATTGAATTCGATCCTGGACATGGACATATATATATATTTTAAATTTCTTCTGATTTCAACTTGGGGAAAAAAAAACAATTTTGTGGGACTTCTGTGTGAAAAATGTGAAAAGCCTACCAACTCAGAAAGAATGCTATAAAATCTCAAAAAATTCCAATCCTGCCAAAAAAAACCTTTGGATACAAATCTATGGATATGTACTAATCAGAAAATATATAGGTTTAATGTACTTGTAAAAAAAAATTAAATGGGTAATATCGATCCAAAGTTGCCAGTCTCACTGCGCACTAGCTTCACAGCTTCCAGCTTAACCAGAACTTAAGTTTGAAGTCAGATCTCTGATTACATTTCAGATTTCAAATCAAATTATATGCTCAAATGAGCATAATTCTCATTATAAAAATGTTGACTAGTTAAGTATTAAATGTCATGCATCAGCATAGATTCATAACACCAAGCTAATGGTTGGTTCACTGTTTGTCTGAACTAAAACTTTAAAATGTCTTGATATTTCATCTACTGTGTCTAAACATATTGCATTTTGTCTGCAGGAAAAAAAGATAAAGTATTGTTGACAGACATCAAAACACTGACTCTGTATGATGGGCAGATGACCAATGCCAGGAGAACCTCACCAATTCCACAGGTAAGCTTACGTGTACAAAAAACGCAATCACACATCGCTTCACATTATATTGAATGTCAAATGCTAGTTACTGTTGATCTTGCAAAGCTGTGATGCCTGAATAAATATATCAGCAGGTGTTTGGCTTTCATGCACTGAACTTCATGTGTATAAAATACACTTCACTTCACATTTGATCGATTGTTAAATTATAAATGCAGGTGTCGCAGCTTTCCTGTGGCATCTAAATATAGCTGTTCACTGCACAATATACCCACATTTGTGTCACAGAAAAATATGAAGTGTCAATGAAATGAGCCTGTTTACACTAATTTAACTCTGATGATAAAAGGACATTCTGTTCTGTTCATTAATGTTGAAATTAGTGACAAACATTTGGCAGAAAGTGTCCTTTGACCACATGGAAGTTTTGGTTGCTGTGAGGGGATAATTCTTAAAAAAGGAAAAATTAATCAGGCTAATCAGAGACCAATATTCAACTGTCCGAAAACCTGATGGTGTTTGTAAAATAGCTCTGGGTTGTATGACAAGCAAATACCACCAACACTGAGCTATAATCATAATCCAATGCCCTACTGCATCTGCAGAGGCAGGTAGGGTTATTCTGTTGCATGTTCATGTATTTTACAGTGTATGTGCCTGGGTACAAAAGGATGGTTATCTTGAGAGGACAGACATATGTTAAGTTAAAAATGAATAATTAAGGAAGGGCATATAATTTTATAAAAAAAAATCCTTGATTGTCCTCACCTTCTGATGCAAGGCATCCTTTAAAGCTGTATTTTCCAACCACATGTGTAATATACTTGACTTGACAAGTTCCCCTCTATTGTTTGCAGTTGAAATGTGTTGGTGGTACAGCAGGTTGCTCCAGTTTTGTTCCTCAGGTGGTACAGTGCACTAATAAAGGCACAGATGGCTACGATGTTCAGGTAAGACTCTTATTGCAGAAACCCCAGGTGACTTTCATATTTTGCATGAATGTAGCTAAAAATTGCAGTTAAGTACAGCTTATGAGCTCAGCTGACTTGCCAGTCAACTGAGCTTATCTTATGGTTCTCTGTCCATTGTCAGCAATTTACATTTTATGACTTCTCCTCTAAAACCGTAGGCCAGATCCATGCCATACATGTACTTGGTGGGGATGTGCCTTGGGTGGGTCTATACCAACTGTCTTGGAAGTTTTTGTGCCCCAGTAATTTATTATTTTATATTCATTTTTTTTGTTCTTTTTGGGGAAAAATCATTAAAATCTTCTCCGAAACCACTCACCCAGTTTCTTGGATATGACACAGGAAGACTCCTAGGAAGTCCTAGTTCTTAATTTGTTCACCAGGTGGTGCTGAAATTTTTTGTGATTTTTAGTCCAGTTGACTTGTCAGTCAGCTGAGCTTATATGGTCGGTTGTCTGTCATCCGTCCATCTACAATTCACATTTTCAACTTCTCCAAAACTGTCTGCCAGATTCACTTCAAACCTAGTGGGGATGTATCTTGGGTGGGTCTCTACCTAGTTTCATCAAATGGTGACGCTTCAGTGATTTGTGGATTTTTTTCCCCCGATTTTGGGGCAAATCTTATAAAATATGCTTCTCCGAAACTGCTCACCCAACAACGACCACACAGGACAGTGGGAGGAAAGGAATCAGTGATTTGTTAGCTTTCCAAAAATTGATAATTTGTGGCAGTTTTTATGCATGTTGATTGTTTTGTGATAGAATTTTTACAAGCACCCTCTGAATAGCACTGTTCAAACCAGCCGGTCATCCTTAAGCTCAACACAGGTCTATCTAAGTTGTAATTTTGATTTTGTGAACAAGCTTAAGTCAGCTGAGGATGGGCTGTTCACACAGCCCTCTTGTTGTTTGTGTTGTTGTCAATACATGTATCTGAAGTTCTTGCTCATCTATCCATTGAAGATACCTTGATGTTATGTTTTATGTGACCAATTATAAGTTTTAAACCAATGGACTAGTACTCATACAAGATGATTTTAACACATAGCATTAATGATACAGGCAATCATAAAGTATGGGACTCAGGTTACCTTTAATAAAAAACTTAAGATATAACTTAAAAGCTTTCCATCCATGTAAAGAGACTTGAAAAAAGTGATCTACCACAAAATGTGTTGTCTATTACTTATATGTACAGTGCTCCCTTTTTTAAAACGCTGGTGTTGGGGTCCACAGAGTATATATACAATGTTATAGCAAAACCGCCTTATAACAGAGACTTTTAACATAGAAGTAATGGGAAAACTGTTTCAGTGGGAGCCATGGTACCCACCATACTATATCAGAAACTGCCTTGTAATGAGGGTGTTATAAAGAGGCAGCACTGTATTCATAAGAGAATAGAGGACAGCTTGTTTTACAAGCAATAGAACATCTGCTCCTTCCTTGAAATAATATCAGGTACAGATTATGATATGACATTGCAATTTGTTTGTTTGTTTGTTTGTTTGTTTTTTTCGGGGGGGGGGTGTTTACATTTAAAGCTATAAATTGTGAAGGAAGAAAGATAAACTAAAGTTTATGTTGGCTCAATTTGCAGTGGGAGTGTAAGACAGACATGGACAATGACTACAGGTTTGGCCGTGTGGAAGTGAGCTGTGAAGGCTATGAGTATCCAGATGACCCATATGTCCTGCGTGGTTCCTGTGGGGTGTGTACTCATTGTTTGTTTTCTCAAATATATTCATCTTCAAAATAAGAAAATTGCAGAACAATCTATTGTGGTATAAAACTGTTGACTTTGTTTATCTGAGCATGTTTTAGTGGAAATTTTAGATTGTTTAACTGATCACTTCAAATTCTGTACTTGGTTATATCAGGAAAAGTACAATGTAAAATCGGAACAGTGTAATAAGCTTCATTACATAGTCAGGTGTAAAGTCCATTGCATATGTTACATTGAACCTCATGCTTGGACTGGTACTTGCCATTGGCCATATGCTAGTATATGAAGTGGAGGGGCTTGGCTGAAGGTATGTACTTTCCTTTAGCCAAGTTGGCTAAAAACTTTTAGATTTTTGTACTGTTGACTTCATATATAAGCTGCTATACCAAACTAAGATACATAAATTAAAAAAATCAAATCAGTGGGCAATGTGAAGATGGTTCCTGCATCACAACTGGACCTGACCATGAAATATATGGCCCCCCCCCCCAAAAAAAAGATAATTTTTCAGTAAATTTCAGACAAATTTCTAAAATCTAAGTTTAAACCAAATGGATGTTAGGTAAATCTTCATTTCTCCGGATGTACATTTGACATAAATTACATTCAACAGATTGTCTGCTTCCTAACTTTATCAACCAAAAAGAAGGTAATTTGACCAAAATATATTCAACGAACTGTCATGCACCCTATGAACAGGGCCTGTTTCAAGCCACCGCTGACCATCATGACATCCATTGTGACATCAGGGCTGAAACCACAAGCAGTTTTGAAGCTTGGTTTCATGCTGAGGTTGACACGGAGATGTCAAAAATCACATTTGATGAGATTTTTCCGAAACTGTCATTGGGAGGAAAAAAAAGTTTTCAATATAAACAAGTACATTAGGGACACACTACCTGTCAGAAATAATGCTGCTAAATCAACTTAAACAAATTCTATTTTGAAATAAAGTTTGATCAAAGGGCTGGGAAGTTCTTCAAACTCCAATTTCGCAGAGTGGACTTGTAGATGGGGAACTCATTTTGCAATGTTCACCTGTTTGTTGAATTCTGTTTGTCTGATTTTCATCACACAAAGACTGACTTAAACACTAAAGACTTCAGATTGAGAATCAAAACATATCAGAATTTTTTAAAGAAGGAGTTTGTGTGTAAGATATTGACATGCAAAATTAGGAAATTGCTTTTTTTTGGCACCATCAAAACCTGGGCCAACGTACAACTTTGCTCCCTGTCCTGAGAGAATGGGGTGATATACATGTATCACAAAATTGTGGTGCATACCCATATCCCCACAATCTCTTTGTTTACACAGCAGTTATCACTGCTGGGCTTACTGATGTTGGTATCCCTGTATGAAATGATGCAGTGGCATTATGGGTACAGTTGCCCCTTGATGACATCATCTCACAGCCACATAGTCTAGGGTTTTGCTTAACAAAGTAATCAACTGTGTAGCATGGAGAACATATATTAGGTATCTTGTCACAGATTATAACATTTCTGGGGGTGCACAGATAGCTTGTACCAGATGAAAGTGTCTTGTAAAATGTAGAGCAGTACACTTGAATACCATGTAGAGTATGTAGACTATGTTTTTTCCAGGGACAGGGTTACATATACCAATGAGCAAATTTATGTAATCAAAGGAGAGGGAAATTGTGCAGAATGCCTCCTTCATACCCCCAGGACGTGTGAGACATCAAGTGTGTTGGTCTGCTTATTTTCCTCATATGTGTGGGTCTAATGTGTTCTTTGACTACAGCTAAGAGATGATGGCATGGAAGTGTGTTAATTAAGCAGACAATAGGAATCTTGTCCCATCTGTAGTTACATACACACTGATATCATTCTGTCTGAGATTAATTATGTGCACAGAGGATGGAGTTGGTGAACATTTGCTTTGTTTGTTTGTTCCAGTTGGAGTACACCTTAGATCTTACCAAACATGGTATAAAAAACCAGCGCAAGCAACAGGGATACCAACATAACTACTATGGTGGCAGTCAACAGAGCAGTCACTCTTATTATGACAAGTATGTACATTTCAGCACACTCACAACACAGTGCTTGACTTCCCAGTAGCAGTATTATCCATTTCCTTGCACAGTTTTGATTGTCATCTGTTTACACATAGTTCTGTTGTTTAAAGATGCAAAAAAAACATGTATCATGTAGTGTGTCAGGTATAAAAAGACGTAGTTCTGTTGTAAACTAATATGCTGACCTTTGTCATATTTATATTTTCACTCTTGTGGTTAATGTATTTCTTGTGGCAGTTTCATTTTAAAATTTAAACCAAATATTATAAGGCAGCATGATCATGATCTCTCTCTCTCTCTCTCTCTCTCTCTCTCTCTCTCTCTCTCTCTCTCTCTCTCTCTCTCTCTCTCTCTCTCTCTCTCTCTCTCTCTCTCTCTCTCTCTCTCTCTCTCTCTCTCTCTCTCTCTCTCTCTCTCTCTCTCTCTCTCTCTCTCTCTCACACACACACACAAACACACACACAGAGTTTGAAAGTATCACATAGCTTCCAACTAGAAGCCTCTTCCTTACTTTCCTGAACAACTAAAAATTCAGTGATTGTTATGACCCAACACTACCCCCTTCACCCACACACACACAAAAACAGTAGGATCAAAAACATAAAAAGTCTCATTTAGGTGGACTATTTTTAGTTTCATAGGCTTAAACATGACTGTTTGGGGTTATAAGATGCAGTTTCCTTCACTATAGCTCACTGAGGGTAGCATTAAAACATAAGATCAGTACAGTGTACTGTTGTTTTTGTTGACTTTCTGTTTGATTGTATGCCTGTCTTCTGAGCATTGCATACATGCATGATTTGCACAGAGATATATCATTTTAGGAGGGGTAAACTTATCAAGATATTACTCTGTGTAAAGATTTTAAAATACATGTCATCCTGTGCATAACATATTGAATAAGATATTTTTCTCACACTACAGTTGTGGCATTTTAAAAGAAAACCATTACTGAGCATATATCTATTCTTGCATGATGATCATTGATATTTAGTAGATGGTAGATTTATTCCAATTAGATTTATACATGCAGTGTGTAGTCAAATTTCATAAGTTAGCTAAGAAGGGTAAGAAGAGCTTGATGGTAAATTTGTTCTAAGTTTTATTTAAGTGTATGTAATGCAAGAACATCTGGCTTATGTGTGAACAGGGTGCGCCGGAAGGGCTCCTCAGTACTGGGTGACCTGGTTATGCTTGCTATTGTGGGTGTCATCATCTATGCCATATACAAGACATGTATTGCCACCAGCACTCAGGGATATGCGGGTGACAATGCACCAGGAGGCTTCAGAGCAGGCCCCAGGTCTGGCCCTCCACCCCCCAGGCTTCAGAGATGAGTACATGCCACCTGGTGGTGAGTTTCCAAGTTACTTCTTTCTAATCCCACCAGGTGTCCCAAGTGCCTACAGTTTATCTTGTAAATTAGGCATGAAGTGGAATCTTGTGTGGGTGGTGCTCTTGGGTTTTCTTGGTACTGCTAGGCATACCACTGACTGCCAAGAAGTGGCATGAAATGGTATCAGCCTATTCTGTCAGATACTGATCATCAAGACTTTGCCCAATTATGTTCCTTCTCTGGGAACATGACAAGTTTTGGATTCCTATACATGTATTAGTAAAACCTAGCTGAGCTTAATTACAACAAATGTTGAAAATTGTGTTCATTTAGTGCAGGTAATGTCGATTTTGTAATGTATATTTTAACCTAAAGACACATAACACTAATGTATCAGCAAATATTTTTTTCTTTGAAAATAACAGAAAGAGTCTGGTTTAGTAAATGTCATTTTTTGTTTTTAAAGAGTAACATGCCATTGGTCAAGAGCTTTCCACAGAACTCTCCCACCCCATCCCCATCCCCATCCCCAGAGGGTTGATATTTACATAGCATTGAGGGTAAAACCAGCATCAGAATGTTCCATGACAACATGTTTCCTTAGTCTTTTGCAGTCAATATTCTCCTTATGGTCGATGTATGTTTGTTCATCCAGGAGGCTGTTCATCCAGTTTTGGATCCACATACACAGACCATGGTGGCTACACAGGCACCCACAACACTGGCACTGGTGGGGGTGGCTTCTGGACTGGGGCTGCCACTGGTGGACTACTGGGCTATCTGATGGGTAGTAGAACCAACACCTACGGCAATCATTACACACCTCCAGGCTATTCCACTGGTTGGGGCTCCAGCTGGGGGTCTGGCTGGGGCTCTGGCTGGGGTTCAGGAGGGGGTGGGGGTTTCACATCCTCCAGTGGATCATCAGACTCTGGGTCAGGAACTAGGACAGCATCAGGTATGTGTTATCAGTGATGGCACAGAGTAAGTTTACAGAAATACCTGTATTGCCCTTTGATATACTGTTGTACTCAAGTTAAAGTACCACAGTTGGTATCTCTTTTCCTGTTTTATAAAGTAAATGTTACTCTTTAGATAATACATATCTCAAGTGCAGTAGGTGTGATTTCTGCGTATGGAGCATTAAGGATACAGGTGAACTATTCATTAAACACAGAATGACATATTGAAGAAGAAAAATATATCTGTTTGCTTACACTTTCATGTAAATTTATGTAATGGATAACAGTTTTGGTCAAACTTTTTTTTCTCTTTTTTTTTTTTTTTAGCTATTGACCATTTCAGTGATATTTCAGTAGACCTGTATACTTATACAGTCATGTTAAACTGGCATGTTTTTATCAGTCCAGTGAATTAGCAGCAAAAACTGAGGACTAGTGAGTCCTGATACAGACTGGGATATAAAAAAATAGCATACAAGTACATGCTGACACTATTTTCCCTTGTAAATGTAAATATCTATGAAGCTCAAAAGTCTTTCCAACATTTCCAGGTAAAATGATGAAAATATTATTTTATAAATGCAGTAATAATTCTGTTGGTGTGACTTGCCAAAGGCAATTTATTCAAAGGTATCAATTATAATAATACGTTGAAGTCTTGGATACAATACAACTTGTTTGTGGTTGTCTGTGTTGGAGTATCATAATTTTGTTACACCATTGTTATTAGATTTATACTAAGACTGACCCAGGATTATAGTTTTTGAACCATCTTCTTAAGTACAGTTAGACATGTCTGCATGTAAACTGATATGCAAACTAGATTTAACTTTACCTGAAGCAATCCATAACGTTGTATTCCCATTGTCAGTAACAGTTTTAAAATCAGCTCTGAACATTCCACCAAGGTCATTTTGTGTTCACGTTATATAGTGAGACTTACAAACTGGACCCAAAAGCAAATGCACTTGAGAAAACTGCGGAAAGTGGGCTGAGACACCCCATCCCATCCATACTTCTGACATGGCCTCAGCGTATTTTTATTTAGACCTCTCTTCAGGTATATTATACTCCAGATTTAGATGCTCAAATGAACTCGGACCATGTAAAAAGGCCTAAGATCAAACCAACTTGTGAGTGTAAAGGTGCTAAATTTCATGTACGCCTGTGTTAACAAGTACCCTTGGAGAATAGTGTTGTAACATTGAAAGAAGCCTTTGGTAAACAAGAAAAATGAATAGACAAATAAGTAAACCAGAGAATGTGCTAAGTTATACTCAATGGGATGATGTTATGAGTCTTGTCACAACAGTCCTACATATATTTTACATGCAACTTTATACCGCCTTTCTATCAAGCAGGGTACTTTATGATAAGTGAATTAACAAAACACCAGGGTCAGCTGTTTATGAAAATGTTATCAAAAAAGCCAGGTAGTGTTGCATAAGCGATACGATTTTAAGCACATACTTGTATTGTTATTCCAGAGCCACCACAAATCATTTGTCTGACCTGGTGCCGCCTGAAGCATATCTTGTCCAATGGTCCAAATTCATGTGGGTCTCTAAATATTAAAACTCTTGCACTTTGAATGACAGCTCAGCGTATGTATTTGCTTGGAACATTTAAGTTAAAACTAATGTTTTGTTCTTGCAGGCTTTGGTGGCACAAGGCGTCGATGAAGAGGATGTATGTAGAACAGAAAATTTGTGGTAAATGTCTGCATTGGGAATATGACTGGTCTAATTACCTAGCTTGTCATCATATCATGACCATCTGGTTGTCAGTTTTGTTATGGGATGATAACCATCTGGTTGCCAGTCTCGTCACTAAAAGACAACAGTGTGATAACCAGGTTTGTCATTGGATGACAAAAGTGTTATGATTTATCTTTTATTTACAACAGTGTTGTTGCAAGGCTTATCTTTGAATCACAACAGTGTGGTTGCTAGGTTTTGTCATTTTGTGACAATATCCTGGCAGAATATGTAACAAAACTCTTTTTGCCTGTGGCAGCAAGTGTGTCATCACTAGATGTCCAAATAAACTTCCCCATGTGGAAGACGTGGTGTTATTATTGTAACGCAGAACCAAGGCTATGGCTCTCTTTTTTTTTTTCTTCTTTAAAATTTATGAGTGAGGGAGTGTTTCTTCTTCATCTTGTTTTTCTCTTTTGTGCAGGCTCTGGTACAAGGTTGTGATTGTGTTGCAATACATTCTTTGAGGTAGAATGTACAAGTATTAAATTTTCACAGAATAATAAAGCTGCATGTCTGACAAGTCCAGAAATGCTTAATATGATGAATGTGTTTTTTCAAAGATACTACATCCCTGCATCTAAGAAGAATGAAACAGTCACAGGTTCAGGGAAGCATGACTTTTTATTTATATGAAACATGCTAACATTATATTATATATCTGCTCAGAACTTTTTCACATCATTAACTTGCACATTCTAGACCCACACAAAATTTGCTAATATATATAGAACATCACACTTTTATGAATTATTAGCTTTGTATTTGGCTGGTATATTCAAGTCAGCATTATCAAATTTGCCATGTACAAAATTACAAAGCAAATGTGCAAGTGTATTTTCCACTGATTTCATAACATGTGAATTGCTTTGTGCCTTCAATGATTGAAACAGACACATGTACACAAAATTTGCCATTGTGTTCAGCACACACGAGATGTGAATCAAAATAGTTAAGTATGATAAGTGGAGCCAGAGGGACAATGCTCCAATGTTTGTGGCCTATTACATCTCCACAAAACCTCAAAATATGATATGTACATGTGACTTGTTGCATCAGGAATGGAGACTACTGAAGTTTAGAATACCAACAACAGACCCTCTACTTCCCTTACAGAAACTCACAATTTAAAGCAAAACTTCTTCTGCTGCTGCTGGTCTCATTTCACTTCATAAACGACATGCTGAAAACTGACACAAGCACATACCTTAGAGACTTTTTTCACTCTTGGGCAGTAAAGTCAAAACATGATATGGTTTTGCTTCATGTGATGGTGCCTGAGAACCAGATAATAAATGTGGATAGCCTGGTGTCAGTTCAGCCAAATTCTGGCCATAGTACTAGACATATTGTACAGAGATTAAATTAATGTATTGTGTCATCATGTTTGCTATTATACCCTGTTAAACCTATTGTATTATCTTACCATGTTAGTTATTTAGATGACAACATTTCGATTTACAGGTTCTAAAAAGTACCACATTATATACAGATGTTCAAAAGTCTGTGATCACTTGAGCACCTAAGTCAATTACATATGTGTGGTTTGCAAAAATATAGCAAGTAACTGTGGAAATATCTTGACCTTTTCTGATCAGAATAAGACTTGAGTCAATAGTTTTCCATGACACAGATTGAGAGCATTGCACCTAAATGATGATGAGGAAAGCTGTTGCCTGTGGAATACCACCTGATAGATCTTGCCTGTAATTTGCAGCAAAAATGGTTTCTGTTAACATGAAATATAAGTGAAAACATTAAAGCAGATGACAATTTACATCTGGGCACTTTTTCAGGATTTGGGTGGGTAAAAGTTAAGTAGTAATTGTATAGACCAATTTTGTAGCTTCAAATTTCTGACAGCAAGGAACGAAAGGTCAATTCCTTGTGTGCTAGAATACTCAGTGTTTTGTCTGTACTAATTTTTGAGGACAGTTGCCTACCTGTTGCACAAAATACTCTGATCTTACTATATAACTTTGCTTCAAATATACTGACATGTCTTTGACCAATCTGGCTTTCAAGATGTCCTGGAATAAAGTATGTCTAATAGAAGCCCTGCGTGTAACGGTTGTGTTGCATATTTGTAGAAATCACAATCAGCAGCCACAGGTTTTTAAAAAATATGTTGGATGGTGCTGAATATCAGTAACTTCATCATTCAGCTATACATGTCAAAAAAAGTGCACTTAACAAATACATTGTAACTGACTCTCAGTATAATTGTATTAAAATATCATAATTTACAGTTCATGAAGGGATGCTATGGTTGACAAATTATGTGCGTCTTCGCAACCTCAACAATGTAATTTTAATGATTCCTATGTTCATTTGTCTCAATGTTTCCATTGTTAAAATATTACTTCATACATTGTCTTGGGGAATCTTACACTTTTGGGTGACAGGAGATGTATTTGTTTTATTTGTACGGCAGGTTCATTGATATTAAATCATGATTGTGGGTAAAAATTGTGTGTTTATGTGTGCATTGTCCGTCCCATTTTAACTTGCCCAATGCAATTCACAACATTGTACTCATCTGAAATACTGTAATGATTCCAGATTCAGACTCCTTATCAAAAGACCTTCCATTCAAGTGCTAATATGTTATGTATCTGGAGACCACAAAAATGGTTCTGGTCTACAGGTTCCTTTTGTGTGTTTTAGAATGGGCTCTGCATGTTGAGGAAGGTTTTTATTCAGCCTACAATTCTGCACTTGGAGAGTGAAAAGAAACTAAATGGAGCTGTGATACTGGTTAATATGAACAACAAATAGTACACAGTGGCAATTACTTGCTTGTGTTGTGTCTACTTGTGAGTACTAGTCAGAAAACAAGAAAACTATGAATTGACTGTGTTGAAGACAGAGGACAGGTGTGGTGACATTGGCATGTCCCACAATGCAGATCATTATACAATCATATGAGAAGTGTGTGATTTTTTTCTGAATCTGAATAGTGCCAGAGGATATGTTTAAAGTTAGAGGATACAATGTAATAAGTCAATATTTATATTCTTCATAATGGCATCACCATTGTACGTGTATCATCAGTAGTCCAAGCCTTGCAGATGGAACACAGCTGTCTATAATGCAGTTTATAACACTTGCATTCACAGTGGACCATGTGGACATAGCAGAGAGTTAACCACATGTTTGGAACAGCATTGACTCCAATGTTCAGCACATGTGCTTTTCAGTACCCTATATGTTTGTAAATCATGCACTATTCATGTACAAATCAATTTACTCATGTGGACATGTTTCAGTCACACAAATACATGACACAAAATGCACCTTCTCTGTGTTGATAAAACACTCAACAGATGCAAAAGAGCTTTGATATGGTAACTGTAGCTATGCAACTGGTTATTAAATTCAAATTAACCAGCATTTGAAGTCCAGTTTAAGCCTTTGCCCTGAGAAAAGCTGTGGCATGAGGCATAATATTCTCATGTAGTTTGCCAACATTTCTCATTCAGACTTTTTTTCCTTAAGGCTAGAATTAATGAAGAATGATTGAAACAGATAACATTTTATATCCGGTGGTCTTGGCTGATTTGAGGGGAAATTGTTAAAGATACCAACCTATTAGTACTGAAGTAACAACTTGCTGCACTGTTGAAAGTTATGCAAAAAAACAAATTTGCCAACTTTGTGGAGTACAAAGTTCAAGTGTCAAATTTGTAGTTGGTTCAACTGAATTTCTCCAATGGTGAAAGGCATCTTTCTTGCTGTCTGTTTTAAAAAAAAGGTGTACCACCTAAATGTAATATGGTTGTTGACTAAGTGTGAAAATGCCATTTGTACATAATAAAGCCTGTATGGTTATTATTTTTATTAAAAACTGATATTCAAGGTATAATTATTGTTTGTTAATTATGTTGTCTCTGTCCACTGATAAATATAACAATTGAAAGCTTAGGAAGTGTCTGTACTAGGTAGGTTTAACGTACTTATGCAGGATTTTTTTAAAAGTAGAATTTGATAGGCTTTTTATAAGAAAGACACATAAAAGCTGAAATTGTAGGATTTTTGGCCCAAATAACATCATTCTCATGCATGCATGTCATAGCAAGCTCTTTGGTATGAAACAAGTTATTTTCTGAATAAGGTTCACCATTACTAAGGACCAAGATTTTAACTCTCCACAACATTCCAGCTGCACTTGATGCCATTCATTCCCAAGTCATTACATAAATACCACAATTTGATGGGTGAAAACCTTGTGTAATCACATTCAATTTGTTGACAATTCTAGTGGGATTGTTTACCAGCCCTGGTAAAAACACTGCATATATAACCAGAAGTACAATAAGGAAAAGTTTGGCTGGAACAAGATTGAAATTTCTAATTTAATTTTCTACCTGTGTGAAGAAATTAATGGGCAGAGGGTATTTTGAATGCTGAAAATGTGTCGACCAGTGTATTCACACACTGACAAACTCCTCATATGCTTGGATGAAGGGATTCAAAGTAGTGGTTCAACTGTAAAATTACCAGATCCATATGTATCTTTCTTGTAACCAAATCATGAAATATTCCTATTAGGTTATCTGCAAACTGTTAGAAAGAACACTCTCGGGGAGGCAGGGGTACGTCAAAAAAGTGTTTGATATACTCTTCCAAAAGTTACAAAAACACTGAACTACCCTTTAAGATATTTACATAGGCCAGCTGAAGAAGAAAGTCACAGGAGTTGCAGGTCAACAGAAAAGTGTAACATTATACCCTCCTTCCTGTGTGTTTGTGTTGGGGGAGGGGGGGGGGGGGGGGGGAGAGGAGGTAGATGTATTTTAAAATTCATCAGATTCACTAATTAATACAATAGAGCAAAATTATAAGTACGAGGTACATTTGCAATGACAAACCATATATAAATATCTTGCAGCAATTAAAGATGAGGGAGGTCTAGGTATCCCTGACATGTACATTAAGATTTGTCACTAAAATGTGCATGAGTACAGAGATTAACAGATTAATCAAGTGCATCATGGAAGCGATCAATTACTAGATTACTTCTTTGCTATAGCCATATACGAATGCAATTTTAATGATGCAGATACAAAATAAATGTTCAATGCAATCCAAAGAAAAAGAAAATTCTGTATCATATCCCATGAATTCAGATTAAGTCTGTGGCTCAACACTGATATTACAATAGGAAATATAAGATGCTTTTCAAAAGATTGTGGTATCAAAGAGGAGTAAAATATGTAAAGCATTTATTGAAGGAAGATGGTTTATTTTGTGACATCAAGAATTTAACACTAAATATCAGTTACAGATTGATTTGTATCATATGGTTATCAGCCATTCCTAGAGAATGAAAATAATGTTACAATCTGAAAGGTATGATGGGGATGCAGAGAGAAATACAGATATTACTATGGGTACTGGAAAAGTGTCAAAATTTTTTATGGGAAATTGATACAAAATATGATTGAACAAAGAACTTTTTTATTCTAAATGGAACAATGATTTAAATACTGAAATAAGTTCAGAAGAATAGAATAAACATTTTCAACTGATGTATAACATGTATAAAGCCACTATATTTGGTGAGCTTAGAAATTTTCTGTTAAGGTGTATGTTACACAGAATAGTTTATACCAAAGACAAACTATGCAAATTCCAATTTGATTCACACATGTGCAGTTTTTGCCGTGAACACACTTAAACTATCATCCATTTATTCTGGGAATGTGATTTTGTTCATTTATTCTGGAATATGTTGTTTGGTAGACTCCAACATGAAACTCAAGATTTATTCAATTATTATAGAGGAGGTTGTGCTCAGTTAACCTTTTTGCTTGATTTATGACTACTGGGTCACACAAAGTCAGAAAATGCTGGGTGACATCTTGTCACCCTTGAGCATTTTAAATATTGATGGTTATTCATTGAACAATCACCCTACCCCCATATTTGCTTTTTTTTTCACCTCACACTGACCATATTTTTCAAAAAATGGATGTTCCATAGGTGGTTCTCTACCACATTTAAGAAGGAGATGATGATGCAATATTTTCTTATTTCTTGATGAATATTTTTATTTTATTTAATTTAAAAAAAAAGAAAATTCTTCCCAAAAACCACTGAGCCAATTGTTTTGATATTATCATTCAGAGTCACATCAGGTTAAGTAATAATGATAATAATAATGATGATGATAATAATAATAATAATAATAATAATAATAATAATAATAATGTGGCTCTTCGCTTGTCTGGTGCAGTCCTTTGTGACACAGGTGGCCCAGAAAAAGACAAAAGATGAGGTGGGGGAAACCATGGTAATCTTTACCAGCTTGTGCTGCCATGTTTACCAGGACCACAGCCGACGCAAAAGGTCCACCACCCATTCTCTCACAGCTGTGGTGGGCCCCTGGTCCTGGATATATCCACCTACACTCATTGCTTGTACTTTCTTTCCAAAAAAAAAAAAATCCCTCATACACCCTATCCCCGCCTCTGAGGCTCAGGCTTTTCCCATGGGAGTCCTTATAAGGGCAACCACCATTCCATTCCCTGCCTGTACTCTGGATTTCTCATTTAACCTGTGAAGATGTGGTCACCAACCCTTCTACCTGGTCTGGTCACAGATTCTATTTTCTTCTATGTAGTACACATTTTGAACACCAACTGGTGCTGGGAGTTTGTCTATTTTGTGTGCTGAGGTTATTTTTGTCTTTATCTCCAGAACCGCTAGATAGAATTGTTCAAACTGTTATCATGATATTATCTGACTAAAGATGACCCAAGTTCGCTAAAATAATGAGGATATGTTCATTTTTGATGAAGGTATGGGACATCAGACTTTGGGACAATGTGTCGGTAGTACTACAAGTGTGCAGGCTTGAAGCAATTCAGTGCATGTATTGTAATATTGTCAAAATGGTTTTGTGGAATACTTTGACTTTTAGACAGTTGTTTCGTGGGTGGGCCTGTACCATCTACGTGAAGCAGATGATGATGCAATATTTTTTTCTATTTGATTTTGCACATGGATATGTTCCCCAGTTGGTTCTGAACCAAGTTTGCGAAAAAAGATAATAAATCAACAATCTATTTATATTTCATAATTTTTAAGCATTTTTGCGAAAAACAAAGAAAGAAAGAAAGAAAGAAAAAAAGGCACCACCCCCACCCCCCAGACTCAAATTTTATAACACGTTTAAAGATTTGTTGACAATTTGAGATCAATCAGCTTGTGTAGTGTTGGCACATGTATAGTTTATTGGAGTTGACAATCAGCTTGCCCAGGGTCGGAACATGTATTCCTTGACCTTTGGGTCATGTGATTGTAAACGTCACTTCAGGTACAAATGGTTAAACAGTTCCCACATACCCAATACTGTAGTTTTGTGGTATACATGGTTGTCTATTGTAAGCTTACATATTTTGTGTTTTTTGTTTTTGTTTTCAAATGTGTGTGTGTGGGGAGGAGGGGGGGGGGGGCAGGGTGTAAACCAGGCAAAATATCAAAATGTTCAAGGGTGACAGGACGTCACACAGCATTTTTCGGAAGTATATACCAAGGTCTCTCAAAACTACACTACCTACATAACAGATACACCAAAAATTAATTTACTGTGTTTTAACGAATAAAGATATATATATATATATAAAAACGTGTATAATGTTTGTGAATAAAAAATAGTTTTTAAAAAAAATCCCTCCTTGTCCACATTCACCACATTTTTTACGCAACTGTTTACAATGGATATGTGCTTTTTATTTGGTCCAAAATTCATACTGATGGAAATTAACTGTTAACTTGCACAAAACCAAAGTAATGATATTCAACAAAGGAAGTCATGATATTAAGAGATTAAATTTTTGTTACAAAGGTACGAAAATTGAAATGGTCAATGACAATTGCTATTTGGGACTTGATTTTAGACCCTCGGGCAACTTCAATGCTGCGTTAATTAAACTCAAGGAAAACTCATCAAAAATACTCTTCAAACTCAGATACTGTTTAATTAATGGAAACATAGATGTGTCACTGAAACCAGTTGAAACACTGGTGCTACCTATGTCTACCTATGGATGCTAGGACTGGGCATCATATCTTCTTCAGGGACTAAACGACAGAAATTTTATGTCCAAGTGTGACACGGCACCAGTAAAACAGGTGCATCTCAAGTTTTGCCAATTTATTCTAGAAGTACATAAAAAAATTATCAGCGACAGCAGTAAAAGGGGAATTAGGAAGTTATCCCATCCTTATACATGCATTGTGTACAAGTGTCAACTATCTGGCTAACATACATTTATTTTTATTTTATACATATTTATTTCACATTGATTACCTAAATAGTTGCAAAGAACTAATCTGGAGGTTCTCCACAACAAGATGACGCACAGAGAATTTACAATACGCACAGGACATACAGTCTATGAATTGGCATGTGGTTTGACAAAAATATTCGGTACAATTGAATAAAAAATCTGATACATTGACAGCTGAAAAATAATCTAACATGACAATATAATACACTAGAGGTGGCTTAAAATTCAAAGCGTCTCGTGTTCACGATGTAGGTCTGCACAGCTTCAAATATTTGGTAATTAACATCATTACTGAGTTCTGAGTTGCCTTGTTTGAAGTATTGTATGAGTATGTCACTAGCTAAGTGAACTAAGAGATTTGGATGTACATCAGGTGCTAGGATGTGACACACCGTATTCAGTAAAGCTTGCCGAAACACTAAGAATTTAGGACAGGTCAGGAAAAAGTGATAAATGTCTTCATTTTGGTTGGAGCATGAACAGGCAGGTTATTGGACTATGTTTAATTTGTGGAGATGGGAGTTCAGCTGAGAAAAACCAATGCGCAACCGAGTGTGACAGATATTTGGAAAGCGCTTACCGTATGAAAAGTAGGAGGGTATGGGGTCAAAAGATAATAAAGTCGATTTTAATTTAGATTTGAAGATATCAAGTGACCCAGACTCTCTGATATTGAGTGGTAAGTTGTTCCAAAGGAGAATACTAGATGGAAGAAAGGATTCTCCATATCGTTTGGTTGTAAATTTAACCAGGGTTGTCTAATGTTGAGCCTGTTACGCAGGCTAATATTAGAGGTAAGTCCGATATTGCGAGGTACTAGGTCTGAAAGGTAATTGGGGGTCATTTTATAAAAGAGGACCAGTTTGTGATATTTGCGTCTGGTGGAAAGACTTTGCCAACCAAGTTCAGTTAGAAGCAAATGACCGGGGGGGGGGGGGGGGGGGGGGGGTGAGTGTTTCAAGGCACCGGTACAGAACGGATTTAAGAGATGCTGATAAACCTTCCGTGCAATTGTCAAAGAGGACACATCCGTATACGAGGATGGGACGGATCATATAGTAATGTATATACAGGTTGGGGCGTTGCGAGATAGTTTAAATTTAAGACGCCATAACAGGGCCAAACGTTGACTGGATTTAATTATTGGTGATGCGTGTGACATGGGAGTACCAGGAAAGCTTTTCAGAAAGTGTAATGCCAAGGTGTGGGTGTTCATTTGCTTCAGGTATGGGTGCATTTCCGACGATAAGAGGTGGATAAGTGGGTTTGTTAACTTTAGAAGAAAAGAGAATAACTATTGGTTCAATCGCATTGAAGGTGAGGCGCCAAAGTTTGCCCAGGAGCAGATGTTATGAATTTCCGCGTTAAATCTTTTAGCAGAAATAGTTGGATTATGTACAATTTCCGATACACTGGTGTCGTCAGCGAAAAGCTTGATTTCACAGGCTATGTCGTCAGTAATGTCATTTGTGAAGACCAGGAACAATGGAGGTTCTAGTATGGAGCCTTGTGGTACTCCAGCTTCCACTGCGAGCCAAGTGGCAGTTTGACCGCAAAGAGTCGTGCGTTGGAAGCGGTTTGACAGATAACTATTAAGGAAGTGCACGACAGAGATTGTGAAGCCAAGTTGTTTCAAGTTGAATAGGAGACTCTCATGCCAGACACGGTCAAACACTTTAGATATATCAAGAAATACCATACGGGCTTTCTTGCCAAGTTCAAGTCCATTGTTTGGAGAATGCATACGAGCTGGTTAATGGTGGAGTCGTTTGCTTTAAAGCCAGAATTTTTAGGGGTAAGTAAGTTATTTGTGATGAGGTACTCATAGAGAACATTAACAAGTAAGTCGTTCAAAGACCTTTGAGACGTTACACAACAGAGAGATGGGTCGATAATTTTCCTTGGGCTGTTTGTTGTTGTTGTTGTTGTTGTTGTTGTTGTTGTTGTTGTTGTTGTTGTTGTTGTTGTTGTTGTTGTTTTATAGACCGGGCAAACATTAGATTTTTTTCCACGGTTGCGGAAAGTGAGATGTTTTTAGAGAGTGATTAAATATTTTTGTAAGAGAATGGGTGATTCCAGAGTCAGTGTTCTTTAGTAGAGTGTTTCCTATATTATCAGGTCGGGAAGCCGAACTAGTTGTTAGGGATCGCAAGATCTTTTCAACCTGTGCAGGTTCGAACTGAAACATATGCAGGCGAGTGTCGGTTCTGAAAGCAAAGTCAGGTAGAGGTAAGGGGTTATCTTGGGGTGGGAGCTTACACTGGTTCGCAAAATAGGTGTTAAAGATTTAACACTTTTTGACCTGTGCAGGTTCGAACTGAAACATATGCAGGCGAGTGTCGATTCTGAAAGCAAAGCCAGGTAGAGGTAAGGGGTCGCCTCTTGCATGTATTCTGCGTGTTTTGGTTTTGTGTTGATGCATGTTGACACGTGTACTTGGTGTTATACACCTCCCTGTTGCGAGGACTTGGCTTGTGGTGCATTCATGCTTCTCATCCTGTCTGGAAATCACTATGAGAAGACCTCCAGAGATGACCATGAACTGTATACTACCTGGCATTCATGTATAAATTGTCCTTTGTCGATTCTTTTGCTGAGACACACAAACGTTTCTCATCCTTTTATATTCAGTTAGCCAATGATGTGTCCAATCATGAAATATCGCCCATGCATGACTATTAAGTTTAATGTTGTGTAATCAACAAGTAGTGGTGCTTACTTGGAGAACCTGTTACGTGCTGCAAGCATGATGCTCCTTTTTATTTTATTTTATTTTTTTTTTTTTCTTTCTTCAATTTAGCTTGTAAACATGTTGCAGCCCCATCTAGATATGGCTCGGTACCTGACGTATGCTTCATTTGGTATCCAAACCTGAGTCAATGACTTATCGACCCACACGCTTAGTTATATAACTTTTTTTCAGCCATTTTTTTTTTTTTTTCCCTTCTAATAACTTACTATCGTGACATTGATCATATGTGCCAAACGATATAACTATTATGGTTGTGAATGTGTGTTCTGACAGATGGTGCTTACTGCCAGGACAGGATACGAATTTTTATGTCAATATTCACTCAAAACTGTATTCATGATGTCACACTGCTATAGATGATTCGATGTGAGCAGAACACCTACTTGGTACTCCAGTCTAGATTTACTGTCTCAGACGTATCTGGTTATATGCTGAGACACGCTGGCTCATATCGTTTGCTATCTATAATTGTAACCAGTCATGTAACTAATCTTGCGATCATAGGTACTCACTATGTTTGACATAAGCCCTGGGCGTCAGTTCCGTGTCACGTTGATGGTCACCGTGAAGTATTCGAACACTGTACAAATGACTGTTTCATTCTCTTTGTACCTCGTATCCACCATGTGGATTTAGTTGACTGGGTATGAGCTGCATATTTACCGAGCGATTTTTTTTTTTTTTTTTTTTTTTTTTTTTTTTTTTTTTTTTTTAATTTACCGCATTTTCAACACTCATGCCGTGATTGTTTACGTGAATGATTAGGACCAATTTAAGTCCAATTTACTCATTTCTGGATATAGCTCTGCCATTATCCTTAACAATGTTATTTTTATTAATTTTTTCATTTTTATTTACTTATTTTTTATTTATTTAGATTCTTTCTGTTCAACTAAGGAATACGGACATGTTAATATTGATCTTATTACACAAGAATAGCTGAAATGTCATGTTTATTCTTCCATTGTTACAAAGTTTTGTTAGTTTGTTTCATGTCCAGAAATAGCTCTCATTCTTTCAACATTCAAACGGTTGTTGTCGCTACCGTGCTCATATTTTTCTTTATGTGTATTGTATCTGTTCTTTTATACTTTGTATTTCGTATTTGTGCTAGATTCATTATCTGTGAATTGTACATGTATCAAGCAAGCAGTTCCATCAGTAACAAAGCGTTTCGACATGTTGCAGCTGGTATTGTACATGTTCCTGTCACACAGTATCCAGTGATGGTTATGTGTATTATATCTGTTCTTTCATACCTTGTATTTTGTACTTTATTTATTCATTTATTTGTTGTTTTGAAGACTATATTCTCCAGCATACATTGTCATATACTTATTGGGTTTTTTGTAAACATGAATGCATTTATTTTCTGTTGTGTCTCACAGTGTTCAGCGACGGACATTAACCAGTATGATACCCCCTAATGGGCATTTGTTTAAATCAATATAGAGCTGTGGTAGGGTTATTTCACAACAAAGATGGGTTTATGTTCCTGTCCATGTCTGCCAACGTGTCTACATTTTCATATCACGATCATAGTTTCATCCTCTCTTTTACCTTCCTCATAGTATTTGCCGCAATATTACTTACCGAATGTCTATGCCATCTGAGACATGTGACGGTTCTTATACTTAGGGTGCTCTCTACGAGTATTCATCCAAATCCTGGTCCAGTTCATAATATTGTTCTTAATAAGTTTTCTGTGTGCCATGCAAACGTACGTAGCTTAAAATATGATGGTAAACTCGAAGAAATAAGTATTTTGGCGGAGTCTGAAAAATTGGAAGTCATTTCTTTATCTGAAACATGGCTCGATACTTCCTACCCTGATGCTTTATTGGCAATTGAAGGCTTTCAAACCCCGCTACGTAAGGATCGTGAAACTGGTTTAGGGGGAGGGGTTGCCCTGTATGTTAAAGACAATCTACCTGTCAGACGATGTGCGGAGCTGGAAACTCCCAGTAGTGAATGTATCTGGGCTGAAATTACTGTCCCTTCTGGTAAACTGATTCTAGGTGTTTATTATCGTCCACCAGGCCAATCTGCCGCAGAGAGAGACCTTTTTCTGGACAATTTATCTCACTCCATTTCGACTGCTATCGAACTTAACCCTAAAATACTCCTAATAACAGGTGATTTTAACGATCGCTGTGTAAGCTGGGATTCTCCCCACACCGACAGTGAACTCGGACAGCGCCTCTTTGATCTGTTGGCTCAAAACAACCTGCATCAGCTCATATCCGAACCTACTCGTGTGTCGGAGTACTCTGCAAACCTACTAGACCTCATGATAACTGACTCCCCTGGTTATATCCTTAACTCCGGCACACTTTCTCCTATATCCTCTTCTGATCATTCTGTCGTCTTTTGCTCTTTTTCTGTGAATCATTACAAGGATCGCCCCTTTAAACGCTCTGTCTGGAACTTCAAGAGGGCTGATTTTGTCAACTTGAACAATGTACTCCCTGATGCTCCTTGGGAAACTGGTTTCACAGTTTTTGACTCCATAAGTGACACTGTGTCATACTGGTCAGACCTATTTATTGACACGTGTAAACAGTTTATTCCGTTCCGCGTGGTCACTAATAATAATAATAATAATTCTGTGGTCAACCGCTTTTGTGCCGCGGTCCTGTTGGCACAGGAGACCTGAAAAGGAGAAAAAGAAATATGTTAAAATCTTACTTTCCCTCATTTCCCATCCCACATGATCCCGCCTCTAAGGCAAAGGCACTTCCCTTGGCATGTTCCTGCACTGACGAACAGTCTACAGACGAACAGCCAAGGGAGCCCTTAAAAAGGCTACCAACTTTCCCTTCCAGTCCCACATTCCAATAATCTATTGTATCGAATTACCTCCTACCTCATTACGTCTTTTCCTTGCTTCCCAGCATCCTACCAGGTAGTCCTGAACTAATTTAATACCCCTCCTGTTCCCCGGAAGATCACCCTTTAAGCCTAAAAACCATGCAACCCTTTCGCTCTCCTCCCATTGTTTAATTTGTTCCAAGCTCTTACAATTTTGGTCTTCCCTCTTCCATTCTCTGAAAATTTTGTCCCTCCTTTCACTATATGCTGTACACCAAAATAGCCAGTGATCTATAGTTTCGTCCGCCCCCTGTGTGCATGCTTTACATTTACCGTCACTTCCTGCTGTCCATTTTTGCTGTCTCTTTTCAAGATTAATTACCCCCGCCCTACATTGAAATAATAGTTTAGATCCTTTACTACCATCCCAACACGTACTCTTCTTTGGTTTTTCCATCACTTTATATGCTTTTAGTGTACTTTTCTCTCTAACTCCCCGTTTCCAGTCATCTGTCCATCCTTGCATTATTGTCTTCCAAACATAAACTTTCCAGTCCTCAACTTCATCCGGTCCTTTTAGGTCATATTTCTCTGCAATTTCATCTATGTCTCTGATTCATTTTGTTTGTTCTTTAACAGACTCCAAGTAGACTTTCCTGCACCATCTATTGTCATCTATCTCTTGCAAATATCCCCAATAGTTTAATTTTGATTTTGCTATCCTGTCATTTATGCTTAGCCAGCCTAGTTCCCCAAGGACTGCCTCAGAGGCAGTACATGGCGGTGCCCCCAGAATCCATTTTCCCATTTCATTTTGTACTTTTTCAAACTCTTTTATGTCTCCTGCATTGATTGAAATTACATCCAGGCCATAGAGCATACCTGGTATTGCTACTCTATCCCATAACACCCTCGCTGTGAAGGCCCTATTAAAACTGTTGTTAGCTGTAGCTTTGATCATACCCTTTGTGCGGTTGACTTTTTGCTGAATTTTCTGTACGTGATACCTGAACATGCCCCTACCCGTTGTTTTGATTTTTATCCCAAGGTACTCATAAGCATCTACTTCCCCAATTTCAATCAGCTTTTCCTCTCCTTCTGGAATCTGAAATTTACCAATGTGCCATTTCCTATTCTCGTCTGGTTTTTTCCCCAAGGTCATGATTTGGCTTTTATCTGTACTAAACTCTAATCTCCATTTATTCCCATATTCCCCTACTATGTTCAACATATCCTGAAGTTCTTTAGGAGACTCTGCCATAAGCACAATATCGTCTGCAAAGAAAAGACCCGGAATTTTCTGTTCCCCTGCTCTTACTCCTTTGTTACACTCCATAAGTTTGTCACCCAAATTTCTAATGTACAGTGCAAACAAAAGGGGGGAGAGTACGCATCCCTGTTTTAACCCAATGTTCAGCTGTGCATTTTCAACTTCCACATCCCCTAAAGTTAATGTGCACTCAACGTCCCTGTACATAGCTTTCAGAATTTGAAGAAAGTTGCCACCGAAACCAAGACTATTGAGTTTTTCCCAAAGAGCACTCCTCCATACCCTATCATATGCCTTCCTCACGTCCAAAAAAGCCATGTATACTTTCCGCCGTTTTTGCCTAGCCCATTCCAAAATTTGAGTTAATGTAAAAATGTGATCTCCTACTCGCCTACCTGGTCTAAAACCATTCTGAATTTCTCCAAGTAGTCCAAGACGTTCTACTATTTTTCCCATTCTTCTGTACATTATTCGACTGAAAATTTTCCCCAAGTTTGATGAGATTGCAATACCCCTGCATTGGTCAAGCTCGCTTCCTGGGCCTTTCTTTGGAATATAGGTAATTCTGTGACTGTTCCATTGTTTTGGTACTTGTTTTTCACTAATTATTGCATTAAAAAGAAACTGTAGGCTCTCTTCAATTTCTTCTGGTCCTTTTTTGATGAATTCACTTAAAATATTATCTGTGCCCGAAGCTTTCCCAAGACGCATACCCTCTATTGCTATTTTAACCTCAATGTTATTTATTCTATGGCATAGTTCAGGATCCCATTGATCCTGTCTGTATTCTGCATGGGTCTGAGGTACAACACCCTGCCCCCAGCGTGGATCATTTATTTTATCCCAGTGATCTTTAAGAGCTTCTTGAATGTCTTCCTTGACATCTGTTTTCTTCCCCTTATGTGTAATCTCTTGTGCTTTCTTTCTCTTATTTCTGTTAACTTGTCTCCAGAAAATAGTTGAGCCCTCCCTTCCACTTTCCATTATTTTCTGTGTCATCTGTTCGTTATCTTTTGCTCTTCTTTTTGCTTTCATGTCTGTTACATTTTTCCTACATTCCAAATATAGCCTTTTTGCTGTTTCTATCTCATCTTCCGGTAGTCTATTTTTCCTTGCCAATCTCCATGCTTTATTTTTTGCCTTTCTTTGGTTTATTGCACCTTTAAGCTCTCGGTCTATTCTGTATCCTAGTTTTTCAATTGGTACCCTCTTTCGGCCTATCTTTTCATGTGCCACTTTAAGAATTATTCTAGTCAAGTCATCACTCATTTGTTGCACGCCACCTTCTGCTTCCCATTTTGTTTTCCATTCTGCAAGTTCAACTTGGAGTCTTTCCCGGTAACCTTCCCAATCTGAATCCTTGTTTATGTTCCACACCCATTTAGATCCCGCGTTGTCACGTTTTCGGACATCCATGTTTAAAGTTAAAGTCATCCAGTTATGGTCACTCCCGATGTCCAGTCTCCCTTCCTCATCTATTTCACACTTTTGAATCATGCCGAAAATGTCGTTGTCTACCAAAATGTAATCTATTATTGTCTGTCTTTGCCCTGACGCCCATGTCCACTTCCCTCTGCACTGAACATCTCTGTTTGTTATTCGTAGCCCATACTCCCTGGTAAAATTTAGAAGCCTTGTTCCATTTCTGTTGATTTCTCTGTCCCCTCCTTGAATCCCTTCCCACCCATTTCCGATGTGTCCATTAAAGTCCCCTGCAATGAAAATCTTGTATCCTTGTTGCTGTATGTCACTTGTCATCATCCTAACCCTGTCATATATTTGGTCATTCCATTCGTTCAGTCCCTCCCGTCCGACATATACCACACCTATTGCTACTTTATTTCCCCTTGATTCAATGCCAATCCATTGAGTTTCATTTTTCACTTCACTGTCATCCTCCCAATGGTCATGCCTAATTTCATGCCATTTTACCCCCTTCTTAATCAAGAAACCAACTCCACCTCCCTTTTTCTCTCCACTCCCTCTTCCTTTACTGATCATATCGTAACCTTCCGGGCTTTCAATCATTCCACTATTCGACCCAGGGACAAGCCCTGGATCAACTGTATTATCAAGAGGCTAATAAGGCAGCGCAATCGCGCGTGGAACAGATATAAATGCCAGACACAAAAGCCTCGGCCTCACACACTCCTCACTAGTCAAAATATTGAACGCCTCTTTCAGTTATACAAACGAAAACGTAACTTTACAGTCAACGCTATTAAAAACTCCATTCATCTTTACTTTACCAAACTCCGATCTGAACTAGACTCAAGAGAGATAAACTCTAAAAGGTGGTGGAACCTTAGCAAATCCATTCTCGGTCACAAACTTTATCAAAACATACCAACTCTTATTGACGGTGGAAGGAATATTTCTTCTGATATTGAGAAGTCAGTGACCTTCAACAAGTATTTTGCTGATCAGTGTAAGACTCCGCATGATGACAATCCTTTGCCTTTGCCCGACCTTGCCTTCCAAACTGAGGCTCGCCTGTCTATATTTCAAGTGCAAGTAAATGATGTGGAAAAGATTTTAAAATCTCTGAAAACCAGTTCTGCTTGTGGTCCTGACGGTATAGGCAACACCCTTCTTAAATACTGTGCCCCCTCAATCTCACGTTCTCTCACTGATCTGTTCAATCTCTGCTTATCCAACTCATATTTTCCAGATCCCTGGAAGAGGTCCAACGTGTGCCCCGTTTTTAAGAAAAGTAACAAACAGTCAAAGGAAAATTATAGGCCTATTTCACTCCTCTGTAATGTCTCTAAAGTACTTGAGCGTCTAGTTTATAACGTTTTCTATGAGTATCTAACCTCTAACAATTTACTTTCTGCTAAAAACTCTGGCTTTAAGAAAAACGATTCCACCATAAATCAACTTGTTAGCATACTTCATACTATTTACAGTGGCCTTGAGTTGGGCCATGAGGCCCGTATGGTTTTTCTGGACATATCCAAGGCCTTTGACAGAGTCTGGCACGCTGGTCTACTTTTTAAACTGAAACAATTGGGGTTTGAAGATCCTGTGTTACTATTTATAGAAAGCTATCTCTCAAACCGACTTCAACGTGTTACTATTGGAGGACAGACCTCACCTTGGCTCCCTATAGAGGCTGGAGTGCCCCAAGGTTCGATCCTTGGTCCCCTACTTTTCCTCGTTTACATTAACGATATCACTGTCAACATCACCTGTGACATCCGTTTATTCGCAGATGATACCAGTATTCTTGAAATTGTCCACGAACCAATGGCCACAGCTGAAAACCTTAATTATAATCTTATACAAATTCATCGTTGGGGCAAGCTCTGGCGTATGACATTTAATGCCATAAAATCCATCTCAATGACCTTCTCAGCTAAACGACATAAGCCAGATCATCCTCCCCTACTTCTTGGAAACACACCGATACCTGAGGCCACTCTACATACTCACCTTGGAGTTACACTCTCAAGTAACTTGTCATGGCACCAGCATATAACTCGTATTGTTAATAAAGCCAGCCAACGGCTTGCTCTTTTACGCAGACTCAAATATAAACTCTCCCGCCAAACACTCATACGGCTGTACAGTACAATGATTCGTCCTATCCTCGAATATGGGTGTGTCTTGTTTGACAATTGCACTGAAAACCTGTCACAATCTATAGAAGCTGTTCAGTATGAGGCAGCCAGGATCTGCCTTGGCGCAACTAGATACACTCCACGTGTCTTACTTCTCGAAGAGCTTGAATGGCAAACTCTGGCAAATCGGAGGAAATACTTTAAACTTATTCTTTTCTTTAAAATGTACAATAGGTTAACTCCTCAATACCTACATGATCTCGTTCCTCGTGACGTTGCATTCACTACTGGGCGCCTTTTGAGAAATCGTACTGAATTACGCCAAATTAGGTTCACCACCAATCGCTTCGGCGATTCATTTCTCCCGTCTGCTATCAAATTATGGAATAACCTCCCGGTTGATACTCGTCTCACCAATTCCCTGCCGCAGTTTAAATCTAAATTAAATCTATTACTCTTAAGTGTTGACAAAAAGCCCACATACTTTAAACATGGAATTCGTTTTCTGAACATATGCCACACGCAGTTACGTCTTAACTTCTCTGTTTTAAACGCCCATCTACATCATGTCAATATCCTTCCAGCCTCAACGTGTGCATGCTCTCATACCACTGAAGATACGAAACATTACCTTTTGTTCTGCCCCAAGTTCACTGTGCAAAGGGTCCGTCTACTGAACACTGTGTGTCACTTACTCGCTCCAGGTGTAAATCCGACTTTAATAGTTCAGTGCTCTAGTGACATTTTACTAAATATTCTCTTGAAAGGTAGTGAGGACTTGCCAGACACTGATAATGTATTCATCTTTGAGGCTGTTCAGACATTCTTATCAGAATCTAGACGTTTCATCTACTAATTTAGTATATGATCTAATTATAAGTCTCCACTATCTGGCATCAATTGTATTATTCGTGTACAAGCCGTGAATTTAGTCTTCTGTTCTCGTCCAGTGTGTATTGTATATATTCCTGTGCGTCCTTTTATGTACTGGAGAGCCTCCAGATTAGTCTTTGTGTACTATTAGGCAATCCAGAGAAAATAAATATGTTTATACTATACTATTATCTTGGGGTGGGAACTTACACTGGTTCGCAAAATAGGTGTTAAAGATTTAGCACTTTTTGACGTGATTGGATATAACCTTTCCATTATCAATGAGTGGGGGGGGGGGGGGGGTTGATTGGTGGAGTTTGTTACCAAGTATTGATTTACTGAGGGTCCACCACTTTTTAGGATTTATCTCTTTTAGAACGATTTTCTTTTTCAAAATACAGACGGATTGACTTCTTTATTGCGTTTACAGTTGTGTTGCGTTTACATTTATAAAATTGGAAGAAGCGTTCAATTTTGTCAGCTAAGGGAAGGGTATAGGGACGGGGTTGAAGCGTGAGCCGCTTGTATCTTTTCCATGCACGGTTGCGTTGCCTGATGAATCTCTTGATGTTATTATTAATCCACGGTTTGTCTTTAGGTCTGATAGATATTTCACGGGATGGGATAAATTCTTTACAAGTATCTATGAAAAGGTCAGACCAATAGGATACAACGTCATCGATGGAGTCAGAGACCGCGAAACCTGTGTCCCAAGGTGCATATTGGAGGGGTGCGTTTAGGTCATCAAAGTTGGCACGCTTGTAGTCCCATACAGAACGTTTAAAAGGTCGATCTCTACGGCTTAGGATGGAGAAGGAGCAATAGATTACAGCATGATCAGAGGTGGAGATAGGTGGGAGTATGCCAGAGTTCAGAATAAAGCCATGGGAGTCGATAATCATAAGATCAAGATCTCCCTGTGCCTTAAGGAAAATTATGCACTGCTAAATACCAACAACTTTTGCTGGTTGCAACACCTCAACACTCTGTTCACAAGATTTGATATAACCAGGTTCTGGAATACAACTGAAAATAACATAGAAAATTTGGTAAACACACTGTTGGAAAATCTCTACTTGGCCTACAACAACGATTGGCTAAAATACATACAAGGCATTAATGGAGAATGCAACAAACTCAGGACATACTGTAAATTTAAACACAGCTTTAAACATGAATAATATTCAAAAATGAATATGCCCATAGATAAACGCAAACAGTTCGCAAAATTATGAATCAGTGTCCATGACTTAAAAATTGAAACTGGAGGGTACAATGGGACACAAATAAAAAATAGAACTTGCCCATACTGTAAAAATGCATATGTTGAAGATAGAATCCACCTCATGCTTGATTGTGGCAGATACACAACACCCAGAAATGCATTAAACCTAAAACTCCAAAGATGCAACTGCGTCAATCTTGTACATGAAGAAAAATTGATATTTCTGATGTCTGGTGGCAGTGGGGATAAACATGTTCGTAGGCATATCATAAACTATGTTAACTCATCGTTCGCTCTGCATAAATAACCTGCTGTATAAATATTGTAAGATTACCCATAGAAACTGCCCCTGCTGTGGCCGTAATTGTGATGTTATACATTCCATTGCATAGTTTTTTCTTCTTCTTCTTTCTTGTGCTCTCTTACTGTTATATGTACAATATCGATGTGTAATCTCAGTTTATGTGTAGTAAAGATTTTTATGTTTTGCGACCATGAAACGGCCGGGCCTTGAACCAGCAACCTTCGGCACCAATAACTCAGTCAAAAATGGGAGCACACATACCCACTGCACCATATCCCCATCCTAAAAAACATAAACAAAAACAAAACAAAAACAAACAAACAAACAAACAAAAACAAAAAACAAACAAACAAAAAACAAAATCAGAAAAAAAAAAAAAAAAAAAACAGAAAAAAAAACCAGAAAAAAACACACAAAAGGAGTGGTTTAGTGGAGGTATGTATGCTCGAATGTCATAATTGACACATGTGAGTTGTTTTTTTCTTTTTGTTTTTGTTTATAAAGAAAGGCACATCCATCCCTCCACATGGGTAAAAAAAGGTGCAAAATGGTCATTTTTAAAAGGTGTAAGATTGGAAGTTGAACTTTTAGGAGTTAGGAGGTGCAGTGAAATAAGAAACTTACAAATCATGTAAAAAGTGAAATGTTTTGGTTTCAAAAAGTGAATAACAAAGCAGAATTCTCATATAAATAAAGTCAAAACATTATTAACACGAGCGTAAATAAAAACAAAGTTATCACATGCAGCAGGTGATCTTAAATCCCGGGTAAAATTACTAACAATGTGTACATCTGTGATCTCAAGTATGTGGTCACAAAAACCAAGTGGTCTTTCACAACATTGGTGACATTCAGCTGGTATAATACTGAAATGCCTATTTTTCAATAACGTGAAGTAAAATGTAACTGATATTGGGAGATCTGCTCATGAAATGTGTAACGAAGAACAAAAAAAAATAGATTAAAATTGAGAGGTAAGCTGAAAGAATTCACCAAGAATGAAACCGGGAAGTAATCGTAACTTCAGAACGCAGCTGGGCGATTTGGCCATATTCTGGTGATCATATCTGCAACTTTCATCTTGCATGTAAGCCCGGAACTGGCCGCCTTGCGCCCAAGGCACAATTTTGTGTTCTTCACACCGGTGTTTACATCATGAAAACGCACATGTTAATGTTTATAGATGGCGCTGTTTGTGACGTGTCGTGGTCATAATTAGGACAACATGGACGACAACATCAGTTGGCGGTGGATGCGAATGGTGAGAAAAAGCACCTTTTTGGTTTTATTAGTCCTGGTGATGGACCATTTTCTCAAATATTTGTTAACAGAGTATCGCAAAGAGAACCTTATGAATATCCGGCTTGTAAAAGCAATGAAAGAAATTAATACAATGGATCTCATACTCCTGTCTGTTTACCTGTGAAATCTTGTTCAATCTCATTTTGACAATGCTGTGACTGTCAAATGTCAGTGTGTCTTCGATGCCAGATTCATTACCGTAGTTGGAAACAAGTGATATTATTTATATATTGATATATCATATTCATATGCCACTTTCGTCGCGGTACACAGCATATCTTTAACAAGGATTTAGGTAATTTTGACTTAAAATTGACTGAATTATTTACAATTACTTTTGCGTGAGATTGACCAGTTGACTGACTGTCACATGGGAGGGGCAGTGATGGTAGCTGCCCCCCCCCCTTCATCAGTGACAGTCCCTGACTGATTGTCACAGAGGAGGGACAGTGATACCAACGGCCCCTCACCATCCGTTACAGTCCCTAAAATTAGCTGAAAATTTGTACACTTTTTTGCGTAAGGGCATTAACTTAAGGCCCACGTCAGAATTGAGATTTTTTTTCTGTATTCTTTATTGAAAGACTTAACTGGTTTTTCCTGTGATGTATTTTGTCACACTCACAATTGTCTTGACCGTAGATATCAATGATGATGAGAATCACAGTAACACACAGTTTTATGCCCATTTTCACCCTGCTTATAGTTGATAGCATGGGACCATTCATGAATATATGAAGGGGGGGGGGGGTAAAGGGGGTTTCAGTACGCTGGTACAGGTAATTATTTTTCTAGAGTACGCAGTACGGAAAATAAAAATCTTTCAAAATTTTGAATAGTACAAAGTACGTAAAATAAGAGAGCTTCCAGTATGCCAGTATGGTAAATAAAAAGCCCCAGTACGCCAGTACGGGAAACCTTTTACCCACCCTCATATATGAGTATTTTTGAGGGTAATTCTTTTCTATCTTGCCCTGAAGCAAACCCAACATTTAAGACACATGTTCATGGTGTAGACCCAACTTTAAAACTAATTTCCAGTGTTTTTGACATATTTTAACAGTAATGATCAGCAATTTGTATGAGACATGTAGATGAAACCTGTGAAAATAACATGCCCAGGCCAGCAGCTTTCTTGGTGTGGGTTGGGTACTAACACCCAGCCTAGGCAGAGGATAGCTGGAGACTTAAGTGGAAGTCTAGTTTTAATTCAAAGGAGAAAGGGTTAACATTGCATATGTGGAAAACAGTGCTTCAGAATGCCCAAATTGATGAGTTGAGATAGTATCCATGGTCAATGATAATGGTTTAGTAGGAAAAGAACAGATACATTTTGTATACCCATATCTTGTTTCAAAAATACGTACGATATGAATACAAGTGATGTATCTGTGGCAGATGGGTTTCCATAGTATCCATTACCGACAGTGTGATACAGTGTATATGTAAACTTTCCATTTTTTTTTCTTGTGTACAGTTCATGACTGAAACAGAACAACACACAGTACAGTGCATTGTCTGGCCAGCACAAAGGATACAAATGGTGCCCTTGGCTGCAGGTGACAGGAAGAAGTGTGAACCAGAGGGATGGACTGTCAACCCGAAGCTTCGCTTCGGGTTGACAATCCATCCAGAAGGTTTACAATTCTTCCTGTCACCCAAAGCCAAGGATACCATTTGTTTTATTATACCAAACAAAGACATTGAAACTTTCATAAGAGGTAAATTTTAATAGTAAACAAAAAACCAGCCAGAGACACATAACAGTAGACAAGTATTATTTAACAGGAAAAAAAAAAAACCACTTGTAAAAAGTTGTATGATAAACGTAGGCCTAGGCCTACAATAGTAATTTCTCACACCAAAAACAGTGGTGGGTGACAGTACCTTCACATCAGGTAACAGGAAGAACTGTTACCCGCTCTACTGACAAATCAAGAGTACACATTCCTCCCTGAGGTATAAAGATATAGAATGTCAGATTGTGATGTTAATGAACATGTTTCTTGGCCAAACCTGCAGTTAGAATAAGATTAGTTGCTTCAAAACACATAGTGTAGGAGAAATAATTAACTTTTAGCCTTTCAGTCACATTTCATAGTTCCTTGTGAAGACCTTAACATATAGACCTAAACAAAATAAGTGTATGGGCCATGACCTTTCAAATACAAAAATTCGTACTCTCCTGTTTCAGGCTCCATTTGAGAGATGCTATATAAATGTTCATAGCATCTTCTGCTCTTCATGTCAGTTTACATTACACACCAGCCATTTGATTTGGATAATGCTGAAGGTTGTTATTACTATTTAAAGCAGATGTATTGTATGGTCATGCATTCATACAGACAAGTGTTTTTATTACAGACTCACAGTGCAAGGGAGTTTGGAAAGTCACGCTGTCAATATAAACTTAGATTTTGCCCAGAGCAATTGGCTATTCAGAATACCATTATGTAAACATGCCAATAGTACAGCCATATTTAAGATTTCATTATGCTAATAGTGGGTGTTTGGTTAAAACTTCAATAGAAGTATCATGGGCAGCTAAGTCTTGGTACGCACCTGTTCTGTTCTCCCTGCAACCCCAATGTGGTTTTACATTAGTACATAATACTTGTGACAGATTTTAGGTGTATCTTACCAGTATTAACTGACAATGGCATATTCAACATGTCTTATGAAAGAGTTTTCTTTTAAAATATCAACATATCTAGACTGAAGTGAGTAGCATTTGCAGTACATGAGAAGTCGTACAGCTTTCTGTGAAGGGAGTGTACTCCACTCTGCCATACATGATATGCACTACATGTATTGTACTTCCATTGTCAATTTGTACGTATACTGTTAGGTACCAGGGTTACATTGTAAATTCTCTCTCTCTCTCTCTCTCTCTCTCTCTCTCTCTCTCTCTCTCTCTCTCTCTCTCTCTCTCTCTCTCTCTCTCTCTCTCTCTCTCTCTCTCTCTCTCTCTCTCTCTCTCTCTCTCTCTCTCTCTCTCTCTCTCTCTCTCCCTCTCTCCCTCTCCCTCTCCCTCTCCCCCTCCCTCTCTCCCTCCCTCCCTGATTCTTTCTACAAGTAAGGAAATAGCAACTGGTAACTGTACAAGCAGGCGAACTGAACAAACATTCTGTGATGGCATGTCTTTGAACATCTGGTGTTAACCCTTTCCTGATAAGAATATGAGTGAGTTGATAGATAACCTTGGTGTGAGCTGGGCTTAATGTTAATGCTCCCAACAGGTGCCAAACAATCTGTTGCACTGTGGCATGCCATCATGATAGGTCTTATATATAAATATCAGAAAACATGATTTATAGTAACAAGAAATTTAAGTAAAAGCGTATAGCAGATGATAATTTACATCCAGGCACTTCTAGGCAATTAGAGCAGAAAAGGATCAACAAGTTAAGATGATATGTAGGCCAACTGTGATATTGTAGTGTGGTGTGCATCAGTGGGGTCTCAGTGTAATTACATGTATGTTATAGTTGGTGTGCAGTCAGCTGATGGCAGCTCAAGTAGAGATTAACTTTTGTTGAAATGGTAGTGAAAATACATGTATCAGTTTGTAGGACCCTTAGATAATTGCATTTGCAAATTGAACGAGAATAGAAATAACTTCCTGATGTAATGAAGTGATGCTGAATCATATCTTGTTATACAACATGTATACACCCTTGAGTGTAAGACTTACCAACTCAGGTGTTCAATTTGTAATGTAGAGGTTGTTGTTGATATACACGTAGTTGGCATTATGGTGTACATTGTGGGATGCTGGCAGACAGCCTGCCATAAGCTACAGATCACCAAGTCTATCAAAACCCACCTGGTTCCCTCCAGCTGTTGTTCTGAAGGACTGCGAACACCAGCATGTCACACTGTTACTCTTAGTCACCACAATCTTGTTAATATTTGTTCAAGATAACCCCATTTTCATCTTAAAATACACTTTTCAGAAGTCTACTAAAAATGATTGTCTATTTAACCTGCTTCTACAATGATTACTTGTTTTGTTAAAAAATTCTCTGGATGTTGATCAGCATTTGTAAAGTTCGTATAAATGTATGTGGGGGTTGAGGGCCTTTCTCACACATTCTTTCTGTGCAATGACTCTTGTGTGTTAGCCTGGGACAAGCAAAAATGAATTTTTGAAAAGTAAATTTTGTCTGTATAGTATTAATCAAATTCTTTCCTTATTTATTTTATTGGTGATTAACCATTTCCTGGTCAGAATAAGACTGAGTCAGTAGGGCCCCTTTGTGCAGGTAATGCGCCCAACCCATTCTGAGGAAGCTATTGATCCCAGGTACACCACTTTGAAAGGTTACTATCACCAAAATGTTTTTTATTAACATGAAATTTAAGGAAAAATATGGAATGGACAGCAATTTACATCTGGGCATTTTGGGGCCATTTCAAGCAGGAAAGCAATGACCTTGTCCTGTGAGCACTCAGGTCAACTTTTCTGACTCGGGGGGAAAAAACATACACATGTATGTACAGTACCAGGTATGCATGTTACTGGCATTTGTGGAACATGCATATCATACATGCACCTGTGAACATTGTTCCTGTTACAGGTCTGTAAGTGGTGCTTATGAATTTCATTTTTCAAGTGCCATGGGTATTAATTGGTGACAGTACAGTACTTGTTTTAATGTAGCTACATGTATTAATCCTGAAATATGACCAGCAGTGCTCCTGGGTGAAACAATATATTTTTCAGAATGAATATGCGAGTCCGGTTTGCCTGGTGTGACATAAAATGTTACTGTCTGTTTGCAGATTTAATTGTCAGATTCATCTCCAAATTTACAATGGATGTGCATACATGCATGTGTATTTATGACAGTCAGATTGACCTACAAGTGTAAATATTTTTGATGTATGTGTACATGTATGTACATGCTGTACATTTGTGTAATAGTTTGGAAACCAGCATAACAATGGTCAGACTTATGCTTGGGATTTGCAATAATGTTGGTAGGTATTGATTTTGTTATTGTGGCTGGAGGCAACATCTACTGAGTGGCACAAGTGATACTTGGATCATTGTGGGGAAAGCCCCCAGATGATATACGGACATGTTATATATGTGTTTATATCTAGGTAAACATCCTGCAGCATAGATTTGTTGATAGGTGTGTAGGTGCCATGTGATATGACTCTTAACCTTGGCTTTAAGTGCGGAGGAGATCCAGACAGGTGATGCCACACCATGCCTTGACCTTTATACACTTGACACCAAGCTGCTGTACAGTTCTGGGATAATTGAGTCACAAAGGCCACCTGTCGAAAGCATGGGTGCTACCCGAGCATAACAGTGCCGCCATGAGTTCATTTATGTGGCATGGAGTTGGTGAGCAGTGGACCGTGTTAGAACCTCACGAGACTGAATTGTGATTTTACACCTTGTGTCGGCAGTATACCTGAACATGTAAGCAAGGCATGTTGTGTGTGGTTCTTAATATTGTACTGTCTTTCTTCAGAAGAGTGGATATATGACTTTTTTTTTGTTTTCTGTGACAGGCTGCCGTACAAGGGGTGATGCCTCTGGATGAGGTGTTTGTACTGTAGCCCATGTGCACCACGACAGTGATGGTCACACCAGTCCACTGGTCGGGTCTGTCACTCCACCCAGCCATGTAATGACAGCACACCCGCGTTCATGTACTTCCGTAAACATGGTGTCCGTAGACACCACTAATGCTGCTCTTGCCAATGTCAAACTACGAATCCACAACAGGGGGCCAGAATATGTGCGGGAACGGCTACTTAAGCGTGACTCAGGTAAGTTGCTTAAGTACAAAACTTTTGAAAAGATAGTTGCCCGAAAGTTGGGAGGATGTGACATTTGTAGTGGTGCATGGTTGGACTGGCAGGTGAAGTCATATTTTACTGCACATGTGAATAGCCCTGTGGGTATTCCACAAATTTAACAATGACATGACAGAGACAGGATGGATCGTGATGAAAGGCACGTCTGGGAGTATACAGTTTAGAGTCTGCAGTAAAAAAATGTACTGACTGAATGAGTAAATACTGGTCATTATGAATGAATAGAGACCTCAGTGAATGAATGAACAAATAGTGATTATGAATGAGTAAACACGCTGTATGAGTAGAGAGCAACCTTTCATATACCATGTGACAGGTTAGACTTGTTAGTGTTTACCTGTATGATCATAGTTCTGTACCATTCACTTCTGCTGACTGCACCCTGCTGCCAGTTTGGGTGACCCTGATTAATCCTGGTCCACACAGCAGAGAGGATTAATAGGGCCTTTGTGGTCTGAACAGGGAGTGGAAACAGCTGAATGCTGTAATGTTACAAGGCTGAAACACACCAGATAGACAAATTTTGAACAGGAGAGGGTCAATGCTGTTTTGGAAACATTTGAACAGAAGAGTTACTGAGCTGTTCTGTTTCTAGATGTTGAGCCTGTTTACAAGAAACAGGAGTAGGGAATGCTTTATTCTGTTGGTGTGTGTCACGGATAGTGAGAGTTAATCTGAGTGGTGTTGTTATCAGAGGGGTCTGGATTAATGTTACAAGTACATGTACTTTGAGTTGGAACATGAAGGGGTTAATAGTGTAACAATGCTGGAATACAGGATCTTAGTAAATGTTATGCATCAAGACTGGGGGATGAGACAGTTAATGCTATTAATACCATACATAAAGAATGGAGGAGGAGAGCAGGTTTCATGCTGTTAATGTTACACTTCAAGAGGAGAGAAGGAGAGGTGTAATGTTGTTAATATTATGCTTCAAGACTCAAGGGAAAAGTGGTTAATGTTGTTCTGAAAGATGATAGCATTGCGTGATATATGAGTTGAGGGATCAATAATTTGGTATCAAAGAGTTAATGTGTCAAACCAAGGCATACAACACAAAATACATGGGTAAAGTGTGTCTGCAGGCAAGTGTTCCTGCTACGTGTATACATACATGTTGAACATGTACAGTGCTATACTTTACAATGTTGATGTTGGGGCTGAGGTAGTAGATGGTGTTCTCATTGCATTTTACCTTTAGCCCCTCGGGTCATATTTACTATACATGTAGAATCATTTAGTAAAGTAATTGCTTGACTGGGGGAGTTAAGGCACTGCCTGTGTTATGTCAGAATTTATACAAGTATAGGTACAAAACGCAAGCTGCAGTCTGCCTGACCATATGTGTACACTTCACTGTCCACATGATGGATTGGATCATCAGTTAGGGTGCTGTCTAAGGAGCTGTGGCCCAATTTTGTAAAGATTTACTTTCTTAATGACAGTTGGTAATTTTCAGCAGAGTTCAAGGTTATACATCTGAAAGATTAAAAAAAAAAAAACCCTGCAAAATGAGACAACATTTGTGTGGGCATCATAAAGGAGATGAAAGAGACAGCTTAGCAGACAACCTCATCCAATGGAGCTAGCTTTTAACCCCAAATGACTGATTGAAGAGCCACTTCCCTACTTTTCTCTTTTGTTTGCCACAACTCAACTACTGGTGTTTTCTGTCTGTAAAAAGAAGAAAAAGTGTACAAATAAAAAGAGGAAATCATGGTACAGGCAAGGAACATACAAGTAGTTGTATAATCTGTCTAAATGCAGCAGTTACAGCTGCACATGAAATCACTTATACATGCACCCGAAACACTTGACTGTACATGTATACCCAAGTCACTTCAAGAAAAACTTAGATTCACTGTCCATGACATAGACCATGTCACATACATCATGCAAGTACTACAATAGTTCTCTGTACATGCTTGCATGACACCATGCACATAGAAGTTATCTTTTCTTTTCTTTTTTCATACTGAAAGTGTTTCATATGTAATGTAATGCAGCTTGTACAGTTCACTAGACTGGGATGGTTCACTTCATGCCACACACACTTTACCTTCTCTAGGACAAAAGGTGGGGACAGTTTCCTGCGTGTGTCATGCGCTTTTCTGCCGACCAGAGAAACTGGGGACAATTCCCTATGGCTGCCACATGCCATGACATCCACCAGACAAGTGGTGGGACAGTTCTCTTTGCCTGTCTCATACTATTCTGTATGCAAGACATACACCAGGACAGTTCTCTAATGTCTGATGCATGCCAAGTCAACCAAACAAACATGAGGACAGTTCTCTATCCGAGACACATGCCTTGTTCACTAGACAAACACTAGCACAGTTCTCACTGCCAGACGTGTGCCATTCTGTCCACCAGACAAACATTAGGAGAGATATTCTATACCAAACATATGCTATTCAGTACAGTAGACAAATATGACAATGATAGGAAAGATCTCTGTACCAGATATGTGTCATTCAGTGCTGTAGACAATCAGAGAGATGTCTATACCAGACATATTCTATTCAGAACATGAGACAAGTGCTTGCAAAGTTGTCTATTCCAGGCACATGCCATTTTGTCCACCAAACATTAGGAGACATCCCTATGTCAGACACATCTCCTCCTGTACTCTGGACAAACACTTGCTGAGTTCTCAATGCCAGACACTTGTCATGTAGTATCCACCAGCCAAACACTGGAACAGACCCCTATGGCTAAAACATATCATCCTATCCACCAGACAGATATCGGAACAGTTCCTGATGACTGTCACTGTCATACACCATGCCATCTGCCAGACAAATGCTGGGAGAGTTCCAGAGGCATGCCATATTGACCATCAAACAAAGGCAAGGACAGTTCAGTGCCCATGCCACACACTGTGCTGTCCACCAAACACTGGGTCGTGGTAGGCTTACACAATTTGAAATTGTATCATTTTGTGTGTTTGCATTTCATTGAAATTATTTGTGATCTCAATGAAGTAATAGTACTTTTATGAAATTCCAAGACCACATGTAGCTAAATTATGTCAATGTCCTCTGTAATTTTTGAAGTAAACAGGGTGGGGTTATGTTCAAAAGTTACCCATGAATGTGGATAAGTGACCGTGAAACTGGAGGAAACAGAAATCTGGGATTGGTGCATATCTTCAATATGTCCTCCAGAAATCTGACCCCCCCCCCCAAAAAAAAAAAAACAACAACAACTTTTTTTTGTTGAAATGAGAGGTTTTTGGTCCTGTGTATGGTACAGGGAACCTGTATACTTTTTATTGTAAACCCAGACTAGCTTTGAGAAAATTGTTTTGCAACAAGGAGCTGTGCTATGTCCACAAAATGGCCACAAGTCATTGCAGGAATTCAAGGTATGCATGGTTTACATGCAGCTTTACCAAATTTTAAAACTTAAACATTTAAAGTGTTTTGAAGGAGACTTCAACAGAACATCTGTCAGTTGCTTGGGCCGCAAGGTAACAACTTTGCATTTGGGTTACTTATGGCCCAAAATGTTCAAAGGAACATAGATGACACAAGTTGTATTTAAAGTGTCAAAGGTCAAAAGTAGGAACGCTTCATGTCTGGGAGTGCCCGCAAAGTACATGAACACTACCAGATAAGTCCCTCAGTGAAAAGTCAATAGTGGGACTCACAGGTAAAGGTGAGGTGAGGTGTCCACCTGGGCAGACACAAATGGACTTGCCCTCCCATGCACATGAGAATGGGTGTGGATGGGGAAAGTCCTGTCAATGTAATCTGCTAATGGTGGGTGGCCATATTGTGGTGATCTGCGTTCTCAGTGGACTGTCTCACAGATAATATCCATCTAATTTACTCTGTTAATATGCTATGGTCAGGTGTACGCATGAGGGACCCAACTGTGTGGCATTAACATTGGTCTATTCCCACACAATGCAGTCTATACAAATACTTAAACTGAACCTATCAGCTTCAACTTTAACCTCTTTGTATTGTGCCGCAGGAATTGTTGGCTAAAAGGCAATACCAGCATAAAAGGAAAAGTCCAGCACCACAGCAGTAGTAACTGTTTACCTACTTGACTGTCAGGCCAACCCATTGTTCTTGCCTTATTAGAAGAAGGAAATGTGAACATGCGACATACAAAGATTTCTGTCTGATATTTAGATAAGTATTTTGGTGGTAAGTCTACATGGAGCTCCTACATAATGGTGTACCAAATAAGGAATCTGAAATGTGATTGATGGTATGTGGTCTGTCAAATGCAAGTATTGTCAAAGATAATGAATGAATTCTATCACAATAAACTAGAGCATTTATAGCTCCAAAATGTCACTCTGAAAATCAAATGTTGAAATATCTCTTTATTAAAAGAAGGAAATGTCAACACGCTACATACAAAGATTTCTTCCTGATCTGTAGACAAGTATTTTAGTGGCAAGTCTACATGGAGCTTCCACATTATGGTGTACCACATAAGGAATGTAAAATGTTATTCATCATATATTATGTAGTCTGTCAATTGCAAGTACACTGTATTGTCAAAGATAATCAATGAATCATATGGCAATAAACTAGAGCATTTATAGCTCCAAATGTCACCCTGCAGATCAAATGTTGAATTTATCTATATGCTTATCAAAAGATACAATTTTTTCTCTCCAAGTCACAGTAAAAAATAATGCAATATAAATTTTTTACTTTGGAACCAATAGATAAATTAAGCAACAGTCATGATTAAATACATAAAAATATGGTATAGGAATGTGTGTAGACATTTGGATATATAATGTACAAAAAGTTTTCATTTCATATAAATCTAACAACTAGGCTACACATGAACAAGAATAAAATTGTAACATACAATGTTCAATTATGAACCCTTGGGCCTTTACAATGTACAAAAAGTTTTCATTTCATGTAAATGTAACAACTAGGATTCACATGAACAAGAATAAAATTGTAACATACAATGTTCAATTGTGAACCCTTGGTCCTTTTTAGCACTGCTGACGACAGGTTGTGGAGCTTATCCAATCACTCATGGCCATCTGTCTGTCTGTGAACAATTACTTGTCAACATGATAGTGTCTCTAATTTTTAAGTGAGCCTCTTGAATTTTTTTAGACATATTCTATGAATGAAATTATCAGTTTGTTTTGTTATTGGTGGCACTACCTAATGGATTACATAATACAGGGGCCAAAAAGTAGAAAAATTAAAAAATGCTCTGGTGTGTTTGATTTTCCGTTGATCCCCATGAAATTTGGTAGAAATACATGTGATGTGAAGACTATTATGTAGATGAACATGAAATATGATTTATTATTGGAAGAAATTTATGAAGTTCATTGTCTTGAGAAATAACAAAGCTAATTTCATAAAATGTACAACAAATGTGTATCATTTGTGGAAGTTGAATATTATTACCCTTGGCGTATGAAGTGCCAGAGGGTATTTTTTTTCCCCTGCATTGTCTGTCCGTCCCTCTTGTTGACGTTACCACGATATCTCAAAAAATTTTCACTGTAGCTGTACCAAATTTTTCTCACAGAAGGACCTTATAATGGACCAGGTTTCTATGGAAAATCAGCTTCCTCTGATTATTTTGAAATTTTTTATAAAACTTTAAAATGTATTTATTTGAAGGCCATCTGAGTGGCGTCAACCCTGATGATGTTACCCCAATATATCAAAAAATATTGATTGCAGCTTTGCCAAATTTTTGTCAGAGATGTATCTTATGATGAACCAGGTTCCTATTTAAAACCAGCATCTTCTGAATATTTTTTATCTTTTTATGAAACAATGTATTTATTTGAAAGCCGCCTAAATGGTGTCAACCTAGACAATGTTACCATGATATCTCAAAAAATATTGACCGCAAGTTTACCAAACTTTTATCAGAGATGTATCTTATGATGGACCAGGTTCCTATGTAAAACCAGCTTCCTCAGATTGTTTTAATTTTTTTTTATAAAACTTTTAATGTATTTATCTGAAGGTCGTCTTATTGGCGTCAATCCTGACAACATTACCACGATATCTAAAAGAATATTGACCACAGCTTTACCAAATTTTTGTCAGAGATTCATCTTATGGTGGACCAGGTCCAATTTAAAACCAGCTTCCTCTTTGTATTTACAAACTTTTTGTGAAACTTGTAAGTATTTATTTTCAAGGCCATCTGAGTGGTGCACAAGGGGAAGATGCTACCATAATATCTAAACAAGGATCCAATGCAGCTTTACAAATTTTTTTCCAGAGATGCACATTATAGTGGACCATACTCCTATGGAAAATCATCTTCCTCTGATTGTTTTTAAACTTGTTATGACACTTTTGAAATATTTATTTGATGGCCGTCTGAGGGATGCACAGTATAGTGGTAGCTCTGTCACCATAACTTCCCTCAAAAACACATCCAAAAGTACTCTTTCATTTCAAAGACAACAGTATGGAAATTATATGTTAAGTATTTCACAGCAAAGTCTAAAAAAATGCAGAATTGAGGGAAAAAAAGATTGTGGGCGTCAAGGGTAATCCATTCTCTGAACGCAATTTTATAGTATAAGTGACCTTGACATGCTATTTAAAGATCACTGTGGGAATATATTTCAGGTGATTTTTTTTTTTTAGCTCTGCTGCCTTGTCAGTCAGAAGAGCTATTGGAACCCATTTGTGTCTGTCTGTCCTTGCGTCCATATGTCCATCCGTCTTTAGACTTTTTACATTTTCCACTTCTTCTCAAAAACTACTGCATGGAATGTTTTGATTTTGCACATGGATGTTTCCCTGGTGGACCTATACAAAATTAACGAAAGAGATGATGATGCAGTAATTTTTCTATTTTTTTATGAATTTTTAAATTTAGTTTTGATAAAAAATAAACTTCCTTCATCTTAAGAACTACTTGGCCAATTGCTTTTATATTACATATAGGTCACTTGGGGTTACCTAGTTCTTATTTTGGCCACCAGGTGGCATTGCAAGTTTTTAAAAAAAATATGGATTTTTGTGTGTTTAAGGCTATTTTTGACTTCTTCTCCAGCACGGCGGAACAGAATTGCTTAAAATTTTATCAGAATATAATTTGACTTTAGATAATAAAAGTTTGCCAGAATGATGTGGATATGTTAACTTTCGATGAAGTTATGGGAACTCAAACTTTGCAACCATTGGTAAGTGCTGCCAATGCATAGTATATCTGGCTATTGTATTTACATTTTCGACTTCCTCTCAAAAAGCGGTGTTTTGATTTTTCACATGGATGTTCCCCAAATCTCTACCAAATTTGCCAAGGAGATGATGATGCACTAATTTTTCTATTTTCTATGAATTTTTTAATTTGCTTTTTATAAAATAAAAAAAACTTCATCTCAAAAATTTAAATGTGCAATGGGAAGCTTGCACCTTCATAGTTCCATTATTCCTACTTATTCGGCAATACAGTGCTGGGGAGTTCAGAGGCACATACGCACCCAGCACCACAGTGAAAACCCAGTATGGGCAAACATTAGCGACGATAAGAGAGCCGGATGGTAGAAGCTAGGAAGCATGGTAGCACCACCCTAGTAGGAATAATGGAACTATGAATGTTCAAGTCTTCCGTTGCATTGATATTACACATAGGGTCACCTTGGGTCACCTAGTTCTTATTTTGACCACCAGGTGGTGATGGAGGTATGGCAATCTTTTCTTATTTTTTTATGAATTTTTGTGTATTAAGGCTATTTTGTGACATTTTCTCCAGAACAGCTGTTCAAACAGAATTGCTTGAAATTTTATCAGAGTATAACTTGACTCCAGACAATGAAAGTTTGCGAAAATGATATGGGTATGTTGCAATTTTTTCTTATTTTTTTTAATGAATTTTTGCGTGTTAAGGCTATTTGTGACTTCTTCTCCAGAATGGCCAAACAGAATTGCTTAAAAGTTCCAGACAATGAAAGTTTGCAAAAGTGACATGGATATGTTAATTTTGATCTTTTTTTTTTTTTTTTTTGTTTTTTTTTTTTTTTTGTTTTGTTTTTGTTGCGATGGTCATTTCATCTGAATTTGTGGACAGAGATCCATATATACCATTACAGGAATATTGTACAGACAAAAATCTATGACTTGTGGCACGATGGCTCTACCAGTGGTAATTGTTGGAACTAAGATCTTAGGTATCAAAAACACATTTAATTCATCATTGTGATCATAAATTGAAAAATACTGCAAAATTTGCAACAAATATGCATCAGCCCAATGGTCAGATTTCATAATACAGTGAGACTTCATTATAACAACACTCAGATATCTGCCGTATTCACTTAATGACACAGGGTTTGCAGGATTTAAAGTTAAGTTCCTTAGTTATGTGACTCATTTATCTTATATTAAGATATCTGACACATTTTGCAGGGAACAAATGGTGTCATTATAATAAGGTTTCACTGTATGTTGTTGTGACAACCTATTTTTCAAGTAAACAAGCACTTGAGAAAAGGACACTTAATTCAATCTGTTGGTAAAGAATGAGGCAAATTATACCAAATGTACCACAAATATGTGCAGTGGAAGCTTGATATTGCATAATATGAATGACCTTGATTAATTTCTCAAGGTCATGGCAATGCATATTCAGGAAATAAAGTTTTTTTGATGGTCATCAGTTATAATTTATATGTCAGCAGAGCACGAGGCCCATGGGTCTCTTGTTTTTTTTGTTTTGTTTTTTTTTTCTTTCTTTCTTGAAACACAATTATGAGAAGAGTGTGAGTGTATGTTGCATGAAGAAGGTAAGGCATTTAAAAAAACTGCTGGGAACTTTACATGTATGTTTAAGACTTGAAAATGATCCTCCCAGCCAATTGTATGAGCAGGACAATACACGCTCTTACATGTTATGTCCACACATTTTATTCAGAAATTAATTTGATCAGGGAACAGGGAAACTCTACACCAACTCCACTCACTGCAAAATAGAGACACTTTACAAACAGAACACACCATAAAAAAGAGGATGACTGGAAGGACATGAAGTACGTAGGATGGTAAGCATGGTGAGACTACTGGATCATATTATTAAACCTCAGTTCATAGAATGAAATCAAATATGGATTAGTGCTAGTATGTGTGAAAAAATGCACTTTATGGGCAAATATCAGTTTGATTCTGCTCAATACTGGTATAGCCAACTATAAAAAATGTAATTTTTTTTTTTTTTTTTTTTTTTTTTTGGTTATGATTGAATGATCCCCTCTGGTCATATGCCATCAGATGAAGCAGATATTGATTTGTTTCGAGGGGATGTCAGTCAGTTTCCTTTTCTTCTTTAATTCCTAGTCCTGAGTTCATTATGTCTTTTATTTTTCCAAGAATTTTTTCTTTCTTTCCTTTCCTTTTCTTTTCTTTTCTCTTCTCTTCTCTTTTCCTTTCCATTCCTTCTCTTCTCTTCTCTTCTCTTCTCTTCTCTTCTCTTCTCTTCTCTTCCCTTCTCTTCCCTTCCCTTCCCTTCCCTTCCCTTCCCTTCCCTTCCCTTCCCTTCCCTTCCCTTCCCTTCCCTTCCCTTCCCTTCCCTTCCCTTCCCTTCCCTTCCCTTCCCTTCCCTTCCCTTCCCTTCCCTTCCCTTCCCTTCCCTTCCCTTCCCTTCTCTTCTCTTCTCTTCTCTTCTCTTCTCTTCTCTTCTCTTCTCTTCTCTTCTCTTCTCTTCTCTGGAGATTTTCTCAAGCACTATTTTTCTGAAAACGACCAAACTTGCTATGGTGACTGACCTGACCTGTGAAATTATGCATCTCATTTGGAATAGTCATGATGTTTAAATGTATGCAAATTTAGGGGCAATTAAAATTTCGAAAGCTCCGTATCTTCCAAAATATTGCAGATACTCAAAATTTCAATGTGCATATGTAGGTTTGTGACACCTGCCAATATAATGGAGAGTATAAATTAAATAGAATTTCAAATTATGCTAATAAGGGGCTTTGAAAAAAATTGAAAGTTGAATATCTCCAAAACTATTATACATAAACATGCCTTTTCAACTTCAATTTTTAGGCTTGTGGCAAAGCCATATCCAATGAACCATGAACCAAAGTTGTAGAATTTTAATTTATGCAAATAAGGTAAACATGCAAAATGTAAATCTTATGTATTATAGATAGAGGTGCCATTCCTACTTCAATTTATGGGTTTGTGGCAAAGCTCCATCCAATGAACCATCAATAAAAGTTGTAGGCTTTCAATTTATGCAAATTAGGCACATACACAAAATTAAAATGTTGAATAGCTTCAAAACTGTTATAGATACTAGTTTCATTCCAACTTCCTTTTATAAGTTTGTGACATGGCCACATCCAATGAACCAAGAACCAAAGTTGTAGCATTTTGCTGTATAAAAATTAGGCTAATACACAAAATTTAGATTATGTTGAACAATGGCAAAGTGTAACATTTCAAACTATTATCATTTTGAAGGCACCCAGACAGATTTGGTGTGAATCAAATCTTCTTTTCTAGTTGCTTTTCATACAGTTAATAAAATCCGGTTTCAGATGCTTTCCTGGGAAGTGTGGCAGTGGTCTTCTTCCAGATTAGTGTGACGTGTGCATGAAAGACTGATTAGGAGAGCCTCTCAGGGACTGCTGTGACCATTTGCCAGTTAGCCAAATGCTGTTTCTTGAATTTGGCTTACGAAATGTGTAAATGCCTAAAATGTATTAAAATGATTGGTAAAGAGCCAAGGCAGAATTATTGTTAATTATGCCAATATTTTCAGTTCTGGCTACAATCAATTTTTAAAGTCTAGACCTGTCTGTGTCTGCTACATTGGCAGTACAACTACGACATGTTACTATGCAGTGAAGGAGTTTTCAGGAGTATTTTATGTAAAAAAAAAAAAAGAAAAAAAATGTATTAAATTTTAAATACATGTATCTTATGTGGATGGAGCTGTGCTAAGTTTATTAAAGACATGTTTTCTGGGAGTTGAGGGAGCATAAATAATTGGGATATGTTCCAGCAGACTAACTCGCAGCCAGCATAGCTGACATCCTTTCACCCCATTCATAAGTCCTATTTGCACACATTGATTTTTTTCCACTGAAACTCTGACTCATCCCATTCAGTACATGGAGGGCTCAATTGTAACCCTGCAAATGCATTCACGTGATGAATAAAGTTGACAATATAGTTACCATGTGTTACCAGATTTTAACCCCTTTCTAATCAGAACAAAACTGAGTCAACAGCTTTCTGTGGGGAACATTTTCTCCATTGCCCTATTAAATGTGATACCCTGTCTCCAATTGCAAATTGAAAATCCAGTTGTAGTGGCTGGCAGATAGGAACAATGTTCAATTTATAGAATAAATACTCCCCCCCCCCCCCAAGGAAAAAAAAATTATAATAATGAAATAAGATAAAATAAGAGATGACAGTGTCTTCTAAAAGTTTACATTACTGTCATTGTAGGGCTTAAAATATTTTGGAGGGTCATATATTTTTATGGGTTGGTGGGATACAGGACTATAGTGACATTTTAAGACATTTTGATCCAGTCGTCTATGTTTTGGCCTTTTTAATTCTCATTCCTGTTATATCTGTAAATCAAAACACTTGATTTTCCAGCATATATAGACTTTGAGTTATCATTACAACAACACTTTCCTTGAATAGACTTGACTCAATTATCAAGAATATATTACAATTAAAACAAAAATGGATTGTGACGAACTCAAGAATCGTTTACTCTGGATGAACAAACAGTCAGTGGTTTATACCTGGAGTTAAATAGTTTGTCAAAAAGTACTGCACTGACTTGCCAGATATCTTCTATATCACACTATGCCTGTGAGTAAAAACTGACTTGAATACTTTGTGCCAGTTTATTAGAATAAATGTAAAGACTGTGTCCTGGTCATGAGTCAGTTACATTCACATACAGTATAAACTAGATGGAAACTTTCAATGCAATCACCCAAATACCTGCTTGTAACTTTTACCTTGTGTCAATTTAAATGCAAATTACCTACAAGGAGACCACCTAGGTCTGTGCTAGATGTAGCACAGAGCCAGCAACCTGATACATCCCATCTGAGTTGTTAGTGCAGCCAGCTCCACAATGTGTCACCCAGGTCTGTACTAAATGTAGCACAGATCCTACCACCTAATAGGGTCTGTCTAAGTTAGCACAGCCACCTCCACAAGGTGTCAGCCTGGTTTGTGCTGAATGTAGCCTAACAGCTTAAACGGAACCTATCAGGAGGCTGCTTCTGTGCTACATCCAGCATAAACCAACCAGCCACCTGATACAGTGATAGGTCCAGTTTAAGCTGTTACTACAGCCATCTCCATAAGGTGTCAGCCTGGTTCATGCTGAATGTAGCACAGAACCAGCCACCTGATAGGTCCCGTTTAAGCTGTTAGTACATCCATCTCCATAAGATGTCAGCCTGGTTTATGCTGAATGTAGCACAGAACCAGCCACCTGATAGGTCCCGTTTAAGCTGTTAGTGCAGCCATCTCCATATTTAAAGGTGTCACTTGACACATGACCCAGTGAAAATACAACCAGATATGACTTGGATACTGTGCTTTGTGGCTGAGTAGGTATGAAAAAGTGAATTTTGGTATACTGGGTGTATTAGGTTGTTCTCATCCTTATCCAATCATATGAGAAATAGAGCCTTACACTGTCTTATTTTAACCATATTTTCAGTGTGAAAGTCTCTTTTAAGCTGGTTAAAAAGAAGGATTGAACTTTGAAGGTGTATTTTACTCCATTCACTCATGTCATCATGCATGACTCTGTTGTGAAAGTGACAGATCCTGACGATGGGAAAATTTTTGTACCATATGACGCAACATAAGCTATTCAAAATAAATCCAGTTTGGATCTGGTAAACATACCACACCTCCACGTGACTGTATTTACATTAGGTAAAGTTACAAAGGATAACGAAGAGGCTAAAATAGCAACTTGAATGGATGCTCTAAAATTGATTAAAGTGTGTTTCCTGTACAAGCTAAAATGACTGAACTATTATTGAGATAGCCAGGTACAGAAAGTCATAGGGCTCATTTAGTTTCAGGTGTGTCCTCACCTTCTTCAGGAGCCAAGATTTGTGAACAACTGTCCACCTATGCTCGGGTATCCAGTATATATATGAGTGTATATGTATATCCCTTTGTAGCTTTGAATTTGCAAACATGAGCACATTCTATTGTTTATATTAGCTCATAGCTGGACTGATTTATATCCATAATTCCATATTAAGTTATGTTTGATTCATAGATCCTTGGGGATCCACAGATGTAAGAAACGCAAAGTGATGGGCCTAAGGGTGGACAGCTTATCTACAGCTGCAGAAATAACTGAAAGCAAAGCTGTCTAAGAATGTTGAGAGAATACTTTCACCTTGACCTATGGATGTCTTCCAGGACTAGTGTATCGTAGCGTGACTTATGAATCCATGGGCATAGGCCATAACATGTGCATGGTATTAGCCATCAGGTCTAAACTGCCTCGTTACTATAGAAACTGGTTGAACTAATATCACACATGTACGTGCAATGTATATCCTGACTATGTGTCCTGTCCCTGAACACAGCTACATGTGGACAATTTCCAGGCATATGGAAAGGTGAAACCATTTGTATGTGTAGGTCCAAACTGTTGCCTCCAAAGCAGACCCGTGCTGCATATTTTGTCTACTCCGCTGTGAAGTAACACAGAGCTTGGTCTGCTTTGCAGGCAATTTCTTCCCATGCATTTTCCAGCATGTGTAGTAACATGGAACTTCGTCTGCTTTGCAGGCAACCCAAACTGTAACTGATGTCACTTATTTTTATCTGGCACAAAACCTTTGGTTGGGAGCTTTACTGGTCAGATTTGCATTCAAATTATGAAAGTTTACAAATTTTGCTATTTAAATTTGGGACACTGATGCAGCGTAGCTTTCAGTTGCAAGCAATGTGGACAGATATATAATATTTGGCAGGTAACATCTGATGGCATAGAAAAGGTTGGAATTTTTCAGATAATTGTAGTTAAAGGGGAATGTCATCAGCATGTGGCAGTGTCTCTGGTCTGAGTATGTCAATTTGAAATGGTTAAATTGATATGAAAAATTCAGGATTATGAGCGGTTTATTTGAACACACTGGTGCGCCAGCAGAGATCAACAGTAACCAACAGGTGGCAGTAGTGTGCTGACAGCATGCACACCACACTCCCTCAGGGTTGATCTGTCAGACTGCCAGCCTTCAGGATATTAAGCAGGTAATATTTTACCATCTTTTGTGACTCTGTTGCAGATTTTGGATGTAGTTTTTCAGTATTCAGGAGAACTAGTCTATAAGAACCATGTCTGGTAATATTTGGCAGGAATAGGGCCAGGGTGGCAGAATTAGGCTCAATGGCACTCTGTGTGCGCATATTATGAATGAGAGGCACCAGTATGTGTACATACTGCTGTTAGATGACTCAGTGCTGGCTGGCATGGTAATGTGTAAAGATACGTATATGTTGTACTGTCTGGTGTATTTTAGATGGTCACTTGCAACCCTGTGTGGACCATTTTGACTAGTCCTACCCCACATATCCATGGTGAGCACAGGACTGCTGGGTATACCAGTGATATAACTATTGATTTGGCCACTAATCTCTGTGTAGGCCAAAATCAATACATTCTGTAATTGTAAGGTGTACATGGGTTAAGTTAATGCAATTAGACTGGCGACAGTGATGCTTGAATCCAGGAGAGACTGTAAATGATTATCTCTTTCACCGTGTGCCCACTTCTGTGCCATTGTAGCATTGTGACCAGGGCAGAGAAAACAATGGCTGAGAAACAAGATTCTTTACCACACAATCATGATTATTAACACTATGAAGACTGACGTAGGCCCACAAGTTTTATGTTTAATGTAACATCAATACATTTATTATCATCAGTCTATACGTACAACACAGACTTGAACCTACAACACACTGGGATAGAACAAACAGGAAGTCAGCAAGGAATGGAGACTTCAAAATCTGGCCTAGATCCACCTCAGAATAAAGCACTGTGGGTAAAAAAAAATTCATCTCACCTTCAAGTTTATGTGGTAAAAGTTTTTGGGATGTTTCTCAACTAGTGATATATCTCTTTAAGTTGTTTCATTTGGAATTTTTTGCAGGCAGGAATACTTGACAGTTGTCTGTATCTGTACACCTTGCTTGAATCAGTAGAGAGAAGTACATTCTGGTATATGACATTGGGGACCTCCTAAAGGGGTTTAGTGCACAAAAAAAGATATATTAGAGTGCCCACTGAAGCTGATAATGGTATACAAAATGCCCTTTTTGGTGCCCACTTAGTGGAGGGTCCATTAACATGAGACATATAAAGAAATCAAAACAAGACTTAGAGTGAAAACTGAAGAGAACATTTCAATTAAGACAGGTGCATACTGAGTGGAAGTGCCCACTCAGACATGTTTTACCACAGTGTTTAAAGATGTTACACATCGATATTGTACACTATAATATAACATACATTAATATTACTGAAAGAGATGGGAGTATAAAATGTAACCACAGACTCAAAGTGTAAAAGACCTGTCTTGTGGATATGAATAAGATGGTAAGTGATGAGACCAGACATGGTTGGTACATTGTATTTTATTTTTTAATTCAAGTGTTGATTGTTATGATGATATATGTGTTTGACACATGTATGTGTTTGGCATCCACTCTGACACTGAGGTAACAGAGAGGAAGAATAAGCTAGTGCATGGAGGTGTACCTTACATTGGCTGCCTGTAATGTCTGCCTCACTGTATACATACAGTGTCACTGATATGGTGTCTGGATATGCTCTGTTGGCTTCTTGCCATCCTCAGGTCTGGTACGGCATGTGAGCATCTACAGTTCCATGTGTAATTGTCTGACCCTTTCTGTTAGACTCTAGCACTACATATATATCAGAGTTGATTTGGGAAAATCTCTCTCTCTCTCTCTCTCTCTCTCTCTCTCTCTCTCTCTCTCTCTCTCTCTCTCTCTCTCTCTCTCTCTCTCTCTCTCTCTCTCTCTCTCTCTCTCTCTCTCTCTCTCTCTCTCTCTCTCTCTCTCTCTCTCTCTCTCTCTCTCTCTCTCTCTCTCTCTCTCTCTCTCTTCTTCCTCTCTATGCTTTGCTTCCATTCTCTCCTCCTTCCCACCCTCCCTTCGTACCACTATATTTTTCTTCCTGTCCATCTCTTTCTCATTCTTTTCAGAGCAAGACAATTTGTTTTGAAACTACTTGTCGTTAGGACAAATGACAGAAAATATTCACTTCTCCTCCTTATTATATCACATATGTTAATAAAGTGTACCAAAGTTTTGGTTTAAAAAAGCATGTTTTAATGCAAATCATTACATGTCAACTAAATTTGAAATTGAACAGATTATGAATTTTGCCATTAAAATTACTTGTGCATGGGACAAGTGATATTTGAAAGTCACTTGTCCTCAAAAGGATTTCACTTGTCCGGGAAAATAGGATCATAGGAATTTTTGCACCCTGCTTTGACTCTCTCTGTTTGTGTCCTCTCTCCTCTCACGCTTCCTCTCCCCTCTCTGTCCCCAGAACTACATGTGAAATGACCAGAGTTCCCTGCTAATTCACATTTTCTGTCACTATCATAATTCTACCAACAGTGGTAAAAGATTACATTGTATTTGTAATGAAACAATATGTGCTCACCAGACAATTGTGAGAACCATTAGTCATCATAAATTGTCTGCACCCTTGACCTCCCTGGACCACATGTAGAGGATACGTACCACTAGCATGTATGTGTTGTCAAAGTGGTGCCCTCAAGAGAAGCAAAAAGTGTAATTATGGCTCTGTATAGTAGCATGGCTGCATGGGTTGCATGGGTGTGGAGGACAGGTATGTACGTGGCATCAGATGTCTAGGGACATACTTGCATGCACTGGCCCCAGCCATCTGTAGGTCACATGTACAGCCACAGTTATGTACCCATTGTTTGTATTATCAGTACATTTTTGTTGGTAACTTGCATAGAGCTTGTATTGCAAGCAAATAAGTTTAAAAGCATACTTGGGTTGATGGTAGACCTTTGGATAGATACAGTAAATTGATCATTAAGACCCTTTGAATTTGTAATATTTAATAATCTGATGTGATTGTAAGCCATACATTTTTATGTGTAGGCCTATTAATTTGCTGTATATTTTGTGTGTATTTTATCTTCCCCAATTACGGGTGCTCAGTAAGTCATCATCATCATCATCATCATCATCATCATCATCATCATCATCATCATCATCATCATCATCATCATCATCATCATCATCAGTTGTTTTTTGACTGTCACACATGTTCAACAGCAGGGGATAATTGAGTAATATATGACGGTGTGTATTTGCAGTGGCAAGCTTGTGGGCATATTTTAGCAAAACATTACAAGCCTAAGCCCTAGATGTTGCACGTTTACATGCACATATGATTATCTCTGAAAATCAGGGCAAAAATGTGGACGAAAATTGGATTCATGACAAGTAATAATTTTTGGATGGCCATTCATGTGCATGTGGCAGAAATTGCCAGCCCATTCCAATAAGACACCATGTTTGTGAAGACACCAGTTGTATTTCACCAATGTTACTGTACTTTAAGTGAAAGATCATCAGCTTTAAGTGGTCACTTTTGGACCTGCCCTAGGTTTGGGGATGGTATATAGGTGATAAACTACATTCAAATGGTGTTAGTCAGGGTTTCCTCCAGAAAAAAAAAAAAAATGGTATGGAAATGTGCCAAAGGCATGTCCCCTGCTGAAACCATATCACTTGTCAGAGGGCCCTGCCCAGAAAATCTTTCAAATTTAGATGCTCCAGAATCAATTCTATGGCACGTCTGGAGGCTAAATGATCAAGACGGCTTTGAAAGTCTTAATTTTTAGCACCAGAATTTTTACCCATTTTACCCTGTGGCAAAAACCTGGTTAGTGACTTTGCATGTAGTCAAATTAAAATGCACTGGTTTGGTGTAGGATTAAAAGCATGCAAACATAATGTGAGTTATCTTTCTGAATTTCCTTTATAATTAAAAAAAAAAAAAAATTATAATAAGTACATGTAAGTAAGCAGGTAAGCAAGCAAGCAAACAAGCAAGCAAATTGAATAAAGTGGCACTAGAATGTGGGGTTTGTGGTTTCCATCAGGTGGACCTGTTATTTTTCCATCAATTTCATTGGCATATCCTGAATTTTGAGCAGAATAAAATGTGGAACTTTGAAAGTCAATTCAATTTCATTTGATTTGCCCAGATTTTGTAGAAGTAATTGTCAACCCATTGACTGCAGAAATTTGAAAAAAGAAAAAAAAAATGGATGGGTTTGTGTATTTTTACCTCAGCTGACTTGTCAGTCAGCTGAGGTTTTTTGAGGGTCCGTCGTCCGTCCGTCTGTCCGTCCGTCCGTCGTCCACAATTCACATTTTCGACTTCTTCTCAAAAACCGTCAGCCAGATTCACTTCAAACTTGGTGGGGATGTGCCTTGGGTAGGTGTCTACCAAGTTTGTTCAAATGGTCACGGTCCAGTGATTTTTGGATTTTTAATGAATTTTTTGTTCTTTTTTGGGTAAATCTTAAAAAATCTTCGTCTCCGAAACCGCTCACCCAATTGCTTTGATATCACACAGGAACACTCCATGGGACTCCTAGTTCTTAATTTGTTCACCAGGTGGCGCTGCAATTTTTTCCTATTTTTTTATGAATTTTTGTGTGATATAGCTATTTTCGACTTCTTCTCCAGAACCGTCACTCAGATTAAGCTGAAACGTGGTGGATATGTTCCTTGTAGAAGGGTCAAACAAAGTTGTTCACTATGTGGGAATGCTGCAGATTCCTGATTTTTAACGATTTTTTCAATTCGGGTACTTGTCGGTCAATGCAGCTTTCCTATTGATTACTATGGAAGTCAATGGGCATTCTAATGCTAATTCACATTTTCTACTTCTTCTCCAAAACCGTCATCCAGATTAACTTCAAACTTGGTGGCAATGTACCTTGGGTGGGTTTCTACGAATTTTGTTCAAATGTTCATGCTCCAGTGATTTTTGGATTTTTAATGAATTTTTTTGTTCTTTTTTTTTGACAAATCTTAAAAAATCTTCTTCTCCGAAACTGCGTATCCAATTGCTTTGATATCGTACATAGACACTCCCGGGGACACCTAGTTCCCAATTTGTTCACCAGGTGGCGCTGCAATTTTTTTAAGGAATTTTTTGTATGGTTTTGCTATTTTTCACTTGTCAGAACGGTCCCTCAGATTAAGCTGAAATGTGATGGATATGTTGTTGTGGAAGGGTCAAACAGTTGTTAACTAGGTGGCACTGCTTTGGATTCCTGATTTTTAAGGATTTTCAATTCGGGTACTTATCGTTCGATGCAGTTTTCCTATTGATTACTATGTAAGTCAATGGGCATTCTAATGCTAATTCACAGGACAGCTGACACGAAATTTACTGTTTACTTGATAACTTGAGATCTGTTTTGAGTTCGCTACACATGTTAATTATTCTGTATGAAGGTCATGCTGAGACAGTACATGAATGACCTTGACCTGGTTTGTGGGGTCACAGTGCAACATACATGAATTTTACTCTTCATTATAACTTGAGAACTACTTGAACTTTGATGTATCCCTTGCTGTATCCCTCAGGACAAAGCCTCGCTCTATCCCTCAGCACAGACAGACAGACAGACAGACAGAGAGGGAGGGAGGGAGAGAGAGAGTTTATTTTGTGTTTGAGTATTGTCCATTGTTGATAACCAAATGTGATGTTATAAACAAAAATGAAAATAAAAATAGCATTAACCTTCATTTGGCATTTATGATATGATCAACTGAGTGTAGTACATATATAGATCAATAAAGCTTTGAAAATGTCACTCGCAAATGAAGCCTTTAAGGCTGTTGTATTGGCCACAGGTTTATTTGCTGATTATCAAACAGACGACAATAGAAGAAAAAGTAGTTTGAGAGGGAAGTGATAAGATTCCTCAATGGACAATAGACATGACATGTCCTACCACAGATTACAGTTTTTGGATTTAAACCAGAAATGGATAATTCAATGTCAAGTACAAAGGAAAGTAGACATCATGTATGCAGTCCAGTATTGAAAACTTAGTTAAAGCAGCATAAAGTTGACACCTTCGTGTGTACCGTTTTGTCAATTCCCGAGAGTAACACAAAGTAAAGAGCATTATATGCACTACCAGAGTGGACCCTGAGGCTAACTTGGTGAAGCAGACCCTGTAATGGCCACCACTTGGATTGGTGTTTGAGTAACATTAATGTACTACATTTATGTACACCACTGGGACAGTTCCTCACAGTAGCTTATATGTGTTATTTGTGGCTTCACTAATAGATGGTGAGCTTTGACATGGCTTCATGTTATGCATGGTCAGTGGTGAGAATTTGTCGGGCAGCCTTCATGAGGACGTATCTTGGGTGCACATGTAAGTGTCATAGAAAACCACCTGCTGTATTGAACCACAGACACTTCCAGAAATATAGGTCATAATAGACAAGCTGCAGGGACATTTATGAAGGAGTAAGTTGTTTGCCCAAGAACAATCACCTAGAGATTTTCAACAGTGTACAAGCAGAGCAATTGCCCCATTTTGTTTATGAGTTGCTGGTTTGCTTTTGATGTGTCAGTCAGCACCAGGAAGCCAGTAGCAGCACTCATGCAGGCGGACTTTATTAAGCTTGGCCTTGATTACTATGCCAAGCTGTAGTTTTCCAGTGTGATTAATCAACAGCTATTAGCATGCTTAGTCCTGGGATATTGCTTTAGTTAATCAGCAGCTATTAGTTAGATGTCTGTGGATATTTGTGAGGGCACCCACAGACTTTTGAAATGGGAGGTGGAGTCACTGACTTTAAGTGTACTGACCTTAAAAGAACATTCCCCTCATATGAAACTTGGTGTAAATATAGTCCAATGGCCTTTATCTCCCTTTCCATGTGTGTAATCATCAGGAAAAATTTATTAGGAGCAATATATTGGCGAAAAATGAGGCTGAAATTTCCAGTTCTAAAGCAGCGCCATGCTTCCATATTTAGTGAAGTCAGTCTTGACAGTATGCTTCCCTGAGCGCTGCTGTAGAGGGCTCCTAATGAAGGCAGTAACTCAAACAGGAAGTTGACTTCTTGTTCAGGCGGCTGTAGGAGATGAGGAACATGCACCCTCTGACAAAGAATTTCATCAGGAAGAAGAAGAATACGGGCTGTATGACCCCATCAACACTGGAGAAAGTAGCGTCCGTTTCATTCCCTACCAGGTTGAACCAGAAATCGAAACTGATCCTCGAGTAAGGGGCATTGAACAGGTGAACTTATGTCCATGTTGCACTTGCAGAGGGAGGACTTTGCCAGGACTTTGTTGCCAAGCAGCCATTGTAACAGTCTCCTGGCTGCGTGGACTTCCAGTGATCCACGTGCCATCATTTTGTTTTCGTAACTTTGTTGGTACGGATCCCTCTTTTAAGGCTGATCTCTTGTTCGGCAGTTGCCCAATAGAAACAGCCATATAATCTGTGTAACCATCATCTGCAAAATGTTCAACACCTAACTTTTGATGATTGGATGGAATGAAGTTTTGTCTGTTGAGACAGCGAACCCATTCTCTCCATAATGCGTGATCCTTTGGAAATGAATGCCACGGCAAATTCTATTTCTTATTTTTCCTGCTTGTTGCACAGGTAAGCAGAGCATTGAGGCATGCTTTAAAGCTTGGATATGGTCCCCACAAGATAAACATTCACCTGTCACTTGAGCGTTGCAGCGACAATACCAGGCTACCGGTGGGTGACACAGTAAGCACTCAGAATGAGTTGTCTAGACTGACGTCACAAGCGGAAATGCAACTCTCCATTTAGTGTGAGTGGAGGCGTGAAACAGCAAGCATGGTGCTAAACATGAAATGTGAATTTGAACGTGGAATGCACTGTTTGAAACATGATCGTAATATTCTGTAATAAAGTTTTATTTAGAAAAATGTTAAGAATTCATTAAGCTTTTCAGGGCGGGAATGTTCTTTTGAGTGACCAGTTGACAAGGGGATGTGTCCACTGGTAGTAGCTGTGTGTGCCCTCGTGTGGGGTATAATGGCCACACCTTGATGTGATTCTTACATATGCCAAACAGAAAGAGGCATCACACCATTTAACGGTTAAATGGTGTGATGCCTCTTTCTGGTTTTGAACCTCATGTACAGGTGTGTGGTGCTAGTTAGCATTAATGCTGCTGTCTGCCTTAAAGACGTTCGGTACACTGGTCAAACGAATTTAGAAATCTCTGGTTTTTGGTGTGAACCAAGATATTGGCATTTGAAACAAAATGCAAGCAAAAAATTGGCATGTCACGGTGCTACTTTTGTCGCTAGGTGGCGCTACATATAAGGACTACAGAAATTTTATAGCAAACATTATATATGCGGGTAAAAGCAAAAAAATAAATTAAGGATGCAAAGATATGCATAAAATAACTCAATATGAATGTAAGCAATGTATATCAAGCCTTTTAATAACAAATATGTGAACAAAACATGCTGGAATGTGACTTTAAATTCATCTCGTCTTGCAAAAATGTATAAGTGCTCACATTATTTTTCAAGTTTGAAGTAGAAAAAATATTTACAAATCCCTGAAAAATTGTAGGGGGTTTCCAAAATATGCACTGATTTCATTGATTAACAAAAAAAGATATCATACGGTGCTATTTTTTCCGCAATTGTACAAAGAATTCATGCATGTTGACTGAATTTGTTCTAAGTTCATAGGTACAAGGTATCCATTCATTGTCTAACTTCGATACCATATCAATATACATGTATGTAGGTTAAATAAACGGCAGTACGTCGTTAATTTTATATTCCAGTCATAATATATACTTTCATAGTTTTACTGAGAAGAGGCAAACATTGTAAGATTCTCTCCATAGTGCAATACAGCAATGTGGAAAAAGAGGTAAAAATAGGAATATCAAAAATTATAGTTGCCTTAATACATTGTCGAATAGTAACACAGGCAGCACATTGTCAAATATGCCTGTGCCACCTTTTGACGCTGGGGAATTACTGCGGTCCCCAAGTTGGGACAGCGTTTATCGTACCACATTCACAAGAAATGTAAAGTACACTGGCCAAGCCATATCGTTTTTCTGATTCTGTATTTTTAGGGACAATGTTTTTTTTTACATTCCTCGCATACAAGATTATCGGCTAGTACACTTAGTTCCACTATTTTACGACCTTCGTCCCAGTTATAACTGTCGGTGTTTACATGTGCATGTGGCATTGGGGAAGTGGGCGTGGAACTTTCGACGGTGGCTTGGTCAGCGTTCGCTGATTGTGTACATGCGTTTTGGTTTACCACTGCCGTATTTCGACGTATTCTGCCTTGTTTTAAAGCATTTAGTCCTTTGTTTTGGCACTTGTTAACAAACCGCCCATTCTTTTTCCTTTTCACTCTTCGTAAACAATCCATATTTCTCAAACGGAACTGTGCAAAATAGGAAAAGCGAACAGCAGCTAGTGCAGGTATCGACAAATACCAGCTCTAACTGCATAGAGGCATTGGACCATAAATGGTTGCGCATAACGCGGTGTACCGAACGTCTTTAAGCAGTGGTCTGTGATACCCTGTAACTATACCACATTTAAAGTATAAACATTGTGCTCCTTTCTTCCTATATATAGGCTGTACTTGGTATGGTAGCTATAGCACTTTTTGAACCAAGCGTGATCCACATATCTTGCTAATACTGGGTATTTCAAACTGAGCAGGGACAATGGACTTTTCTCTTGATTTGGTTCATATCTAACTACAGACCCCACGGTTTGATACTTATCACAATGCACTTTTGATACAGCTCACTTGACAACAGCAGTCAGATACTGTAAGTTGTAAATTGCTCAAAAGTGATAGATCTTTTAACCAATGTTTTCTTTTGCTGATATTGTAATTATGTAATTCAAAATTAATTCATTGTATAAAATGAATCATAATTTTGGAAATGTTTTTACAACTGTATAGATTTGGAAAGGGGTGGGGGGGTTTTGATACTGGAATATTTGGGCCCCCATCACACCCATTCAGTTAATGATTTAGTATTCTGTTTGGGGGGGGGGGGTAGGCTTTTGGCTGTGGAACATTTGGGCCCATATCAGATCATATCAGTCAACCCACAACATGTCCAAATGGAAGTTAAAGGGAAAGTGGGAGGGACTGTTGGTTCTGAAATATTTAGGTTCCCCATTATATCACTGTCAATGCATTCAAGGCAGTTTACTTATTAAGGTTGGGTGGGGGGGGGGAGGCTTGTAGTTGTGGGATATTTGAACCACCTGTCATACTAACTTAGTCTATAAGTATGTGTATAACTGGAGGAAGGCTTTGTTACTGGAATATATGGGTCTCCTGTCACAATTCTTCAGTCAGTGCAGTACAAGTATACATTGTACATGGGAGAGGAGGGGCCTTTCGGTTCTGAAAAATTTGCCACCTATTAAATTAGTTGACTCACTCCAGAATATGCATGAATGGCATTTGGAAGGGAAGGGGTGGTTGGTCCTGGAAAATGTTGCCCCCCCCCCCCCCCCCATCCAGTAAGTTCTTTCATTGCAGAATATGTGTAAATGGATTTGGGAATAACTGGATGGGACCTTCTGGTTCTAAAATATTTAGGCCCCCTCCAAATATAAGAATTTCTATGAGGCTTCTGTTCCAGTATATTAAGCAATCTAACTTTTGCTCATTGAAGTAGGCAGGGGATTGCCATTTTGATGCATATGAGCATACTACAAAAGATCCCATTGCTACTTTAATGTGAACAAACTGAATTAGGATGTTGGGAGGTTATAAATGTATCTCTTTTTGCATTGTTCATACGTTTATCTCTCTTTTCATTTTTTTTTATGTGTACATATATGTGTGTACATACATATATTGTGTGTATTAATTACTTATTAGACTATACCTGTAACAAGGTTTATGTCAAAAAAGTTCATATGTATGGACTTAGTTACGGAATTGCTGATCCTCGAAAACTGAACAGCAAATCATGTCAAATATTTTTTATTTAATATATGCAAATCACATTACTGTATACATATTGTAAGGGGCCCCAAACCTTCATGGACGGGCCCATTCATGGGGGGGGGGGGGGGGAATGATACCTCTATAAATGGGCAAATCTCTGTGTCAAAGATGGTAAAATATGTTGCTGTTTCCAAACTAGCAACTTAGATAAAATTGACTGAAATGTCATTGTCATGATTTTCAAGCACATTGCTTGACACAAGGAGTCATAATTTCTTTGGAATACATAGTCTTTATTCCAGCCATAGTTTGCTGTGTGGTAATGTACAAATCATGATGGCTGGTTGTTATGGTTACCTAGTAGCAGGGTAAAATATTTTGGCAAGAAATTAATGTACATGTCCTGCATTGACCCCCCTGCATTGGGTCGTGACCTATCAGTTTGATTAGTATCATCATGATAAGTACAGTCAAAAGTAGAACCAATCAGAAAGGTCTTGACCAATACCAATCTGAATGTGGTTAATATATCTCATTTGGTGGGTATACACTCAGAGGTATTAACCAATTAGAGTATATCCCTGATAGGCATAATCTCTTCTTCAGTTAATCCCACATTTGCTCTCTCTTCATGCTGTTGGGTTCACCTAAGTGATCAAAATGTGTTCTGATATAATTTTCAAGGACAGGTGGTTGACTTCTGCAGGACAAGCTGGTGTGGACTTGCAAAATACTTACTCAAAGTCTGCTTGTTGCCTGTTGTGCATTATCATTTCCTGGACCACACTGTAACATGTCCTTGTGATGGTTGTACTGTGTCTTATTAGGTGGTAGATTAGCATGTCCACATGTACCTGACCATAGTTACATGAATGTCACCTCCTATAAACATGCACGCTATGGGTGTTACATCAGTGCCTGACAAGATACAGTATCGGAAACTGGTCACACCTTAATAGACTTGAATTTGCCTTCATAGGCCTTGTACAGTCTTTTCTGCTTGAAAAATACTTAGCCAGATTGAAAAATAAAAGCAAAAAGCAAAAATAAGAAAAAAGTTCAGGCATGCACAAATGTTGTTAGCCAGATGAAAGAAACATTAACATTTGGCTAATTGGCAAATGGTTGAGATGGTCTTGATCTAATTATCAAGCAGCCATGGAGCGGATGTGTGGCTTGGTTTTGTAAGCAGTGGTTGCATGTATAATTTATCTCATGGACACATAATGGCAGTCAGTGACAGAGTGCTTGGTTGGCTGTTAGAAATAATTTTAGACTCATCTATCTTGTGTTGCCCTGAATTGGCTTTGCCTATCAGTCTGGAGATGTCTGTGTGTGTTGTGATGCAGGAGACCATAGGCACTCTTTAATACCCATGAAATAATGACAGGCAGATTGTTTGTTTGTTTTGCTTTTTTCTGTCTGATCCTTTAACCACTTGCAGCTCAGCTTCAGCTGTAAGGATGTTGCTTGTATATTATGAGCTGTATTTATGTTGCTCCTATATTGTCAGCTGTATGGATATTCTTCCTATATTGTCAGCTGTATGGATATTCTTCCTATATTGTCAGCTGTATGGATATTCTTCCTATATTGTCAGCTGTATGGATATTCTTCCTATATTGTCAGCTGTATGGATATTCTTCCTATATTGTCAGCTGTATGGATGTTACTCCTATATTGTCAGCTGTATGGATGTTACTCCTATATTGTCAGCTGTATGGATGTTACTCCTATATTGTCAGCTGTATGGATGTTACTCCTATATTGTCAGCTGTATGGATGTTACTCCTATATTGTCAGCTATATGGATGTTACTCATATATTGCCGGCTGTATGGATGTTACTCATAAATTGTCAGCTGTATGGATGTTACTCATAAATTGTCAGCTGTATGGATGTTACTCCCATATTGTCGGTTGTATGGGTGTTGCTCCCATATTGTCAGTTGTACGGATGTTACTCCTATATTGTCAGTTGTATGGATGTTACTCATATATTGTCAGCTGTATGGATGTTACTGATATATTGTCCACTGTATGGATGATACTCATATATTGTGGCTGTAGAGATGTTGCTGCTATATTGTCAGCTGCATGGATGTTACTCATATATTGTCAGCTGTCTGCAGCATCATATCAAGTATTTTACTAGTCATGAATTTGAACAAATCACATCATTGTTCATGTTCATCTGCTATCCATAATTCAGACAAATTGCCTGCTATACAGTATTTATATACCAGTTGACAATCACCTTATATTTATTTAGTATGTCCCGAACTGTGGATTTTGTCTTTAGGTTGCTGTGACTAGAGTTTGAATATTGAGACAGCAAAGCATCTTATTGTGGGTTTCTTGCCACCATCAAATATGGAATTTTCACATGTACAATAGATCTTGTTTGATTTGTCGTGTTCCTGCACAAAGTAATTCATTATGCGCATGCATTTGCCCAAGCAAAACAATAACTTAAATAATGGTATATTTGCATAAATTCACTATTAAAAGGAACCTTCAGTAGATGTGGTTCTGCATGTGTTTGAGAGCTTTTGTGACATTCATGCATACCTAAAACTTACCGTCTTTTGGGTATTTGATGTTGTATTAACCGAGTATCAATAGTGTGATGCTGTGTGAGGTGGAGAGGAAAACAAATGCGTAAGACAAGATCCTAAAACTACATGGCAACAATTTAATATCCTGGCCTATGTATTGGATGTCCTAGCATGTCATACTGAATGTCTCAGCCTATCATATTGAATGTCCGATCCTATCGTATTGAATGTCACAGCCTGGCATATCGAATGTCCGAGCCTATCACATTGAATGTCCAATCCTATCATATTGAGTATCCTAGCCTGGCATATTGAATGTTCTAGCCTATCATATTGAATGTCACAGCCTGTCATATTGTGTATGTGAAATTTGTACCAAAGATGTAACAATGTAAAGCTCCTAGGTGTGCAATGATTAAAGTATGTACATGTATACTGAGATGGTGATTTCCATTCAAGAATGTTTTCCTGGTATCTGGTTTTAAATCAGATTTAGCCATTTACAATTATAAAATTTTCTTCAGTATTCAGCAGGATAGATACACTAAAACATTGAATATAAGCACCTATGTTCTCCCAAGATTTTTTGATAAGAAAGAAGTTAAGTTTGATGTTATGATTGGTTGAGAGATTGAATTGTAGCAGAGTTTAACAAGCCTAGTTTGTGGTGTTTGTTTCTTTCACCAGCACCGGACAGAACATGACATTATCCAGGCAATGACACCCAGATAAGATACTGTACTGCATGTCATACCAATCAAATGTATGGTGTCATTTTTGTGCGTTTTACATCTGATTTGGTGTATTTTAAATCCAATTTTTGTGTATGTTACACCCAATTACCTGAGGTCAGTCATGTAAAGGTAACCTGTCAGCCTGATCACACAGTAATAGATTTTAACCAGCTTTATGAAATCAGGGCTTTCCTGGGTCCAATTTAGGATCACTTATATGCCCCAATGTCTATGCAAGTTAATTTTATCACAGATAATTATAAAACATTCATCTTGTTCTATGAATTGGCATTTCCAATTGCATTTATTATTCCCCAAAATGAAAGAAAAATGTCCTGTGCCCATGTGCCTGGGAAAAGCCATGGGAATATGTTAATACGTGGGTCATAAGAAATCTTGGCAGACTCAGGAGCATTTAGAAATCAACAGTGTTCCTGGTTGTCAGAGATACACCCAGGATTTTATAATAGATGCATGCTTTCAAGAAGATTGTTCATTAGTTTGGTTTTTGCCTCTGGGGTAGAATACACCCCATTCCCTGTGTGTGTCAATGGTGGAAAAGCTGTAGGTGTATATCAGGCCACCCTGAAAACCTAGCATGTTTCCAGTTGTATTTTTTTCTTCGACTCATTAAGCAGGCAGTAGGTTTTTGTCTCCCAGCGAGCCATTAGGACTCCTTGCACTCCCCCCCCCCCCCCCCCGTTTCCCTAACTTTAGACTAGAAAAATCCCCCACCCACTGGTATCTGCCATTTAAGACCAGGCAACCCTAATGCCAGAGAAGAGTGGTCACATGTGACAGGTGGTCTTAAATTACGGGTGAAATAAAGAAAGAAGTAGGAGCCAGTAGGGTTTTTTTCTCATACGGCTGGATGACAAGCAACAAGGTATTTTTTAAGGGTACCTCGTAAGATCTAGAAGGAGCAGATTAGGATGTTGTGCTTGGAATAAATACATGTAACTCATTTGCTTATACCAATAATATCACTAGTTTTTTTCATGCAGCATAATTGGGGTACAACCACTGACCAATATATGAGACAATGATACAAGACTGGCAGTTTATTTTTGGAATATCAGAAACAAAATACCAGACCATACGTAATTCTGTGTGTGTCAGCAACTGTGTAGAAACTAAACCAAATTATTTAGTATGAAGAGCACACTGATATTCTTGGCAGCACATCTGTGAAAGATAGCAACTGAATAGTGTCTAACCATATCTCAAAATCAGACACTGTAGGTATGGCCTGGTCCATATTAGACTATGGGTAATGGGTGTTAGTTGTATGATGTACTATCTGTGGATGGTAAAAAGTAAAGGAATTTCATTGGCTAGTAGGCCCCTCCATGTGTTCCTGTAGAGCTGGTTTCACCAGGTTCTATTTTCTGTAGCCTTAGGAGTTCCCAGGGGAATTCCTCATGACATCATTTTATTTCCAGATGGTGAAAAATAAAGGAATTTCATTGGTTAGACGGCCCTTGCATGTGTTCCCTTAGAGCTGGCTTCACCAGGGTCTATTTTCTGTAGCCCCCTCATGATGTTATTTTAGAGCCTTGTTTTATGTTCAACCCAGGCGATTTTTGACGAGGACATAGTGCGGGAAAAAGCTTACTTGTAGAGGAAAAAGACCAGAAAACTGTGAAATGAAGCGATTTACTTTGTTTAAGTATGGTGATATTTTTATCCATCCGGAGATAAAATCGTCACACTGGGGTTGAGCCAGTGATACAGCAATATGGATCACCCTGATGAAAGTGTAGACCTTTCAGCCAAACCGTCCAAGGAAAATGTAGGCCCTTCAGGCTTCACCTTCAGGGCCTACACTTTCCTTGGATGGTTTGGCTCCAGGGTCTACACTTTCATTACAGTGCTCTATACATGTATTGCCGTATTACCAGCTCAACCCCAGTGAAACTGAAAGAGGAGTGTATTGATACAGCTAACTGTTTAAACAGCCAGTTCCATTTACTCAACTGTGTACAAGGATATACATACACTCAAATATGTTCACACTTTTGGTAAATGATTTCACAATTCTAATATATGGAAAGAGTGAACTCTTTCAGTGCCAATCACATCTGAAGTTGATCTACTAAAGTCAAACTAGTCTGAATTATCATTAGGATCTCAGATAGGTATTCCTCATAAAAAGACCTTTCATTCAAGTGCCAGCATGCCTATAGTTCCAGATAAAAGCTGTGGACTCAGTCCAAAATTTGGCACTTAAAGAGTTAAGAGTTCTTCAGATTTTTTTGTTAGATTACAAGATGGCTGGTCTTTCTCAGGTAGTTTCCAAGTTAGCCATTTCAGAAACAGATCACAATGCAGTATACCCATTTTTTGATCAATTCTTTCATGGATGAGATAATTCTTAAAAGCCGGCTTTTGGGGAGTGATTGCTGGTGGTCACATGCATATATTGGTCTTTATTTTATTCTTTCCTTTGTGTTGAGACTTTAATGTTTTGAGTGCCAGTCACTACAATAGTCACACTTAGCTGAGTTATGATTCCACCATCAAATTACTGCTGGAAGGCAGAAGTCTGAGTTAACCAGTTCAAGAATTCATATAAGCAATTTGAGGGTTAACGAAGTTTTAAATATTTGTACACAACTTCAATCACAAATTCTTTAATTTTGAGTGCCAGAATCTCATGAAATATCTTCTTTACAATGCATGCTGGGACATGGAATTTTACTAGACTTTCAAAAGCCACTCAGCCAAGCTGCTCTCATGGGGCAAAACATTCTCCATGCATTAGCATGTTGAAACTTGTCAGGACAGACTGGTGCTTAGATAAATGAGGCCATTGGGAGGAACTTCTGTACTGCAGGTGTGCTGTATCTGCTTTTGGAATGGCCATGAAAAACAATCAAATTTTGACTGGCCCGATTTTCTTAATGAGCAAGCAGTCCATACAAAGTTGGACCTAGCATCTTTTGCATCTGTTATCAGTGATTCTATTCTTTTTGAGGCCATTCTGCTTGAATCTTGTGTTACCTCTGTGATTGAAAATAACCCCCAGATGCTACTTTGGGTGATGTTACAGAGATGCCAGTTTTCTGTAATTATACGGAAATCCGTATTTTTGTTGTGCTTTATGTAGAAAAAATTATGCAGATCTGTACTACAAATGGATTAAAACAGTCTTGATATGTTAAATCTCAACCCTTTCCTGTATATTTTCCCAGGAGGCACTGGCATCTCTGATGTGAGGAAGGTAATTTTTTTTCTTTTCTTTCTCTGCACCTGTAAATGTGATTTAGCAACCCATCTTTTCACATCAGTATCAAGGGAGGTGTGGACAGTATTCACATTGCCTTCAATGGTGACTGTGTATGATTGAAGAGAGCTGTAGCCCATGTGTAACTAGTGCAACATGGATCAAAACTTACTGACAGGCCTATAAATGATGAGGTGCTTTGCTCACCATAGATACATGGAAATAGGTTTTGTATTTTGATGATATGCATTTTATGATAGGAATGAAGGATGGGCTACACATACAGCCAATTTTCACCCAACAATTCTGTCAACATGCTATTTGGTGGTGATCATCATGCTAGAGATAGGAGAAGGTGGCTGTGATATTCTGTTGCTTCACCTATCCAGGTTAATCACTGGTTTTTAAAGTATTAATTTTTGAGTGTGCAGGAGTAGTATTTGCAAGCCATCTGGTATGTATGAAATTTCCTGTGTGTTTCAATCTATAGGAATGGGATGGCTCTAAATTGTTTAAAACCATGGGAGTATTACTGGTGGGATATCGAATGACATAAACCAATATAGGAAAGAGATGTGTGTATTGTAATGTAGATGTACAGTATGCCTATGTACATTATCGTGATGACTGCAGCCTGCATTCAACAAGTCACTGTGAAGGCCTGCACTGGACTGCTCATCATGTCTGGGACAATTAATCATTTTCATGATAGCCTTTCCACCCTCATATTGTCATGTAAAGGCATGTTTTATTTATTAGAACATCACACAGAATTATGTGGAGCTGATAAAGATTTTTTTCAAGCATTAGGGATGAAATATGTGCATGCATGTGAGAAGTCAAAGTCAATAAACATGATAAAGGCAAATTTTTATTTCAGGTTATCTGAAAAATGAAAAACTTAGGTAAATATGCTGTGTATTTTCGAAGTTGGATAGTCACGAACTGTTAAGCGGCATTTTTCCCCACACTTTAACTCACTTTATATGTGATATTCATATATAGATTTGAACTCCATGAATTGGGAGTTGAGGGTGGGGATGAAGAGATATCTGCTCTGCATATGCTATAATGAGCATTGCCTCGTTGTGGCAAATATGCAGCGACATTTCAATCTGTTGGTGAAGACCATAAACTCCATTTCCGTGACATTCAGTACTTTATTTTCATTAATAAAAATGAATTACCACCCAAAATAGCATATTTATTATTAGAAAATTAGTTTTCTCGTGAGTTGAGGATTGTCATCCTGTGGTGGTTGTGAAGTACATGAAGTGAGACTAGCCATCAGTCACCAGAAGCATTATGCAGCATGATGACAAAATCAACCCAACAAATTGTTCTAAAAATGTAACTAGTATTTTATCGATTTCTTTCAAAAGTTACTCCCACCCCCACCCCCTCACCAAGTAGAGCAAAATGTTTCAACTAAATACATTGAAGTACCATATAAGTAATGTATCATAGTTTTTGGCCTACAAAGTAATTAACGAACGTAACAATGGAGTGGATGAGTATGTAGCACAACTGAGTTGACATTGCATGGTCCCCTGTGTATGACATCACAGGTGCTTGATCCTGACCCAGGTTTACGTCACATTACAATGCATTGCAATTAGACTAGTGCTTTATGTGGGCATAAAGTGCCAGCCATGAAGAGGAAGGACCCTATACTTGCAATGCTTAAAAAAAAAAAAAAAAAAAAAAAAGCACTGGTATAACCACAAATGTAAAGACATGTATATTAGCTCCATTGCTGCTGTGGCTCCTATCATTCAACAAGGAAGTCACATATGTACAGGCAGATCCCCCAAGGAAGTCTCATGTGCACAGGCAGTTTCCCAAGAAAGTCCCATATGCAAAGGCAGATCACCAAGGAAGTCCCATACGCGCAGGCAGATCCCCAAGAAAGTCCCATATGTATAGGCAGATCCCCAAGGAAGTCCCATATGTATAGGCAGATCCCCAAGGAAGTCCCATACACACAGGCAGATCCCCAAGGAGGTCCCATAAATGACAGGCAGAACCCCAAGGAAGTCCCACATGTACGTGCAGATCCCTGTATCAAACAAGACAAAATGTGTTGCTTTGCTGAAATAACAACTTGGATCAAATTAACTGTTTAAAAAATCAAAGTCTTGTTTTCCAAACACACACATAAGAAACAGTCTTCATATGTTTGAACTAAGCACTCTTTATTCCCTCAGATGTTAGTGACACCATCAGGTCTGTATCAGGGTGGCTGCATGTCACCATTGCCTGGCGAGAGAGGCAGAGGTTCTGGCAGGAAATTAATATATGTCCTATATTGTCTGTGGAGTTAAAATATGGTGAAATAGAGATATAATGGAGTCATGCTAGGCTGAAATTAGCCTGATTATTGAAGCTGATGGATCACCTTGGTATTTCATATAACTTTATCAGTGTTGCGATTAAAAATAAGTCTCTTTCTTTCTGTGGGATTGCATGTATGCTGCAGGTATCCAAATATGACACTTGTATTGCTGTTAAATGTTGGAGTGAATGTAGTGAGAACTAAATGATTCCATCCTGTTATATCTGCTGCCACATACTGTGGTATCACATAGCTAACTTACTATGAAGACAGCTAAATTGTATCAACGACATCACATGGGCACTTTCTAATCTGATAGTGATATAAGCAAAAGTCTCAATAAAAATAGTAGAAATAGCGGAGTGTCATAATGCTGTCTGTTGTGTTTATTATCCAGCATGATATTAGTGAGAAGTCAATACTTTATTCAGGACACTCTGCACATTGTACCCAGACTACCCCGAGGAAAGCTGTTGATTTAGTGCCCTGAGGGGTACTACCCTAGGGTACTACTACCAGTATGATTAATACTTTTACTGATAACACCAAATTGTATCAATGACATCACACAGGCAATTTAATCTGATACGAATGTATCGGCATGCAAAAGTCTCCCAATGAAAATAGCAGAAATAACTGAGTATCATAAATATCCGTTTCCTTTATTATCAAGAATGATATTAGGGATAAGTCAATACATGTACATTATTTGGGATACTTTGCACATTGTATTGTACCCTGAGGAAAGCTGTTGACTCAGTGCCCTGAGGGGTATCACCTTGGGGTAATACTACCAGCTGCAGTGTGATCGATACTTTTACTGATACAGTAGTACCTGCTTTAAAGACCACCTGTTGTGAGAGACTGCATACCTTTGTCTAGTATGTTTACCTGTATTTTCAGACCACCTGCAGCATTGGACTACTTTCATGCCGGCAGTAGGGATGGTCTTAAATAGCAGGTGGTACTGTATTTGCAAAAAAAAAAAAAAAAATTTTTTTTTGGGGGGGGGCAGGAGGGCATGGGCAGAAGGTCATAAATTACATGGAATTTATTCTCAGGTTGTCAGTATATGTTTTGGGTTTTTTTTGTTTTTTTTTTTTGTCTTTTTTTTTTCATTGTTTTGTTTTGTTTTGTATTGTTTTTTTTTCTTTTCGAAACCAGTCAGGCGTTTTTTTCAGGAGGACAACTGTCATTTTTGGCCTTGCCCTCGTCAAATTTGTCAGTATATGTTGGCACACTGTGAAGGAGCAATAGAGATATTACAACATCTCATCCTAAATTATTGTCAGGTACCATCAAAGTTTGTGCAAAATCATTTTGGAGATTTCAGTAGCAGATGAATATGACAAGTGGAGCTGCCAGGCAGCATGGTCTTAGTACATGCAATTTGCAACATAGATGTCAGAGTAGAATTCCCAGTGTCTACTCATCAGTCTTCCCATTGATTACTTGCATGTTGTTTGTTTCAACTAGGTCAAGGCTGGACCTTATATTTTCTGGTTAACCCCCACCCCATCCAATGTTAGGGAAAATTGATAACAGTTGAAAAAAAAAGAGTGAAACATCATCATCTATTTACATTCGTGCAGATTGGCTGAATGATAATTTTGGACAATCAGACTTTACTGGATTAGTCAAAGTCGATACAAAAGTTGAAAAATGAAGAAGGTATGCTACAAGTTAGCTTTTCTGGTTTGTCAGCTTTGGCTAGAAAGTCCTGCTTTAACCGAATATATATGCCCCACTCCCACCCCCACCCCCACCCCAAGAAGGAGGAGGGGGCATTTACCAAATACTTTGTCTCTACGTTCGTTCGTGCATGTATGCCTGCTTCCAAACACTTTTCACCCGATAACTAAAATTTTTTTGACATAGGGCTTTCATATTGCGCATGCATATATTGTCCTGCACCAGCTCTCTGACAAGTTCTAAGATAGGTGCCCTTGACTCAATTCCCAAGATCACAGAGCCATTTTAGTTAATTTGGCTTTCACACGATAGCTCCAAAAGTTTTGAGGCAGGGCTTTCATATTGCGCATGCATACTGTCATGCAGCGGCTCTCTGACAAGTTTGAAGATTGGTGGCTTTGACCCAATTCCCAAGCCATTTTAGTTTATTGGGCTTTCACTTGAAAAGTTTTTGAGGTAGGGCTTTCATATTGCACGAGTTAATTTTCCTGCATCAGGTCTCAGACAGGTTCAAAGATGGGTGACCTTGACCCAATCCCGAAGGTCACAGCCATTTTAATGAATGTGGTTTTCATGCAATAACTCAAAAAGACATAGAGCTGTCATATTGCACATGCTTATAGTCATGAATTTATAAGGTCTCAAAAGTGTTCAAAGGTGGGTGACCTTGACACAATTCCTAAGGGCACAGAGCCATTTTATCTAATGTGTCTTTCATGTGATAACTCAAAAAGTTTTTGACATACAGCTGTCATATTGCACTTGATTATAGTAGCTTATCAGTTTTCTCACAAATTCAAAGATGAGTGACTTTGACCTAATTCCGCAGTCAAATAACCATTTTAGTGAATTTGGTTTTCATGTGATAACTCAAAAGGTTTTTGCACAGGGCTTTCACGTTGCACATGCTTATAGTCCTGAACAGGGTCTCAAAAGGGGTTAAAGGTGGGTGACCATGACCCAATTCTCAAGGTCACAGAGCCATTTTAGTGAATGTGTTTTTTTATGCAATAACTTGAAAATTTTTCAACATAGGCCTGTCATATAACAGTTGATTACAGTCCTGCATAATGTCTCAGATGACTTCAAAGATGGGTGACCTTGACCTAATTTCCAAGGTCACAGACCCATTTTAGTCAATTTGGTTTTTACACGATAACTTGAAAAGTTTTTTTGCATAGGGCTATCTTATTGCCCATGCTTATAGTCCAGCATAAGGTCTTGGACAAGTTCGAAGATGGGTGACCTTGACCAAATTCCCAAGTTCACACAGCCATTTTTGTTAATTTGGTTTCAAGGAATAACTTCAAAAGTTCCGTGCATAGGGGTTTTATATTGCAGATGTTTATAGCCCTGCATAAGGTCTCAGAGGAGTTTGAAGGTGGCTGACCATGACCCAATTCCCAAGGTGAGTTAGAAGATGGGTAACCTTGACCCAATTCCCAAGCCAAGGTCACAGAGATGAGGAGGCATAGATCTAGCAATCTCTGATTGCGTTTTAATTGACATTGCCAGTGTGACAGAGATTTAAAGGCATGTGACTGCATACAGAAAGCTTCGAAATGACAAGAATTTGCATTTAAAAAATCTTGTTGCTTGTTGTCTGTGGTCCAGTGATGCACTGCCATTGATTTATGAAAACATCAATTCATAATATATCATGTTTCACTGAAGGGATATCACAATTCAAATTTGTCACTTGAAATGTTTTAAGAATTAAGGGACAAAAGTGTTACGTTAGTCATGAAATGAAGGGTATAAATACACCTTATTGTTTTCAAGTTGGGAAGCTTGGATCTAACAAAAATGTATACAACAGACAGAGACCATATTTACCAAATCTATTTGCTGGGTTACTATTAAAACCCTGCAACAGTCAACAATCTTGCTCAACAAGATTAAGTTATGCCTGTTTCTAGACAGAGAGACCAGAATGGTTATACACATCACAACTAATGTGTGCGACTGAATGATTGTCAGTATTAGCTGAAATAATAAATCAAGGACAGATGAATTGAAATTAATAAGGCAGAGACTTACAACTTTTCACCAAGCTGGTCTGATTTGAATCAATTATACTGTTTCAGCTGCCTGCAAGCAGAGCACATCCCCATCTTCGTCCTTTTATTTAATCTATACTGTCTGTTGTCTGGTCCACATACTTTTTTTTCCTCTATGAATTATTATCCCAGATCCTATTGTTCTTCAGATCCTGGCATTCTTTATCCTCAAATCCTGGCATTACTTATCCCCAGATCATGGCATTATATATCCCCAGACTGTGGCATTTATCCACAGATCCTGGTAATTTTTATATGTGCTCCTGGCATTATTAATCCCAGATCACAGCATTATTAATCTTTGACCCAAACATGTTTAATCCTGGACCTCAGCATTATCAACATGCATATTATTGATCTATAATTCAAAGCTCAGTATTCAGAGAGTGAGCATTAAACAATTGTAGCTTACATTATGAAATATTTAGTGGCTGTATCATAATTTTCCACTAGCTCAATTGGATTAGTCTTACATTATGATTCTGCTATTCCAATCTATTCATACCTCAAGTGACACGTGAAAGATGAGCACAATTTGATTGGGAAAATTGTGTTTTTGTTGGAGCCAAAGATGTCTGGGAATTATTGAAGAGGCAGAGTGGGTTTTTTATGACTGGGAATAATCAGAAGTCAATGTATCAGTGCCCAAGGTGGAAGTTAAAGCTGGAGAAAATAGCTCCAAGCTATACAAATGAAGATGTATGCAGCATCAGTACATTGGAGGTAAGTTATGAATCAGTCGTCAAACTCATCCACTGCAGCATTGTAACGTTTATTGGTAATTGTCCCTACTGCATGCACAAGAATTGGAGGGGTCGCTGACTGCTGTCTAAGTGAGGCATGCTGGGAGTCCAGTCAGGTATTGACTGTTGTTGGGCAGCATACATACATACCACACACAGGAGTGCATAGTGGGAGAAATGAAGAGTCTGCATGGCTGCCTGAACATCTCATGACGGCAGTAATGTTTGGCTTCACAATACAAGGCCTGTCCATCTTGTAAAGCTTCTACCATTGAGGTTAAAGGTCAAGTCAGCTGTCACGATCATATTTATACCCAGAACTGAGCAGAAAGAGAGACATTTCAAAGGGTATGCAGTGAGTGATTTCATTCAGCAGGGTAAGTGCTGGTCTGTGTCTCTACAGGTTTAATGTGTAATCACACAGTCTGACAGAGCCGGCATAGAGCATAGGTCTGGGATTCTACCCGTCCACTTCACTTCGTAAATTGTCAGCAATATTTTGGTTGTCAAATTTGTATTATAGCATTACCAAGAAAACTGATTGACCAAATAAGGTAGGCTTGATTGAATTACTTTTATCAGATTGTGAATCTTGTCTCGTATTCCAAAGAGTCAATGGACAGGGTTCGGAATGGACACCATTTTTGCTTGTGGGCGATCAGTAAACTTCAGAGTGAGAATCTCTGTTAGCTGATCAAATTTATGAAAATTCAGCAAAAATATAAATTAAAAAAAGAAAGATATGTTGCCATTTTGCTATGTCTATGAATATCACTGAAGGCCTTTGACAAGAAAACAAATGAAAATCTGCTCAAGGGAATTTGTTTGCTTTGGACAGAGATCCGTCTCTGATTCATTATGTTGGTACTTCATAACACTAACAGGTAGAAGGTTACATGTGCAACAGTAGAAATGTTCAGAAATGGGTGGACAGCATAAATGTGTGGTAGTATCAGCACACAGCAACTCTTGCAAAGCCAACACAAGAGGGCAGATTTTTAAGGTTCCTGTGTCACAAAGAGCAGGGAAGACTTGAAAGGGACTGCACAGTGCACGGCTTGTGTCAGCCAACTACTACTGGCCTCACTGTCACAAACAGGTCTGCCAGAACCTGTAATGGCATCATACATGGAGATCACCTGGGTCAAGTGGGTTTCATGAACTGAGACAGGTATGAGTTGTGGGTCACACTCACATCCCTGATCATTGTGATGGCTGAAGTCTTGTGTTTCCCTACAAATATATGTACTATAAAACTGCTTGATTCTTATTTAGAATCCTGCTGACAAATTTAAGGGACAGTTCTTCATGCATTGATCCCTTAGGAGATTTATGTCTTGAAGGACTACCTTGTCTTGGGAGATCACTTTGCAGAGTACCTTATCCTGTCAATCTCATATTGATTTACGTGTCTTGAAAGACCTCCTGTCTCAAAAGACCACACTTCTGTGGCAATTGCCTAAAAAGTGTGGTCTGAATAGGGATGGTCTCACCAGAACTGATGTTCTGACACACCAGTCAATTCTTAAAAAAAAAAAAAAAATAGTGGGTTAATAAGCTAATTACGTACATGTACAAATTTTAATTTTAAAATGAGCTGATGACTGGGCAAGTAGCCATAGAATCCAGGAGCCAAGTTCAACTAGTTTCAATGCTCTGTGCGTTTCATCAGGAACTGTTGAAAGAATGCTATTAGCCTTTTTATATACTCCATTTAGCCACTGTGATTTCTATGCAAAGCACATGCGTGTGTTTATGTAGAACAGTAGCCTGACGTCCATATATATCTTTCTTGATATGGCGTGATTTCAAAAATATCTCTTCTTGAATTGGCCTGGCTTTCCTAATAAGGACAGACTATTTTGGGCAGTCAGCTGGAATCACCTGATGCTATTTCTCAGGCATTATTAACATTAGAACAACAGAACTGTTGTTCCAATTGCCATGAATGTGGGCGTACGAAATGAAATACATTCTAATTGTGGTGTCTTTACGTGTTTTTTTTATGTCTCCCGGTGGAAGCCGGGGGACATATTGTTTTAGTGCCCGTTTCTTCCGCTTCTTCTTCTTCTTCTTGTTGTTGTTGTTGTTGTTGTTGTTGTTCATGTTCTTCAACACTTGGTTTCCGTGCGATAAGTCTTGAAGGACTTGACAGAATTTGATGAAACTTGGTAGGAGTATGTATCTAGGCAAGACCTAGGTTGGGATTGTATTTGGGTGACCTTGACCTAATTCTCAAGGTCACAGGGTCACTTATGTGAAATTGGTTTCCGCTCGATAAGTCTTGAAGAACTTGATAGAATTTAATGAAACTTGGTAGGATTATGTATCTAGGCAAGACCTAGGTTGGGATTGTATTTGGATGACCTTGAGCCAATTCTCAAGGTCACAGGGTCACTTACGTGAAATTGGTTTCCGCTCGATAAGTCTTGAAGAACTTGTTAGAATTTGATGAAACTTGGTAGGATTATGTATTTTGGCAAGACCTAGGTTGGGATTGTATTTGGATGACCTTGACCTAATTCTCAAGGTCACAGGGTCACTTATGTGAAATTGGTTTCCGCTCGATAAGTCTTGAAGAACTTGATAGAATTTAATGAAACTTGGTAGGATTATGTATCTAGGCAAGACCTAGGTTGGGATTGTATTTGGATGACCTTGAGCCAATTCTCAAGGTCACAGGGTCACTTATGTGAAATTGGTTTCCGTTCGATAAGTCATGAAGAACTTGATGGAATTTGATGAAACTTGGTAGGATTATGTATCTTGGCAAGACCTAGGTTGGGATTGTATTTGGATGACCTTGAGCAAATTCTCAAGGTCACAGGGTCACTTATGTGAAATTGGTTTCCGTTCGATAAGTCATGAAGAACTTGATGGAATTTGATGAAACTTGGTAGGATTGTGTGTCTTGGCAAGACTTAGGTTGGGATTGTATTTGGATGACCTTGAGCCAATTCTCAAGGTCACAGGGTCACTTATGTGAAATTGGTTTCTGTGCAATAAGTCTTGAAGGACTTGACAGAATTTGATGAAACTTGATAGGAGTATGTATCTAGGCAAGACCTAGGTTGGGATTGTATTTGGATGACCTTGAGCAAATTCTCAAGGTCACAGGGTCACTTATGTGAAATTGGTTTCCGCTCGATAAGTCTTGAAGAACTTGATGGAATTTGATGAAACTTGGTAGGATTATATATTTTGGCACGACCTAGGTTGGGATTGTTTTTGGATGACATTGAGCCAATTCTCAAGGTCACAGGGTCACTTATGTGAAATTGGTTTCCGCTCGATAAGTCTTGAAGAACTTGATAGAATTTAATGAAACTTGGTAGGATTATGTATCTAGGCAAGACCTAGGTTGGAATTGTATTTGGATGACCTTGAGCCAATTCTCAAGGTCACAGGGTCACTTATGTGAAATTGGTTTCCGCTCGATAAGTCTTGAAGAACTTGATGGAATTTGATGAAACTTGGTAGGATTATGTATCTTGGCAAGACCTAGGTTAGGATTGTATTTGGATGACCTTGAGCCAATTCTCAAGGTCACAGGGTCACTTATGTGAAATTGGTTTCCGTTCGATAAGTCATGAAGAACTTGATGGAATTTGATGAAACTTGGTAGGATTATGTATCTTGGCAAGACCTAGGTTGGGATTGTATTTGGATAACCTTGAGCAAATTCTCAAGGTCACAGCGTCACTTATGTGAAATTGGTTTCTGTGCAATAAGTCTTGAAGAACTTGATGGAATTTGATGAAACTTGCTAGGATTATGTATCTTTGCAAGACCTAGGTTGGGATTGTATTTGGGTGACCTTGAGCAAATTCTCAAGGTCACAAGGTCACTTATGTGAAATTGGTTTCCATGCAATAAGTCTTGAAGAACTTAATGGAATTTGATGAAACTTGGTAGGATTATGTATCTTGGCAAGACCTAGGTTGGGATTGTATTTAGGCGACCTTGAGCGAATTCTCAAGGTCACAGGGTCACTTATGTGAAATTGGTGTCCGTTTGATTAGTCATGAAGAACAGGATGGAATTTGATGAAACTTGGTAGGATTATGTATCTAGGTAAGACCAAGGTTGGGATTGTATTTGGATGACCATGACCTAATTTTCAAGGTCACAGGGTCATTTATGTGAAATTGGTTTCCGTGCAATAAGTCTTGAAGAACTTGATGAAAATTGCTAGAGTAATGTATCTAGGTGAGAGCTAAAATAGGATTGTAATTTTCAAGCAAACTTGGTCATTTGTAATTTGAAATCACCTGTGGTTTATTCAGAGACGTAAGTGTTCCACCGGGAGACATTTGATTTTCTGTTGGAAAATCAGTCTGTTCTAGTTTTTCATATTTTAACACTTTCTATGTTGAAATTAAGTGGAAAATGGCATGGGGAGGTGAGGTAAGAAGCAAAAATTTAGTATGAGACAAAGCAAGAAAGCTCATCTCCTCGTGATATTGAGGCCAGAAAAAAAGGGTTTAATAGTACATACATTTGCAAGGACCATCCAGGCAGAATTAAATTCCAAAGATGTTAAAATAGTTTCCAGTGGCAATTCTCTGGGTTACAAACTTTGACTATAAATTGAATGCTCTCATATCTTAGATGGGTATTTATTCATGGTTAGGACTGTGACATGTAGTTAGAGTTATGTGTAGCTTTAGTTAAAACTTGCTTAAATTAAAGAAAGTGCAACATGATTACACAACAACAATAAAGGAAGAATTGTCAGCACTAAATGCAAATAAATCTTAGTTACTCAAAAGCAGACATTTTATCCCCTACATAGATGTAGGCATCCAAAGCATTAAACACAGGTGGCCCATGAGTCAAGTTAAACATTTTTAGAAATACTAAATTATAGATATGGTTGCACATCATTCATTCTATCATTTACAACAGTCCATGGACTGAAGTCAACCTGAAGACATAGCCAAGATATGGTCTCTCAAAACATTGGAATTAATCTTTCAAGCGTTGGTAAACAATTACTAAGCATATAACATGCCAGTTGCTGAGTAAAGTACTCTGCATTGCTGGTTTTTGAAAGTAGGTGGTCTCTCACCAGAGTTGTCTTTAAAAACTCAGCCACTGTATAAGAACAGAACTACAGACAGTCATTTGAAAGTACGTGTCAGTAATATGCAGACAGTACCATAGCTCTGTCTTATCCCATTATATCAGTCTGTCTTGTATTTACCAGATTCTTTTTAGGTAAGGATGGGTAATTGAGTTTGTCAACGCAAATTTGAAGTGTTTTTGAGCGAGACAGCTGCCTGCAGATTTGGTTATGGTGTGCCAGCTTGCTTCTCAGTACAGAAAGGTCACAAAATGATAATAACATATACCATACAAGTTGAATTTGTGGGTGCACTTGGGACTTGACTTTGGTGCATGTTCATGGAAGTAGTTCAGCTACAAGACCACTAACTAGCTTCGTTACTGACACCATTGATAATGCTGCTCAAGTATTTCACCAGGAGGTATTCCTTTTAAACATTACATTGACCATATACTTGTATCATCATCAAATTCCAATTTATATATATATGATGTAAAATTGATATAAAAAACACATCTTTGGGTGGCCTTCTAGAGGACAGATGGTAATTTCGAAGTGGTTGTGTATATATTTTCCCGTGAAGCATCCAAACTCTTGCAGTAAGTGCAATTCAGGAGGGGGTATCTGCAACTAACAGCGATAAATCTGGTGAAGACTTCACTGAAGTTATGTCCACACCGACTTAAAAATAGTAGATCAGCTTCATTACTTGGCAGATGTATCTTGTAAAGTTAGTCTCTATTGAAGTTTGGCTCAAGTTGTATCAGCATTGACCTAGCAGTACTAGGCTGGCTTCTGCATTATCAAGCAAATGTATCTTATCTTTACTTCCGTCTTCCTTATATGTAGTCAGGTTGTACCAAGAACCTGGCAGACATATATGGGTGTAAAGGTGTTACATTTAACAATACAGTAGTACCTGCAATGTAAGCCCAACCCTAATGCTGTCATTAAGTGGTCACATACAGCAGGTGGTCTTAAAAATGCAGGTATATTTGAGAAGTAAATTGGGCAAATGGGCTGTGGAGAGAGCTCTTAAAAATATCTGGTCTCATAATAGAGGTGGTCTTTCAAGCAAGTACCATTGTATTGAAATGATCCACATTGAATATGATCTGTGGATGACCCTTTAGGGACAAATATAGATCCTCAGGAAAGAACTGTTTGAGACATATGATCAAATAGCATGTATTAATCAGCTTAGACTAATTGTGTTTCTGTCTTTTTGTCCATAACCACTTCCTGGTAGTCATTACCTTATTCCATAGTCTGAACTCTTTGCACTCCATAAGCTATCCTGGCACTGTCTAACCTATGTAAATATGGAAGTACATGTACCATTAACCATATTGCAGACATTTTTCTGTAGAATTTTGACATAGGCTGTTTTAGCCCAAATAAACTAAACGGTCTTCAGCGGGTAACTACTCAAAACATGTTTCAGAGCCTGTACCCGTACACGTCTCTCTGAGTGGCAGCTCCTTGTCTTAGCTAAATATTCAGTAAAGACAACCCACATAATAAATATGAATGTGATAAATGAAGAATTAATTAAGTAAGTGAAGTTTTGCTCATAAACGCTGAGCTTCACCATGAATAAAGTATACCTGTCAAACCAAACATATTTGCTAAATTTGTATAGTACAAGTTCATATAAGAGCAATTTGACTTACCTGTGAACTAGTATGTACCCATTTTAGCTGGATAGCTTACCTTAGTTAAACCACCTGCCAGTGTGTAACTGAAGTAGAACTAAAACTATCTAAGGCATTTGCTCATATACACTGACTCAAAGCAGATCCAACTAAGGCACATGCTCATATAGCTTACATATATAGGTCCATTTAAACCAGAACAAGTAAGGCATATGCTCACTAAGCAGAACTATGTGACGCATATGCCCATACAGAATGTATATATCAGCTGAAACCAGTAACTGTCTGAGACATGCTCATATAGGTCAACTTAAGATAGAATTATATAAGGTATATACTCATGTATAGATCAACCCCAAACAGTTTGTGTGGCATGTGCTCATATAGCATGTATGAATGAACTATCTGAGGTATATGCTCATATAGCACATGGATACAACATGTATGGATGAACTATCTCAGGCATGTGCTCCTATAGTATGGATGAACTATCTTAGGTATATGCTCATATGGCATGTATGGATCAACTAAAAGCAGATCATTGAAATGAGAGAAAAAGATACTGCATGTAGCAGGAGGCCACAGACTTATTTCCCATCAGTGAGTAGGATGCAGCATGAGTTGCTGGGTTATTTACACTGCATATAGGAACAATAACAAACAGATTGCTGGCTTCACACAAGTTGGTGTCTGCACACAGTTGTCAGGGAAAGTCTGCATACAGTTTGCCAAGGAGTCAAGATTGCTTCAGGTTATTGGTGTTTTGAAGCAATTACATCCACAAGATAGGGATGAATAAAGCAAACACAACCAGCAAGATGTACACACCACTGTGCTAAGATCTAAATGGGGATGCTACTTGATAGAAGCTGGTTAATTCTTCCCTCTTAGATCTGACTGAAGTGTCCAGAAGATCAAGTCAAGAAGCTAATTGTGCGAACATGTATTTCCTTGAGGATGATGATTATAACACAGCATGTCAACACTGACATGGAATCCATGTGTCTGAAGCAATGACCCTGGCATTTGATTGGTATTCTCAAGGAAGTAACGAGAACTTAAGCCTCTTTTGCTAAATGTTAGTGTGTCTTTATGTACGCTTTACATATTGAACCCCTCCACTGTCAGTTAGAGAAAGTAATTAGTGTGCATCCCCCAAGGCCATTGCAGAAGCAGACAGATCCAAAGTCTCTGTGATAAAGTGTCACTCATTGAACTTGTAACCAGATTTTCTCTTTTTTTCAGTGTCATCATGTTCTGGCAGAAAACTTTGCCACAATTTTCAGCACTGATGTGATGCTTGTTATTGGGGGTGGGATGGGCTTTGGCAACAGTTGCACAACCACAGTACTGGTACATGTATCATTAAGGAAGCAGGTCTTGGGTGTGTCTGGGAAAGGGGCTTTATTGATAGATTTTGATATTCTCTGAAAATTTATGGCATGTTGAAAAATAACAACTGTAGCTTCATTTTTATTGTAGAATGTCAGAACTTTGGGCTCAGAACAGATTTTGTTTGTCACAAATTCAAATGCATGTAACTTGAAAATAAAATGTTTGTGTTCAAAACACAAATTGTGTTGTTTGGATGTTTCAGGTCTGATCCGCAGCCACAGAAAGAGTGCTGTAGAGCTGCTGGAAGAAAGCAAACCACTGTATGTCAAGAGTGAAACAGTCCTCGACCACAAACAGCACCTGAAGAACACTGAGGTACTGCATGTAGGACACAGGTCAGTATGAATGAATGTAGTCTGTGCATGTAGGACACAGGTCAGTAAGAATGAATGTAGCCTGTGCATGTAGGACACAGGTCAGTGTGAATGAATGTAGCCTGTGCATCTAGGACACAGGTCAGTAAGAATGAATGTAGCCTGTGCATGTAGGACACAGGTCAGTGTGAATGAATGTAGCCTGTGCATGTAGGACACAGGTCAGTAAGAATGAATGTAGCCTGTGCATGTAGGACACAGGTCAGTAAGAATGAGTGTAGCCTGTGCATTTAGAACAAAGGTCAGTAAGAATGAATGTAGCCTGTGCATGTAGGACACAGGTCAGTAAGAATGAATGTAGCCTGTGCATGTAGGACACAGGTCAGTATGAATGAATGTAGCCTTGAATGTAGCCTGTGCATGTAGGACACAGGTTAGTATGAATGAATGTAGCCTTGAATGTAGCCTGTGCATGTAGGACACAGGTTAGTATGAATGAATGTAGCCTTGAATGTAGCCTGTGCATGTAAGACACAGGTCAGTATGAATGAATGTAGCCTTGAATGTAGCCTGTGCATGTAGGACACAGGTTAGTATGAATGAATGTAGCCTGTGCATGTATGACACAGGTCAGTATGAATGAATGTAGCCTGTTCATGCAGGACATGGGTCACTATGAATTAATGTAGGTACCCCATGTAAGACACATGTTAGTATGAATGAATGTAGGTGATGCATGTAGGACACCTGTCAGTGTGAATCAACACAGACACTGCTTGATGGATAGATATCAGGGTGAGAATTTTGACATAGGCTGCATTAGCCCAAATATGATGATTGTATTTGTGTCTTTTTACCCAGAACTACTTCCTAGTAGTCATTACCCTATTCTGCAGTCCAAAATCTTTACTCTCCAAAGTTGATTTACACAGAAACCCAGTCTCCAGTCCACTTTTTTACAGCAGCTATGAACTGACCACAAGAAAGGTCAATCTTCCAGAACAATGACTGAATGAAATAATACTGTTTGTCATGTAAGGTCAGTATTCATGAACACTAAAATGCTGCAGGTTGGACACATGTCAGTAAGCATGAACGCTGAAATGAAGCATATAGATCTGTATTCATGAATGCTAAAATGTTGCAGGTAGGTTACAGGTCAGTATTAATGGTTGATGCTTACCTTTGAGTTTGTTGGTTCTGTTCCTCATTAGGATATATCAGTATTCATAAATACAAGGGTAATGTGTATATAACACATGTTCAAAATAGCAAGGTCAGTACTCATTAGCCATATTTCATGGTGATGGACAAAGCTCAGGATGATGAAATCAGTAACATGCCCAACAACAACAACTTATTCCATTCAGAGAGTGCATGTCAACATTGTTGTACTCTTGAGTGATTGTTTGGGACGTGATCACCAGGGACTTGGTGACATACAGCCTGCAATCACTGAGCACAAGATCATCAACATGTACAAGGAGGAAATGAAGTGATTAGTATCAATCTTTACTCATGACTTTTTTATGACTGAAGGAAGTGCTTGCCATTTTTTCAATCACTGAAGGAAGGCATATGGTGGAGAGTTTATGTGAATTAGGCAACTGAAGTGGATGGGACACTTTTTGCCTCTTCTATACCAGCACATGATCCGGTGGTGGAGGTTTTTACTGCCATGTATCATGCTTGTGGTGAAATGTGGCCATAGCATTCATATACACTTTGATCCACATTGTCACTGGTGATGGAAACTGGAACTGCATACTCTTAACATTCACACATAAAAAGGGACTGTCTTGTTTTATTTAGAATTGTATATGGTGTTTTTCATCATGTGCTAAAACCAGAGGTGTTTTGAGATGGGTGGGAGGTATCATTATGGCTTTGACTCTCAACATGTGTGTTGAGTTCACATTGGCTTGAAGACAATTATTCATAAGCAAACTCCTGTGGGCCCTTAAAACTCATGAATACTGTTACCAAAAGGGGGAACACATCATACATACAGGAGCAAAGACTGTCAACATCAGTAAGTGTCCATCCACTTTCAGGTAGGCTTTAAAGTTTTGACTAGAACATGGTGGAAGGTTCATTTAGCATTTATATATGTTGATGATGGAATGTTTATTCAGCACAGCCTATGTTTTCATGTCAGGAAGCCTTGTGCATTAGAAACAGCCTCAGCAGTACACTGAGACATGTTGATGTAAAGACCGTGAAAATCAGTCATCAGTTATGCAAAGGTCACTGATGCTGAGCACTGAGTACAGTAGTTTGGTTCAGGTTTGTACAGTTACCTTGCCTCCTGGTAACTGGATACTGTCAGCTCAGTGTCCTGACATTTCATGATGTATGTTGTTGTGGCACCATGTTAATCATGTCTGATATGCTGTGCAACACTGTTTTCTCTCAATGTATTAACTATTTGTTGCTCAGTCACCTTCATTTTGTGCTTCTCTGTACATCCACTTAGTGTCCTTTATGCTGTAGCCTGCTCAATGCAATATCTGCTTAGTGTCCTCCGTACTACAGCTTTGTCCACACAATATCTGCTCAGTGTCCATCATGCTACTGCCTGGTCAGTGCCAAATCAGCTTAGTGTCTCTCATGCTACTGCCAGGTCATTGTCACATCAGCTTAGTGTCCATCATGCTACTGCCTGGTCATTGTCACATCAGCTTAGTGTCCATGCTACTGCCAGGTCATTGTCACATCAGCTTAGTGTCCATCATGCTACTGCCTGGTCATTGTCACATCAGCTTAGTGTCCATGCTACTGCCAGGTCATTGTCACATCAGCTTAGTGTCCATCATGCTACTGCCTGGTCATTGTCACATCAGCTTAGTGTCCATCGTGCTACTGCCTGGTCATTGTCACATCAGCTCAGTGTCCATCATGCTACTGCCTGGTCAGTACCCAATCTGCTCAGTGTCCTTCATGCTACTGCCCGGTCAGTGCTACATCAGCTCAGTGTCCTTCATGCTACTGCCTGGTCAGTATCACATATGTGCTAAATGGCCTTAATGTTACTGCCTGCTTACTACAATATGTGCTCAATGTTCTCGGTGCTGTAACCAGCTCACTGCAGCATGTGCTTGGTGTCATTCATGTTGCAGCCTGCTCAGTGTCCTTCTTGCTGCAGCCAGGTTAAAGTAACATCTGCCTAGTGTCCTTCGTAATGCAGTCTGGTCAGTACTACATCTGCTCAGTTTCCTTCATGTTGCAGCACATTACAGCATCTGCTTGATGTCCTTCATGCCACAGCATGCTCATTACAATATCTGCTTGATGTCCTTCATGCTACAGCATGCTCATTACAATATCTGCTTGATGTCCTTCATGCTCACTGCTCACTGTAGATCACATGACCTAAACATTGTTACAAGTTAATTGTGACACACCCGAATCTATGACGTGATGCATTGACATTCAGACAAAATCAAATGTGTTCAAGCTATGTTTGATTTTTGATTATACATGTACATGTAGGTCATGTATGATGCAGAATAACTGCAACAAACATAAACAAACACGGCACACCATTAGCGTTGAAAGTAGGCCTAGGTTATATTTTGCAGTGAATACCCTGTTAAACATAGAATAAACAAAATCTTACCTTGCTGGAGAGTGAGTTACTATTTTGCTCTTACGAGGGATCCATATTGATGGCGAAAATCATGAGTGACCGCAGATCACGAGTGATTTCTCCCACCAACAGCAATCCCAAGTGAGAGAAAAATAGCTCACTGTCAGCCATGTAAGATTCTCTATGTGCTGCATACTGCATAACTTTCAGGACTTATCAATGCAGAGTCTGCTGGGTGTCCTTCATGCGACAGCCAATCCTGTATCCACATCCTCTGTGCTGCTAAGCCCAGCATCTGAACAGTTGCTCAGTGTTCTCTCTGCAGCTCTGTCTTGCAAATTCAAGTTAAAATCATAATTTATACATGTCATGCTGATGTGCTAGCAATTTTGCTATTGTACATAGGTTTGCCAAGTTCCTATTACAAGAAGTGTATTTTGTAATGTTGGAGCTCAGATGTATCATGAGACTAGTTGCACAAAATTCAGCTTTATTTTGGAGTATTTTAAATTGAGGAATGGTTCAATAGTTTTTCTGTTTTTATTTGGTACAACACACATTTTCATAACCTTTGCACTCCTTAAGTTTTTTTAAGTGATAATGATTTTGCTTAAAATTACACCTAAGCACCACTGACCTTAGATCAAAACATCCATTATTTACCATGCATTTATCTCTCTCACTGCCATGCACTGTTAAATACCAATGAAAATTATAATGAAAAAAGTCCTGATCCCTGACATGTAAATGAAATAAATATGTTAAAATTGCTGCAACTTGGCAAGTTATGTATAATGCAGATGTAACTCATGATTTAAATATCTGGCAAGCAAACACTAATGCTGAAACCAAGTTGAAGTTGAACATTCAGTGATTAATTGTATTTCAACCCGTACAGGTACTGCTATGTGTATTTCCCTGTGGCAAGGACTTCCACAGAAGTGCCTGGATTGTGACCTCAGATTGCATTATTTTTCCTGTTTGTTTAAAAAATTTTCCTGTGGGATATGCCCCTGGATTCACTCTGCAATGCTCGGCAGCCTCTTGTTGTTTCCAGTAGCTTTGATTTAATTAAATGTCTGTTCCTGACACTATGTTGTGTTGTCAGTCCTCAGTATTGGTTGGGTCAGAAGGCACTTCAGGTCATGGTGGCGGGAAGCAGATACTGCTGTGTTTCTGAAGAAAGCCCTGATGAGGCACTCACTGACGTGTCTTGATTATACAAGCTTAGTCTTTATCTTGTAGCTGATTGAATGTTTGATCTGTATCTCCTCCCTGATTGGTAGATACTGCAAAGAGCAAATGCATAGCTGTCTTTGGTTGACCTTTTGCAGGTCAAAAACTTTGTCAAACAGACCTTGGAAGCTAAGGTACCAAAGACGCAGCTGAAAAATATTACTAGCCAATGGCACGATGTCAAATGTTATCAGGCTCTGCTGATGACAAACAGGCTGTGGCATATTTAGCTCTGCTGACTATCGGTTGCAGAGCTTATGCGATTCCTCGTGTCAGCCTATCCATCGGTATACTTTTGGTTGAGGATGCGATACAGTCTCCAGTTTTCAAGTTAGCCCCTATGTAACTTTCAGGACTTATCACATGCATGAAAATCTAGTTCAAATTTGATAGCGGTAGTGCCACATATACTATTGCATATGGGCCAAGATGTGAAAATTTTGAGAGTCGTATTTTTCAGAGAGGTTTTAGTGAATCATTATAAAACTTGGCAAAAATGTCAGTCAGGCTAATAGTTGAAAATGCTGTCTGTTCCTATCCATCAATATACATAAAGCATTACTCATTGACAAAATAGAATAAAGGAAAGAATGTTTCAATGGCTAAGATGTCAAGCATTTTTGTTATCTGTAGTGAGTGAGGGGAAGTGTCAGGATGACTGAGCAGCTGCTATATGGCCAGTCACTGGGGCAGTGTCTGCTGGGTCATTGCTATGCATTAGCTTGAACACAGCCGAGTGGACTCACATGAGGTGTACAAGGAAGATTTTAGTATTCCTGGGTGGTTTGCTTGTACTACATGGCTGATAAAGGTGGAGACATTGTGCATTTATTTATGCACTTACTACAGAGAATGATCATCCTATGGTCCACTTTGTGCTACGTGCAGCTCTTTAATGGATGTATCACAGTCCAGCCATGTTCCCTGTAGGCAGCCATTTGGACTTAGGTGGAAGTTGTGAAGCTAGTGCGCAGTGAGACTGGCAACTTTGGATGATATTACGCCATTTAATTTTTTCACAAGTACATTAAACCTACATATTTTCTGATTACTACATATCCATAGATTTGTATCCATAAAGTTTTTTTTTCAGAATTGGAATTTTTTGAGATTTTATAGCTTTCTTTCTGACTTGGTAGGATTTTCACTTTTTTCGTGCAGAAGTCAGACAAAATTTTTTTTTCAATTGGAAATCAGAAGAAATTTAAAATATATATCCATGTCCAGGATCAAATTCAATGGTGAGTCCTGTAATAACAAATAAAAAGTTATAAAATTTTTAATTGATTCCTGACCGGTTGTTCATTTTATTTCTATAAATTGATCCAAAAGTCATGGAAGGGTTTGTGAGAAAAAAAAATCCTGGGAACTGATCCTGGATGTGATATTTTTCTTTTGATGCCTGTTGATTTTAATGTGATAGGGCAATCCATATGTTTGTGAGGCAAGATACATATTGCAGAGGTTGAGCAAAAAACAGTTCTGAGAAAATCGCATTGAAAGAAAAAGTCGCCAATTCTTACATCAATAGAGAATTTCAAAGTAATCAGAACAATGGGAGTGATTAGTCTGAACTGGCCCATTTTTCACTCCATGGCTAATGGTTTCCTGTTCCCTGTGAGTGACCCTTGGCAATGGCTCAATTGGTTTCCGGGGGTCATGGACTAATGACTGTTCAAACAATCACATGGTTCATTATCATGCCCATGCAAATAAACCTATGTGCTCAGCACTGCTTAAACTTTTCAGTGTAAACAAAAGGTTTGAGATCCGTTTTTTCATATAAATTTTATGTTCACACATCTGAGCTTTGGGAGCATGTAGTTTAAGTATCAAACTATCCAAAAATACGAAAAAGGGATTAGAGGTTATCCGAAGGCGCTGGCTTCAGATCTTCCACTTTAACTCACCCTAGCCCAGGGCATCTCTTGGCACAACTCTAACCTGGGTTTGCCTTGAAACTCCAGGTAGAAAGGTGCTACTATTAATAAGGGACTAAAACCAGCATGGTGGTCATCAGTGTACATCAGCCTAGGCTGCATTTTAAACAATATCACTATAATAAATCTGAATGGCTTGAAGCCATTCTCAGCCTTATGTGGTCCTATAAGGGAGTTTTTAGGACTTGTGCTAAGAAATAGTCTTGATGGTATCAGAAAGCAACAGCACTTGTCCGTGGCAAGATCATAGGTTTTAAGTGAGTCAGACAGCACTTAGATTTGTGGTGCTGCATCTGAGCTTGAAGGAAGCCTCACAATGGAGAGCTTGCTTGAGGAGTGTACATTCCAATTAATCATTTAGGGCATGTCAGAAGGTCAGTGTATGTACATTGAGCTAGGAACCGAGGTACCCAGATACATTGAGCTATCCATATGGTATCCTTCGACATTAAGATATATACACTTCCATTTAAATATGCACATTGTTCTCAAATGTATTGTTCTCTAAACACATGGATGAAGTAGTATCAAGCTGTTGAGAACCTGCCAAATTCCATTGGGTATAACAAGTGTACAAACAAAAGGTTTATGGCTTTCCTTCCTTTGAATTACCATGTGGTCTTCATGTGTCCTTGTAAAGCTGCTCAAAATGTGTGACAGTTTGAAATTTTTGTGGGTTGGTCTCACAACGTGATACATATATAATGCTGCATATTTTTATGGTCATCTATGGCAATTAATTTGTGTTTGCCATCATTGAATTTTATTGATGGAGCAAATGAGCATTTGCTTCCCTTGTCAGCTTCTCAGTGCCACTTGTACAAGAATTACGAACAGTTTATCTTCAATACATCTCATGATTGTACGATAAGACCCCAAATCCATTTGATATAGTTTCCAATAATAAAAAGCAAATTAAGTACCACATACACAGAAATGAAAACATTGGACCTTACTCTTAATAGGTGCTTCTATCAGCTTAGTATTGAGTTTTTATGTCAAGAAATCCCAGGCACACATGATTACTGATGCTGATGTTTTCTTCATTTGACATAATTAGTGACTTTTTTTCAATGGATGGCACTCAATGCTGTAAGTTCACAAATTGCATGCTCAAATACCATATGCCTGTGGTGTTTTAAAGGTTGCTACCACACAAAATGTGTCAAATTATTCTTTTCAGACATAGTCTGCCTTTTTTTCAGCTAAATTTGGTGCATGTCACTTGTATTTGAAATATCCATGGTAAGAACATGCAGCATTTTGCAGTACAGACAATGCTAGACATTTGTAGATAGATTTGCCACCTTTCCTTGCTGGGCGTCACCTTGTCCTCATGGAGTGTCCATTAATCAAGTCTTTGCTAAGTAAGGTAAAAAAAAAATGATAATAAAATAACTTTTGAAAAAAATACTGATTGAAAAATGGTTCAGCTTGAAAGAAACATTGGTTACACATGTCAGAAGATAATGATAGAACTGAAAGCACACATGACTGAAATGCATCAATAAGATTTGTGGGTCTGTTATGATGTAGCACAGGATGTTCCAAATACTTCTGGAATCTATGAACCAACCCAACAAATAATCACAAAGAATTTTGATTTTAAGTACAACACTATATTTTAAAAATGATTAATACAAAGTTACAGTACTGAATGGTACATTTGGCTATATTTTGCACACAATTCTGGACTGAGTAGTCCACAGGTTCTGATTTAAGCCAAGGTTAAATGCAGTTCAAACACAAATTAAGTTCTTCTGGCAAGGGCAGTTTGCTGTGGTTGAACCACTGTCCACTTGCTTTGTGATGGTTTCCTCACCCTGGGTCATCAGTCAGTCAGACATGCAGCAAGGTTCTAGCTGTGTCCTCTCTACCAACTGACCTGTGCCCAGCTACTTATATACAGGTACCTGCAGTAGAGATCTGCATATCACCACACTTTACTTTTAACACAAAGATTCTTCATGGAGGTTATTTCATTACATATCCATGTTCAAGACTGTTTACATAGGTCACTTGTGTAGGTCACTAGTTAACGGTGATGCAGCTGAGCAAACAATGAACGGAGTGACCTTCCTGCATTCAAACTTACACTTGATCATAACAGGGGCTTTCCATATACATAGGGTCAATGTCTTCAAAGTATCCGACAGTATAAAAAGATATTTGTGATGAACTGATCATCATTTTATTACATATTACAGTTGAGTGTACAACACAATTTACCTCTTGTATTTAGCATACTGTTTGTATGCTCACAAAATTGGCTGAAATTATGAACCATCCCTTGTAAGGTGAGAACAATGGGCTAAAAGATGGATGAGGCCGAGAAAGCAGTTAATCAAAGTAAGCCGGAAAGTACCTGACAAATATGGAATGTAGGAAAGCAGTGGTTGCAAATGGGAAAAAAATGGATTGACAAATGAACAAGATTAGAAAGTGCTCGGTGGTGGTAAAAGCTTGAATTTTGTTGCAAAAGCACAAGGTGATAAAGCAGTACTTACAAGGGGGCAAGCAATGGGCTGAGAAATTAGCGTGATGAAGAAACACTTGGAGGGCAAGTGTACTTTAAGAAAGAGCATTATCAAAGGCTGTAGTGGACTGAGAATGCTTTTTGCATGGAGACATTGCTGGACCCAGTGTACAGAGAGATAAATGGGGTCAGAGGGAAGTCTTTAGATTATCTGTGAGATGGAGAATGAGGTGTAGAGGTGGCTTGGTCTGCACTGGTCCACTGTGCTGCCATTGATCCAAGCCCTGCCCCCCAGAGAGCCAACAGTGTGCAGAGATGGGCGATCAGGAGGAAGCCCACATTATGATCAGAGCCCAGGCACTACCAGCATCAAAGGTGACCACCAGGCTGGGTGACCCATGTAGGGCAGGCCGGCACAGACTAACAGTTGTGTGTCACAAAGAATCCAGTCAGTCATCTTCTGCTACATCCCCAGACACTTTGAAACCTAGATAGGTGACATGAGCCTCATGACATACACTGGGCAGACCAGCACAGACTGATTGCTCTCCCTCTCTGAGGGATGCAAGACATTCATCTTTCAGTGGCTTCATTGAGCACATGTACTGGCTGCATGGTGCTAATGCCATGCTTTATCTCTCTTCAGGCTTGTTGTTAAAAATGGCAAATAAGTATGCACTTAAGTAGGAAACAAGTGTTGATTTGGTTAAACTTGTATGTTATAGTATCCAAGAGATGGATAATTGATGACATAAAATATATTTGTCACGCAGTGCATGGGCACATGGCATGATGTACAGTACATTCAGGCAAAAGAGTAGAAGAGAACACTGGTAAATTATAAATGCTGAAGGAAATTGGCAGGAGATATACGTCAAGTGTGCAGGCACACCAGGGTTGTATTTGTATGGTACTGGTAGGCCAAAAGCCTGACGACAGGGCAGTTCTGTCAATTTATAAAATTTGGCAAAGGTCAAGAAAGTCTTGAATTATTGATTGAACAGAATGCTGCTTGCCACAGGGAGCTGTCTGTGTGCCAGCAGCCTAGGCTGCAGGCACAGTATGGTGTATGTGTACAGAACTCTGTCTGTGAGCACCCTGCCAGTCTGTAGGAAGGTCCAATGCATGCTCAGTCAGGACTACATGTGTGTGAAGGGCTTCCTGTGTGTCAGAGCACCCTGCTTGCTTGGACACAAGAGCTCAGACGGCAGCAGTCTTTGCCCATCGATTATACTAGCAGCTGATTGCCATCTGCATGCAACACACACTGATGGAACTGTGTGAGGCAAATGGATTTCCCTTAAAGTCTCTTAATGTTTCTCTTGGCATTGTAATACTGAACAAACAAGCTGTGGAAATGTATCAGGCAGAAAGATATATTGGCATTTGTAGTGCAAGGTTGTGGCATGTATGAACTTGTGATTGCTGGCGAAGTGTAGAACTGAATGTGTGGTTTGGCTCTGCAGCCATGGAGCTAGTATGTACAAACACAACCGGTATGGGATACCATTAAAATTGGACATTTTGCTTGTGTTTCTAATGTACCAGTTGTTTAAAAAAAAACAAAATTTCAAGCTATGTTGTGATACTTACAAATTTCTGTGCATTTTGCTATTAAGATATTTTCCAGTTAAAATTGTTGAAAGCTCTTAATTATGGACTACTTAACTGTAGTTTTAAAGGAGGTGATCTTCTGTGGGGAGGGTGAAAAGCATAAAAGTCAAATAGAGCTGGTTTTTGAAGACAAGAACCCTGCTCTGTACATGGAAATATTTGAGAGAAACAGCCATTTCCCACTCAAATCTAATCCCCCAAAAGTGCTCAGGTTTAAATTGTTGTCTGTTTAATGTTTTTATTTGAATTTCACAGTAGTAAAAAACATTGTTTTGTGGAAATTGTAGAAAAGACCTATCATGATAGAATGCCACAGGTCAATAATTTTCTGTGGATTGGGTAGGTTGCATTGTGCTGAACTCATACCAAATAAAGCTGTTGAGTCAATCTTATTAACCAATAAGGAGTTAATTCAATGTGTCTGTCACCGCAAAGTTGATATAGCAAACCACCGTGTGGATGAGAACAAAGGTAGGAAAGAGTCTTTGAGGGGCTTGATCTCTGGGACCCACATGGCATAAGTAGTAGTGTGACTGGCAGTGGTGCCTATTGAATAGACGACAAGCTGTCTGTAGTGGAGATATACCAGCCTTAGGTGCCTGGATTAAACCATTCTCTGTGGAAATGGCTTCATGTCTTGTGTCTGCAAAGGTGACATCAGCAGATGCAGGCTCTCAGCCTTACACAGAATGGGACTGTTATCGGAACAACCGGCGACGTTTCTGCCTCTATGACAGCAGCCATCTCAGACTTGGAAATTAGATTACCCTGACAGTGCCTATCAGTATTAGATTGTTACAAGAGGAGTAGTCGAGTCAACAATATGCCAATAGCGTTAACGTCTGAAGGCTGAGTCAGTGGAGGATACAGCAGTCTGATCTCCCCATTGTACCAATAAAAATAGTCATCCCCTCATGCCCCGGGGCAGTCAAGAGAGGAGGAGTGAGGTTCTTGTATGGCTGTACCATATGGTCAACAGAAGATGCTGATGTTCTCGTGATGGATTGCTGAGGCAGGAAAGAGAGCAAAAAGATTTCTAGCTGCTTCCATTTGCAATGTCAGCTCAGTCTCATCCTGGTGCCAGATGTTCAGGTTTTATATAAGTTATGCAGCAAATAATATTCAGTGACTTGTGCCACCAGTTGGCTTCAGTTATTACTAACAATTTATTTTGTTGAGAGTTATCAAGCTTTATTTACATTTATATGCTATTCTTTGAGCAGCATTGCAATGCTATCATATTCTGTAATGATTCCCCCCCCCCCCCATTCTTGTACACGTACTTGTGTTAGGATGTGTCATAAACCATGTGAGTATTTCGTCACTACACTGTACTTCATATTTTATTATTCCCGCTCACCCCAATTAAAAAATAAATTTTAAAACAAATAAAATGTTTGGAGGATATACTGTATCTACAGTATTACAGAATCCGAAGATATTGGACCAAAAGGTGTTGAAAACACAATAAATTCATTATGTTGAGCAAAAATAAGACTATTGACACCAAATGTATCACAAATGTGTATCACATGAAGGTATATGTTGCATAATATGGATGACCTTGACCAGCTTTTTCAAGGTCATGGGATGAATATATTTCAGGAAATGATTTTTTTTTATGGTCACTACATCTGAACTTGTGCACATGTATCAATAAACTATTTCAGAAAGATTATGGAGACAAGAATCTATCATGTGTGGAGTCATGGTGGTGCCACTAGTGATATGAAGTGAAACTAGCATTACAGGTGTCAAAAGTACATTCAAAATCATTGTGATAGTTATGAATTGAGATGCAACTTCCAAATTTACAAGAAATATGTGTTCAACCAATGGTCAAACTTTTTTTCAAATTTTGAATGACCCCTTGACCCTTGACTGAATTTTCAGTCATTAAGAGTTAATAAAGGCCACTGAATTGTACATTTTAAGAAATAAGAAAGCTAGCAGTGCCAAATTTACCATCAATGTGTATAATACATGTGTATAGAATTTCAATATTGCATAATGTGGGTGACCTTGACCTGCTTTCTCAAGGTCACAGAGGGAACACATATCAGGAAGTGATTTTTTGTTGTGGCCATTATGTCTGGACTTGTGCATATGTATCAGTATACCATTACAGGAATATTGTATATTTACACTAAATGTCCATTAGGCCAATGTAAAAGTTTTGTAATATTTTGGGTGACCTTGACTTTACTTTTCACAGTCATTAAGAATTGATTAAAGGACACTAAATTTGACATGTTGAGAAATAACAAGGCTGACAATACCTAATATACCGCAACTGTGTATCATATATAAAAGTGTGATATTGCATAATATGGGTGACCTTGACCTACTTTCTCATGGTCACAGAAGGAATGGATATAGCAAGAAATAATTTTATTGTGATGCTTATGACGTAATTAACAGAGATGGAACTACAAAACTGAAACCATATATGCATTAGAGCTAAAGATACCGGGTGAAGGTCGCAACGGCTAGTGGAGATGGGTCCGACCGGTTTCGTTTCGACTGAAACTCATCAGGGACTGAGGGGAAAATGACGTGACGTCTGTTTATATACCAGAGTACAACTTTTCCGTTGCTACGCAAAACACGGGCTTGTGATTACGTAACACGGAGCTCCGGACTTCGTGTGACAGTGGTTGTCAACGCAAAGTTGAATCCAAATGAAAATTTGAATTACAGTGGACTCAAAAGATTGAGGTTACTGTTGGTGCACTTCAGGGGTCGTTGAGTGCATAAACAGGAGTAGTTCGTGAAAAAAAAAAACATATATGCATTAGGCCAATGGTCAAATGCTGTAATATGTTGTGTGACCTTGACGTATTTTTCACGGTAATTAAGTGCTTATGAAATATACACTAAATGCAATATGTTTATAAAGAATAAGGGGGAAAAGACCAAATGTTACACAAATGTGTGTTAATTTGAAAATGTGATGTTGCATCATTGCATCTTGACTGATTTCTCAGGGTGACAGACTGAGATAATGCATTTCAGGAAATGGATTTTTTGTGATAATCCTCAGATTATATGTTAGCAGAGCATTAGGCCCATTGGCTTTTTGTTACCTTTATCTGACTCTATCTGTAGCACAATCCTTGCAAAATATCTCATCATTCACAGTCCACATGAAACTCAAATTTACCTCGTTTGTACCTTGACACTATTTTATGGTCTGATTACATTTTAGTCACCTTGACCTCATTTTCAAAGTCACAGGACCCATATGTATGTGCAAAGCAGGAGATATCGTCCAGTTTGTCACTGAGGACTGTTCTTTCCCTGAGATTGAATCTGTGGGTTCTACAAAATTTCTTCAGATGTTAGACCAAATTTCCTGTGATTGCGTGTCAGGACTCCAAATGTCAAACCAGTTCATGGTGATGTAGAAACACAAAAACATGATATTTGTGGCAGATACTGTTTTTAGAGGTGTTAAATCTGTTTTTTTCATATCATCATCAGGTGATAATTTACATTAGATAGAATTGGATATCCAGAGACATTTAATACCCAAATGTATTGATTATTTTTATGTATATTGATCAGTGTCTGACATCACCAGATAATCTGTGACTGGCTACAACAGATATAGAATGAGGAGGCTGAGGACATGCTGCAGTAAGAGTCAATGCAAAAGTGGAATTCTGTAGGTCACTGAAGATCTGGTACATGTGCATAAGGATTTTTTTGTTTTGTTTTTGACTTAACATGGGATATGTGGATTTGGTCTAGTGCCTCTGACATTAATTCTTGTACTGTACCTATACCTTCTCCATCAGATATAGGTTATCAGTTTCCCGTTATCTCTAGATCATCAGATATAGGTTATCAGTTTTCCCCTATCTCTAGATCATCAGTTGTCAATATCTTTGTGATTTACAGCTTAAGGAACTGCAGGATGGAAGCTGCAAAAGTAACATGATAATTTTTGGAAATCTGACAATTGGCCCTTGAGATATGGGTCAGCAACTGTTATTACCTTATGACGCCTTTGTCACATGGCCATGGTACATAAGGAAATTGTTTCCTATGTCTACATGTGCATACTTAATTCATATATCCATCAGTGTGTCTAGCTTCTTCTATCCAGATATCTGTGGACCAAGGAGAAAGAATTACTAAAATTTTGCAAGTGAAAACTTTATGAGAGAGATTGAGATAAGGTGAGTCTAAGTTTACATGTTTTCTGATCAGGACATGTCATGCTATTACCAGTACTGAAATATGGTCGGTACCAGTACTGAAGTACATGTACTGTCTTGTCATCACAGATATGTCTACGCTTAAATCCCAAGGTGTCCCATTGTAGTGTTGTCATCAGGATTACATTACATGGAAGTGGCAGCTCCTATGTCTGCTGACCACATGCCTGTTACAGTGTCTCAGGGGACCAGTGTATTAACTTATTTCAGAGAACGTGTTTCTTATTGTATTGTACTGTATTGTTGTTCACTGAAAATCATACGGAGGACTTGGAACAGAAATACCACTACAAAAGAGTAAAAGATCAGATAGATTACACAGTCATAAACCTGCTAGGAACAATTATTTATTTATTTATTCATTCATTCATTCATTCATTCATTCGTTTATTTATTATACAACACGTACACAAAAAGCTGGTACACCATTTGTAAATAACTGAAAGAAGAAACAGTAAGCATATTAAGACAGAATAATTTAAGTTGACAAGACACAAAACATGCATTCAGTCCATACATATAACACACAAAATGTCTCTCAATTCTTGCACTGTGAATCCATTTACAATGGCTTTGCTGTCCAAACTGTCCAAAATTGATATAATCATATCAATTTGTTCATCATAGTGGGTTCTCTTATGCTTCTCCAAAATCAATTTTGATTATGATTTCCAACTGGAGCAAGGAAACCCCAATGGGCTTATATTCCCTGCAAGCCAAGAGGGTACACATGTACAGTTACTGAATAAGACATAAAACTCATATTAAACTTGATGAAATTTGACAGAGAAGATAGTTCAGTGAAAATCTACTAAGTATGATTTGAGATGCTTCTTGAAAACAGAAACAGATGAAGCATTTTGCATGTAAACTGGTATTGACTTCCAAACACTCAGTCCATAACCTGTATTTGAGAATTCATTCCATATCGGTTCTGCTAGGATGCACCTAAAAATATTGAAATTGTCATGTGGCACTCTGATTGGGTGAGACATGGTAACAGGCATCAAAGTCTGTTAGTACCCAATAGTTTCTGACAAAATTTTTCCAGAATAGAAGGTGTGTTAGTGATGTCGATCCATGTTGTCTAATTATTGTTTTAAATACATAATAATACATATCTGTAAAAATTCTGTGAAGTTTTCCTTTTGCCATTGTACATCATAATTGATAGGCAGCAATCCCAGCACTGCACCACTGGCCAATGAGACATTAACAATCAACAGAATTGTTGGTTCTAAACTCAGACTCAGACTAATACTCAGAATTAGTTCATTTAACAAAAAACACAGTGTGCATGGAATTCTCAAGATAAATATAAAATGATAATTAGAGCTACATGTGGAAATCTGGATAGTGTCAGGAGACAATCCATTAAGGCAGAGAAGACGGCCCCTATCATGAATGCCACCTAAATGATGATAGAGGTTATATATTATTGTGCCAGTTAGAACAAAGAAATAGCCTCAAACTGCTTACACATTTAATTGAGACATCATGTAGTACTTCAGAAAAATGAAAGAAATTATATAATAGGTGAGATTATCTCCATGGTAACACCACTCAAGTATCAGGTTCACAAATATAACAACCACTCACGAATCAAAATTCAGGATTGTACAATCCAATTTATACTGTGAAAGATACCATTTTTTTACGTAATTTGAGAAGCCTTTATAACTATGCCTACTAATTTTGTTTAAAATACATACATTTGTTTCATTAACTAGTTCAATACCATGATTTCTAATAAAAATTTTAAGTAAATTTCCGATTAACTCTTTACTGGTGAATTTTGGATGGTTGACTTTGATAGTTTGGAAATAATAGGAAGAGATTTCTTTCGATGTTTAAAAAAGAATTGCAAGACACAGCGTTTAAATATATCTTCTATTTTAAAAAGTTTTTATTTCTTGAATAAGGGTTTGGTATAAGATTTGTATTTGCTCTTGGAAATTATATGTATAGCCTTCTTTTGTTATCTGGAAATACAAGAATGTTGGAATCCCCATGCAAGAATGGCAAAATTGAAATGACATAAGATTAGAGATTTGTATATTTTTTCTGAAATCGATTGGGGTAAATAATTTTTAAGTATATTCAGGATTCCGGTTATTGTAGTTATCTTATTAGAAATTTAATCAGTGTGAACTTTCCAGGTCAGATTTTCATCTAAGGTAAGACTGAGGAAACCAAATGAACAAACCTTTTCTATTACGGTACTGTTGATTACAATATTAGGTATTTTGTTTGCCAATTTCTTTTGGGGTGCATGGAAAATCATGTATTTAGTTTTGTCTACATTTAATGAGAGTTTGTTAGCACATAAGCAGTCGTGGACTTTTTTTAAATTCATTATTTAGTGCTATGGACCTTTGTTCATTATTGAAACTTGGAGTTGAGTTGAAAGATTCCAAAGTACCTTGCAAAGTTGTATCGTCTGCATACATAGTTATGTGAAAAAGGTTGGAAGTAGTTGCCAGATCATTACCATAGATAAGAAATAAAAGGGGTCCCAGAATGGACCCCTGGGGAACACCTGTGCTAATATGAGAAAGATCCAATTTGGTTCCATTGTATTCAACATACTGTGTACAGTTTTGTAGGTAACTATTAAACCATTGTAGCTGCCTATCTTGAATTCCATGTGTACTTAATTGGAAGAGTAAGTTGTCGTGGTCCAAGGTATCAAAAGCTTTGGGCAGGTCTAAATATATTGGGTTTTTTTTGTTTTTTTTTAAATATATTGTAATTGGTGTTGCCTGTGTCCCTTTGATAAAGAATCTTATCGATAATTTTTAGAGCAGCATGTTCTGTGGAATGCTCCTTTCTAAATCCATACTGGCTGTTGTATAATGTCATCAGTTTGAAAATATTCATATAATTGGTTAGAAACATTTTTTTTTTTTTTTACAAAAACTTTAGATATAGAGGGAAGAAGAGAAATTGGTCTATCAAATAAATGAGGGTTGTCCTTTTTGTAAATCGGTGTTACTTTTGCTATCTTCGACTGATCAAGGAAAATAACGGTTTGAAAAAATTGGTTAATTATTACTTCTAAACTTGGACTTATTAATGGCTCAATAAGCTGTAGTAATTTAGTAGATATCTCCTCATGTCCACAGCTGGTCTTTGTCTGAAGATTCTTAATAACTGTTGTAATATCCAAGGCATTTACCAATTTGAATTGGAATCTATGTCTGATATTCTGTGCAAGAAAAGAATCAAAATTTGGTTTACCTTGAGTATTCATTTTTCTAGCAAGATTTATTCCTTTCTTTGTAAAAAAAATGCCAGACCCTTGGTTGAAAATGAGATAAAGGTGCACACAAGTCAGTAATGCAGGGAGAAAGATGTTTTTGCTCAATGGAAGGCGGTAGATGACCACTGAGTATGTTCAAGTATAGCTTTAAAGTTACACCTTTGAGGTCTTGGTCACAGAATCGAAATCATTTGGGCAGCCCAGGAACTGAGAGCGAAGTTCAGGGTTCCTGGGCTACCCAAACGATTTTGATTCTGCAACCAAATCTGAAAAATGTCACTTTTAAGCTTACTCTGAAATGTTGCTGCATAAAAGTGATTCAATATTCTCCACAAACCTCACAAAACCACTAATATTTCCACAAAATCCTCGAAGTGTCGTCAATGTTTCGCCACTCATTCAGCTGTTCTGAAAATTGAGCAAACCCCCACATGTTTTGCAGAGCCATCTTATGGTTGTAAACACAAATTAACTGGCAGGACTAAATTTGGTTGATTTAAACAAGATTTATTACTGATTTTCATGTGTCCTTTGTTTAATTATCGCTAAATACCATATATTGAAAGAGGATAATTTTCCGAAAAAAAATTATGTAAATGAAAACAAAAATACAAATCAATTACACAATACTCCATGATACTCTGCATCAACAGTAGTGATTAGGGTGGGGGTGGGGGGGGTGACAGGTAGATCTGCAGCACTTTTTAGACCATTTGAGTCATATCAACTCAAACTGGTAAAAATTAGTGAGGTGACCTGAATCCTGCAATGTCATTGGTCACTCGCTGTGATGCATCCTCAATCATTTTAGAATGGTATTTCAGTGGTTGAGCGAGACTGGTGCCAACAGTAGATTTTACCACCACAACAAGTGACGATGCAGGCAAAGGCATTTTCAGGTGCATTGTATCTTATATTTAGAAAAAGATTTTTTTTTTAACCTAGAAGCACAAATCAAAAGATAAATCGCAGTTGTGACATAAAAAACAGCAGGATCAGTTTGGTTATGAGCTGTTATGTCAGTCAGGTGGCCTTTTGTGGTGACACATTTTCTGTTGTGCTGAAAGTTGAAATTTACTTTCTGGCTTGTCTTGTGAATTGATTAGCTCTTGTCATGTAACATTGTTGGGCACTAAACTGCACAAAGCCATATTGGTGCCTGACTGCACGTGATTCACAGGTACGTGTTACGTTATGCAGACACTGCTGTATTGCCCACAGTGGCCAGCCCTGACAGACTTTGCCATTCTTCACTGACAGTCACCCACGCTCTACATTGTAGGAAATGTATTTAGTCAAGTAATCTATCATATAGACCTGCAAGAGCACTTCTCACGGGAGGCTGCACTTGCAAACTGGATCAATGATTGAGCCAAGAGGTGGATCTGCCACCCACAATCTTGCATATCTGTGGCTGGAGAGATGTATTAAGGCCGGTGACAGGGCCTGAAATATGCTGCTTAAAGAACACAATGCTGAAAGTCACAACACTTGTTGGGGGGGGGGGGGCCAGTTTGCTGGTACAGGTAATAATTGTGCCCTCATACAAGGTATTGATTTTTTTCTTTTTCTTTTTTAATAGAAATAACAGCTGGTATGAAATAGGGAAAATAAATTGTGATCCCAGTATGCACATACAGTGTATAAAAGTGCCCAGTACACCACTTATTTAATATGAAAAACCCATTTAGTTCCTTCATTATTGGGTGTGCCACTTGACAAACTAACTGACATACAGGGCACCCTGTGTAGGGCTACCTCGATGACATTACATTGTACAGACACAAAAATGAGAGTAACTAATGATAACAGTGTATGAGTCACAGACAGACTTGCTAACAGCATAACAACATTAACAAGGTAGAGTGAGAAGTATTGAGAATGAATGAGAAGCAAACTGTATGGTTGGAATGATAACAATTGCTTTGAGTGACCAAAGAGCTTCAGCATGCATGGGTCTGACTTGGGTAGCACAGAGTTGGTCATGGCTAGTTTGACTGCCAAGGAAAGACTTAAGGGCAATTGCAAAAAAGAGGTCAGGTGTGCACACGGAGAAGGTTTTGAATCATGGATCCACAAGGGAGTATCACAGTGATCAAACAGAAAAAATAAAAATAAAACTTGGGTGACATAAAAGTTGTTTTGGGTAACTTGAAGGTGCCAACTGAAGTTTGTGGTAGGCATTACCTGTAGCTGTACTACAAAAGTAGCTGGGAATAAGCCAGACCTGTGAACAGAACGTATGCCATTGTGTCCTTTACCAAGTTAGTTTCATTAACATAAAATGCAAACAGACTCTCTGTGATTGGCTGTCCAAATTTACAAGTAAGGTGTCAATTATGTGAACCAAAGGTGCAGGATATTGTCTGTGGTGGAAGTAAGATATCATTGTGATGAGATTCAAATGTGAATGCATGTGAAGCTTTGCCTGAAAAGCAGACCATTGTCAGCTCTGTGGTTTTTATGTTTTCATTTCTCTTCTGATGTGGAGTGAAGGCTATATATGTGATGCTTACTTTGTCTGTTCGCAGGATTTGAAGAAAAGCCAACATGTACCTTAGTGGCTAAGAGACAGCTAGTCCAGTTTGTCTTTCTTTTTTTTTTTTTTCTACAGTGAATGCAAAGGTTAGGAGGATACAGCTGGTCCTGTTTGTGTTCACTACAGCCAATGCATGGGTTTGAGGAGACAGCTAGTCCAAATAGTCTTTTTTAACAAATAATGAGTGGGGATTACTGGAAGACACCTAGTCCACTTTGTCCTCACAACAATGTCTTGGTTTCTAGGAGATTGCAAGTTCACTTTAAAATTAATGAGTCTGTGTAACACACAATGTCTTGGTTGCCAGGAGACAGCTAGTTCATTTACTTGATTAGTTCATGGAACAATGCCTAGATTGGTAGCAGATACATGTAACTTGTCCATTTTGTAACTGAAAGTGAACCTGGATAGATAAAGACAGTACCATGGTGGTTAAGAACAGTCACCGCAGGTTTCACAGAGACACACTAGCTTTGCTAAACTGCTGTACCTGTGATTCAAATAGACATGTCTATGTCACCTTGGCTTATAAAGTATTCTAACTCAATTTGTTTCTTGATTTCTGGTGTAAAATAAACAGTCTAGAGACTATAGATGGTCTACATGTGTTAAATGTACTTTAGATACTATTATTTTTGTGGGAAAAGTCCAATGACAATGGCAATTAGGTTCACAGAGAAGCCGTAAACAGCTGGTGGATCTGGTAGAGTTTGACAAGGTAGCCTACTTTGTCTCCTGAAAAACTTGTCAATATCAGTTAAGAGGTAAGGCCAGTGAGTTCCTTGCACAAATACAGCTCTACTTCTGAGGAATCATCACCATTTACGTACTGGGCAGGAAATGAGAACTTCCCATGCAATATGACAAGCATCATTATGTAGCCAACAACAAAAGTATGTTGTGTTGATCCACTGTAAGACTGGAGTATTACCAGGACAGACAGGGCTTCCAGCTTCCCTGTTATGAATTCAGCAGTTATAAACCAGTGTGGACTTTTACATAATCTTACATAAAATTTTTGCCACATGACGTGTATGATAATGTTTTTGGCTAGCCAGTCTTTTGGTCTATTGTGGCCAGATGTGTCCACAGGAAGCATACAACAGAATTAAAGGTTTGGATCAATAGTGGAATTGTGCCATGATTCATCCTGGCAGTGAGGCCTACTGTGTGACTTGACATAGCTTCATAACTGCTGCCTGGTTGGGCCTGCTTTCCCTCTGTCTGCTTCACCTGGGCTTTACTTGACCCAGAGCTTCTGCAGACAGACCCATCAACAATGAAAGGAGAGTAGATATTTCTTCAACATACCAACCAGATGTAAAGTTGCTGGCCTGCCCGAGAACTGTAAGTTTTATTTCTTCTGTGCCATCCGCTAGTACAAGTAATACATATGCACACACGTATACATGTACACATGCTTACACACACACACATACACACACACACACACACACACACACACACACACACATGTATTATTACATGTATTTTGTGTTTGAGTGTGCAATGCATTTCAGTATAGATATACATGGAAAGATAATCAGGAAGAGTGGGTTTTGTCAGCAGTGAATACCTACTTTTCCTGTGGCTTCATTATGACAGATTCTCAGTGTGCACAATGTAGTCATTATGGTAACCTTTTGTTTTATAAGGCAAACTGTGTAAGGAAAGATAGCTGTTTGACATGCACACAGTAGCTTATCCCATATTTTCATGATTTTGTGGCTGGTGAGTGAAAGATGTGTCTAGTAGTCCAGTATTAATACCTCCTGACCATGTGTCATTAATCCTCCTATTTTCCAATAGTCAGTGTCCTTGTGTCAACTTACAATGAACGTCCCTAGTATCTTCAGTATTCTCCTTTGATGTCTTACTTCAGCATGTTTCAACTGAACATGCCTTGTGTCTTCAGTAGTCCCTGTCCTGGCCCGGCTTAACGTGTCCACTGTGTCTTTGATAGTTCCAGTCCTGTCTCAACTCAACATGTCCAGTGTCTTCAGTAGTTCCAGTCCTGGCTCAGCTTAACATATCAACCATGTCTTCAGTAGTGTCTATGTCTGCTTTTCATATGCCTTGTACTTTTGACAAGATACTCAGAGTGAGTACAGTATGTTCATGATGGTAGCATCTTTCACATTAACTCATTCCATACCAGTTCTTGATTTTTTTCGTATATTTACCTAGATTTAAGATGACAATTGCATATTTATATTCCTCATGAAAAGAGCTTTCATTCAAGTACCAACATGCCTATAGTCTGAAGTCAGTGGTTCTGGCTCTGCCTGGCAAGTCATGCTGCAGCTGCCCTTGTGGCAGCTGCAGCATGACTTTCCAGGCAGTGCCAGAACTACTGACCAAGGCCTGTCACCATAGTATGGAATGAGTTTAAAGCTATTACACGTATGTCTGAAGGTGTGGGTGGCAGTCCTGCTCTCTGTATCAGATCAGCATCTCCCCACAGTGTACATATATATTGCAAGTTCTTGTAGTTGACCTCAGGATCATATTAGTGTCTTAAGCTGTCATGTCCTTGTGTCAGCATAGCATGTCCCTATCTTAGTTCAATATGCCTGCACTGTCTTAATAGTCCCTAGATCTTGTCTAGGCTTAGCATGTCCCAACCATCTCAGCTCACTTTCACCCCAGTGTCTTCAATAGTCTCTGTTCTTGTCTTGGCCTTGCAGGTACCTAGAGTCATCAGTATCTGTCAGTGTGTCCTTGTCTTAGTTTCAATGTGTCCTCAGTATCCTTGTCTTAGTTTCAATGAGTCCTCAGTATCCTTGTCTTAGTTTCAGTGAGCAATGTGTAAACAAAACAAAGGCGGATTGTTTGGCCTTCCAACTTTAGCAAAGTACGACCGGTTTCGTCCTGTGGAGGGACTCGTCAGGTACTGATTTAACGGCTGCTAACGCCGTACGTGGGTGGACGTTGCACGAGTTGCAACGTCTTATATAGTATGGTGTAAATAAGCAACGTTGCTAGGGCCGAGTTGCTCAACGTTTGGAATACACATCAAGTGTATTCACAATACGTATGACGTCAGCACCTCTCCATTGTGATGAGGTGTATGTGACGTGCTGGATGCACGTGTGGGGATAGGTGATTGCCTCTCTCATGAATGAGAGTACCTACAGAAAATCATAGGAAATCCTAGTGATGGTCTCTCTCCTCTCATTTTACTGAGTAATAAAAATTTGAGAATGAATAAATAAATTAATTTCTCAATCTGTGTTGAGAAATTATAGTTATTTATTTATTTTTTATTTACAGGAAATATATTTAATAAAGTGCAATATACATCCGTTTGAGCAGTGGGAAAAAGTTATCCCTAAAATTGTTTGCAGCTGTTAAATGGAGGGAGATTTAAAATCTGGTGTGTCCCCTGGGGGTGTTGACACTGTATGGGAAAATAAGTACAGAACTGGTTAAAAATTTAGCATAATACAAAAGCAAGTGTGCTTATTTTCCCATAACATTGAGACCAAAGGGTTCCATTGTGCAGAGCTGATGTATCCAAAAATACTCCCTTTTCAGTCTGAAAACCTCTGTTTTTTTCAGTTTAGGGGTGTGGGAATGTGCTCAAGAATTTGGACTTTTAATTGGAGTTGTCCATGATCCGTCTTGGCAAAATGTCTGCCAAGAGGCTGTTGGACATCTCTCTTGTTGATATAATAGAAATGTTCCCTAAGTCTATCCATAAGGGCTCGAGAAGTTTGACCTACATATTGTTTTAGTTTCAGTGAGTCCTCAGTATCCTTGTCTTTGTTTCAATGTGTCCTCAGTATCCTTGTCTTTGTTTCAATGTGTCCTCAGTATCCTTGTCCTTGTTTCAATGTGTCCTCAGTATCTTTGTCTTTTTATATGTGTCCTGAGAGCCCTTTGTGTTGGCTCAACATGTCCCTGGGGCCTTCCATAGTTTGTAACCTTGTCTCTGCATAATGTGATATTATCTTTTTCCCCACAGACTTTTTATCAAACTAAAATTGTCTGTGTCACAAGACATTACTGACTATGCAGTTGTCACTGTCTTCAGTTACCACCAGCTTGGAGAGACCTTGTTTACAGTTTCATAGGCATCTTTTACATGTTATTGTACCTGTTTTAAGAGACTTCCTCTTTTGAGGGACTACTTTTTACATCTACAATCAGATGGTCGCAAGTCAGGGACTATTGTACAGCCCTTTTAGTGATGCAGGTTTCAGATTTTAGTTTGAAATAAGAATTTCTGAAAAATCTGGTCACAGTATTTTAAACAGATTTCTGTAATGTTTGAAAAGAAGAAGCAGCAGCAGATTCATGGTGGAAGGCTGAGCAATCACATCCTTGATCGAGCTATCTTTGGGCCAGGTCATGTGAAAATCAGAGGAATACCCACAAGAAATATGAGCTTCATGTAGGTGTGAAACCCTGGCGCCAGTGCCTGAGCATCAGGTGTTGCCAGCAGCTATAACATGAATGTGGTGAAGCAGGCAGAACTAAGGCTAGTCAATATGTAGAGTCAGGATGTCAAAAGTGTTCATTTAAGATTGGCTGAGAAGTACAATATGGAGAAATTCATGCATATCCTACAGGGCATGACAGTCAATCTATGCAGTGTTACCAGATTGTCTCCCACTCATAAATCTGTTACATGTTCTGGCCTTTATACAATGTAGCTTACTTCCAAGTAAAAAGTAACTTGCAAAATTATGACTGGAAGCAGAAGCGTGTAATTGTGTTAACCTGCTAACTGGGAGGGCACAGGGTCTTGGTGGCAGCACTGTGACAGCTTTTGTGTCCCATGTTGATTGATCAGTCATTCTCAACTGTACACAGCAGACAATATCAGCATTCAATGTTGTGTTGGAAAAACAAAGGATCCTGATTGTGAAATGATGCTTAACATATGCCATGCTTGGAAACCTGCCCATCTTAATCAATATTATTTTGTGATGATACCTGAAAAATTGTTACCTGAATGAATATTGCTTCCTGAAACTTAATTAAGGCTGAGAACCTTGTCTAAGAGATTAGGCATGCTTGGTGGCAGGTGTATTACAATTAAGCAGGGTTTGTCTCGGACTTGCATGTGGAATTGTCTATACAGCAGTTCCCCTCATGTAAGGCCCCCCTTACAAGAGGCCACCCATCTAAAGAGGCCATTTCTTCATGCATCAAGTAGGCTATTTTCATTTTATTTCCCCTCTCAAGAGAGGCCACCCTTCTCAAGAGGCCACATTTCTGGTGCACTTGGGTACCATGGTAAGAAGGGGCCCACTGTAGCATTAGACCTCCAGGCATGCAGCACAGAAGACTACATTGTCACAGTCAATACAACCAACTTAAACTTGGCTCAGCACAGATTAGCAAGGAAGTGGAAAAATGCAGACAGTAATTTGATCATCTTTTTATTGTCATTTATGAATGAGATCTTGATCGAAATTTATGTAAGAAGATAATGATACAACATTATGTCCTTTAAATTTGAATGGTAATTAGTGTTATCAACTGAATAAATACATAAAGCTTCATTTTTTTACTGGAATAGCTAAGTGCAGTCAAGTTACCAAAAACAAAACCAAAAAAAAACCCACCTGTATTTTATTTCCAAGTACAAAGCAGTGAAGACAAAGGTTAAATTACAAACATGGAAAATAAATGTGATAAGTAAATGTCTATGTGTACCAATATTACCATCGTACAATGGTATGCTTCACCTGCATAAAGATTTCTTGACAATATTATAATTTGTATGGTTGCCAAGTATATCAAAAATTGTAAACTGGAGTAGCAGTGGGTTACTAATGGTGCAATAATTTCCAGTACTTTCCATTTTAAACTATGAATACTGATGTTAGATTGACAGACTGGTACTTGACCTAACTGGATGGGTCATGGCAGTGCCCTATGGCGACAAATATCATTAACCCACTGGGGACTGAGTCAACAGCTTAACTGGCCACAGTGTAGGCACAATGCACCCAGAATGCACAGAGGAAAGCAATTGACTAATCACCCACATCCTTTTAAGTAAGAAAAGCAGAAAATATTTACGACACTAGACAGTTGCATGGAAAGTACTACATCTGCAGATAGGCCTACTGCAGAAAGGAAACATTATCTTGGAACTGTGGAAATTGATACAGACTGCTCCCTTGACTCATTTCCAGTCAGATTTCGGTGACAAACTCAAACTTTCACATCAAACCAAAGATATTGAATGTGCAAAGTATAACAGGGAGGCGTTTTCATTTCCTTTGAAAAAAACTGAAGTGGTGCTGTGAAATAAATGTGTGGACAGGTTTGATCTTTTTGACAGTGATAGGTTAGTACAATGATTCTCAGGTTACTGTGAGATGGCGGGTGGTTGCACTATGTATTTGGACAAGCCCAGCAATATTGTCAGGGTGTGTCGTGATCAAATCAAGCAGACCTTGTTGACAAGATAGTTAATATGTATGTAATGTTATCACACAGGTCTTCTTACATGTATGTACATTGGTCCCTGTCTTGAGAGACCACTGCAATAAGAGACTACCTGCCTTTAAAGATCACCTTTACAAGATTTGTACTCAATGCTTTTCATATTGATACCTTTTATTATGAGAGACCAGGTGTGTTGAGAGACCACACTTTGTACTTTGTTCAGCCCTAGGGACAGTCTTTAAAGATGGGTTTTACTATATATGCAGCAATGAAGTAGGCACCATGTTTGCTTGCTAACTTTTTGCCATCTGAAGGCACTGGACATAGAGTCTTGAAAGGCAAGGACTCTGTATACATGGCTGGGGACATGCTATGCTGAAGTAGGATAGGATATGATTTAACCCTTTGCCAGTCAAGTCACCCAAAAGCACCCTGATATTAAATGTGTACTTACTAATATCTAGAGTTCGGACTGCAGATTAGGCTAGGGTAATGATGACTTGGTAGTGGTTGTGGACAAAAAGACTCAAATATGATGAATGGTTTTACTTCAATATATCATTTATAGAAAACATTTTGAATCAGAAATGTAGAGACAAGACCTGTTTGGGAAGCTGTTGACTCTGTCTTATTCTAGCCAGACAGCTTGAAATACTACGGACATGAAATGCAAGAGCTTGGGCTGCTATTAAAGCTGCTTAATCAAAGACAGTCAGATAAACCTGTGAGACATGAATCACTAGAGGGCAACAGTGGTCAACAGGAGTCATGTGTTCTCTGTTATCCAATCAGATATGACAGAAGTTATGAGTTGATCTTCTCTGCGAATAATGCCCTCTAGTGATTAAATCTTGAAGGCTTTTCTCTTTACATGCTGTGCAAAGACATTGACAGAAGTTATGAGTTGATCTTCTCTGCGAATAATGCCCTCTAGTGATTAAATCTTGATGGCTTTTCTCTTTACATGCTGTGCAAAGACATGGACATGGACCTCAGTTATACCCTTGCAAACAAAGTTTCATGAGTTGTAGTGTTTTCAGCCTGTCAGACTATCCATCCACAGCATAATCCTTGTGAGCAAAATACCATGAATCACAGGTCCCATCAAACTCAATCTTACCTTAATTGTGCCTTGACACTATTTTTTGACCTGATTATATTTTGGTGACCATAATTCAAGGTTGCACAATCTCTGTGGGTGCAGGTAGGTGGTATCCAGTCTGTTGGTGATGACTCTAAGTTTTCCCATAGGCTTTCACTATAGCCTTTGTTTCAGATTTCAATATTTAAAAGTCTGAAAGCACTTTTCGCAGATCAATTTTAGATTTACATCAAATATAAAGTTGACCAGGGATATATATGGCAAGTTTTTATTTTCTAGGCTTTACCATATTTTTTTACTGCTTGGCATTTATGGTGAGCCCCTTGCAGAGATCAAGTGCCTGTCTTGCCAAGTACATTGGGACAGCATTTTAAATGTTCAAAATTTAAAGTCCTGTTGAATTTCAAAATTTTACTGATGACATCTAGCAGTATACTGTTTGTAAATATTAAATAATTACAATTTTATGTATGATGGTCATTGAAATGTCATCAAATAGGTGAATAGCTTTGTCTTAATATGGTATTCAATCTTTGGCAACTTCTTGTTAATCATCATTGGCTAAATTGGTGTTACTATACTGGTACATGCATTATGGACATGCCAGGCTGATCACAAGGGATGCACAAGCTATCTGTACCTGCTTAATGCAGAGATCAGAAGTATAGAAAATGTTAATAAGTCTGGACATGGACCATTGTTGACACCGTTGGCAGAAGTACAGTGACTGTAGAAGCAAGGACAGGGACTAGCAAACACAAAGTACATGGTAAGCTCTGATTAGCCACATGGTTAGGGCACTAACTATCATCATTCACTGGGGACAAGGGCATCACTTGTTGTAGACAATGAGAACATATTATGAAAGCCAAGGATAATCTTTGGGAACACATGGTGAGGCAAGGGCAGGTCACTGGGACTCTGAGGACATGAATATAAGACAAAAGAAGGACATTTAAGGATTCAAAATAAGTTTATTTGATCAGAAATGCACATAAACATTTTTCAAAACAAACTAAGTAGTTTCAAGTCAATAGCTGAAACATTGTGGTCAGGGAGATGCACATTAAGACCCTTGATAGGTTGCTAGCATGTTGCTACCATGAATGCCACACAATAATAATATGAAAGTGATCATGTTACGTATACAAAAATTAGTTATAAACTGAGTAAAAAAAAGTATTTAAACATTCAGTTCACATTACACACATAACAATTTGGGAGGTGGAGGTAATGAAGGTTTTATCAAAATAGGCTGCAAGTTGAGTTGTTTTGAGGTTTAAATAGAATTTCAGAATTTGAGAAAAATATCTAGTTAACATAAATGAGTTTCTTGATTTTAAAATAAGATTGGTATGAGCATTATGTTTGCTATGATTAACTATTCAGCTGGCTTTCTTGAATTTTAAACGATCAAATTTATGCCCTAGGCAAGAAGACAATAATTTAGGTGAGGAAGAATCAAAGAATTTTAAGTAATTATAAGGACATTTGAGGGCCAAAAACTTTTCACGTGTTCATAATAGTAGTAATTTGAGAAACCAAATACTTATCTTGTCTAATTCCAAGTTAATGATTTGGAAAAGAAGTGACTGAAGGCAGTCTTATCATGGATTTTTAGAAGGTCAATATCAGAGTCACCCACAATAATTACAGCACTTTCAATTGTTTGTATCTTTGGATGAAAGTTTGGGTCATTTGCATCTTGAGTTAAAGTTGTCTCCTTAAATATAATCAGAGAATTTACTTCAACACCCTCAAGACCACCGAGATTAACACAATTAGCCATACGCATAATCTGTGACAAGAATTTGTGAACTGGATTTTTTAGTTTAATAAATACAGATGCAGCACACATTGGGAGCCTGCTGAGCTGAGGCAGGGCCTCAGTTATTGTGGAGACTGGAGACATGCTAACCTGGGGGAAAGACAGATTTTGATTTGTATATTCATAGATAGTGGGGACCCATGAGGGTGGGGCTGGGGTACTTTCCCAAATTTTTGCGTTGGAGCATGCAGGTAGAACCTTACAAACACTCCCTGGATAAGGGCACTTGTCACATAAATGGTACTCAAGTAAAGGAATTTTGACCTGAATAGGAAAGAGTATGACCAAATATTTGTGTCAAAGGTGCTTCCACGAGAAAATGTTGACATTTGTTGGTGAAATTTGGTGGGATTTTGGGTTATGGGGCAGAAAATTACTCCTTGATAGGGAATTTCTGACAAAATGTTCAACCTTTGTTAATGAAAATCAATTGAGAAAAGGGGACATCAGAGCCACACATACCAACAATGGGCTGTGCATCCACAATTCCAGAGCTGGGACCAGGACTGGGTCTGTTGTAAAGCTGACAGTATTCTCAGTGTATATAGGCTGCTGAGAACTACTGTAAATGCATGTAACTGAACATTCAACTAGATCCTGGTGCACAGTGTTTGGGGTCAGTGTTCTTTGTTCTTGTGCAATAAATGCAGTGACATGGATGTAGTGTAGCAGGCTGCCAAGCACATTGAATAATGTGGCAGTGTGCAGCTGATTTTACAGTGCAGGGTTGCCCAGGTGGATATGAGTATTATGGATGGAGCTACATATATGGAAGGAAACGGGTAAGATTATGAACTTTGATGAACACGTGAAATATGCACATGTACCAGTGGTGGCTGAATACAACTCAAGCCCTTCAGGTAATCTGGCTGGGGACATGTAAGGGGGAGAGGAGATTTGGTGCTAAACTGTCTACCTTGTGAACTGACATGTACGTAGCATTGAGATAAATTAACATGAAGTGTGCAATGCAAGGGTCAAGGAATATTGCTGATGGATGTGATTTTATGTTTGTACAATGGGCTAACAGGGGTAGCATGGATAGAATGTGGGCACATTGGTTGATGGATCCATGCCCTGCACAAGCACAAATGGGAAACTTTTGACTACATTTACATGTACAGGTGTCAAATATGATAGCAGATGTAGCCAATATACAGACACAAGGGATTGGGTTATTAATGGCAAGGGTCACAAAGTTTGTCAGGTAAATAAAATATGAAGACGTGTAGTCATATTCCCAACAGTTAACTGCATACTCGTCGACATTCTATGGCAAGAAATAGGGAGATTTTTTTATCCTATGCGGAAGATTTTATCAATAAAGGATAAGTACAACAAAATGTGTTTCTATGAAAGAGGTTATCTAAAATTGACTAAAGTTGTACTAAAAAGTCTATGAAGAGCAAAGTCTAAAAGTGGGAGACTCCTGCCAAGTGGGGGAGACTTGACAGACTTTGGGCCACTCAAGTTGTTGGGCAAATGAGATGATGGATGAACCTCCAAAAAGCAGAAACAGTGAACTGTGTCATGGCACATCTGTGCACATTGTTAGGAAATTAGATCCAGTGACTGTTGGTGTTATGGCACCAGATCAGTTATTGATCCCCAACTTTCATATTTTATTGCAACTGTCATTTTTCTTGTTGTTATAGCACCAGATCAGTTATTGATCCCCAACTTTCATATTTTATTGCAACTGTCATTTTTCTGTGTTTGCAGGAGGCTAAGTAGCACTTCACAAGATGAGACACAGAGGCAAGACAAAGTGATTCCCAACAGTAGATCCTTCCCTGGGTCCGCAAGCAGCCAATCCAACTCCACTCCTTCCACAGACCAGATGGCTGGTCACCAGAGCAGCGGCAGTAAGGACAAACCACCAGTGGAACCTACCTTGTGGAGAAGTACACAATGTGACTCCTACAGCCCCAGCCAGGATGACACATCAGAGGAGGAAGAAGATAGCTTTCCTTATGAATCTGGATTTGCAACAATTCTTAAGCGACCTAAACATGCAAATGATTCTGAAAGTGATAGGAAGGTGAAGAAGACGGGTAGTTCTGAAGGAGACAAGAAAAGTAATGGGGAAGCAGAGGCCAGTCGCACAGACACAAGCTCTGACTTAGACCAGCAGAGTGGAAGTAGCTCTGCAGCAAAATTGGATGACAATGGATTGGTTGTGGTACGACGTAGACCGAAAAAGTCAATTTCTCGCTCAAGATCTGATCTCAGTCATAGATATTCCAACAGCTCTGAATTGTCAGAGCTAAGTGCTAGATTTTCCAGAAACAGTGCGGACTTGGAGAAGTTCTTCAATGAGATGGGGCTGGACAGGAGTGTGCTAGACCCCATGTTAAACAGTGGTCAATACATGTCAGGCTCCAGCGCAGACCTTCTGCACATCTTTGACAGTGTCAGCTCTCTCGATTCACCAGATGCCCGTAGTATGTGTAGTGGCGACTCCAAGCAGAGTGAAACTGCACTTAACACCACTGCCATACAGGAGAGGACTTCAGGACAGTCTCACTCTGTGGTGGAACGCAATGCGCGAATTATCAAATGGTTATGTAGTGTAAAGAAGGCCCACAGTACATCCGATTGATGTATATTATAGGTAGGTATACAATGTATGATACTGTAGTGTCTGTCCAAGTAAGGTAGGTATGCCATACAAGGTGCTATTCACTTAAAAGATGGGTATGCAACATACAGTGTTCATTATGCTGTAGGTAAGTATACCTATGAATTTTTGTCATCATTGTTCGACAAAGATAGGAGCGGGGTGGAATTTAACTTTTTATCTTTTAACAAATGCAGAAGCAGGACTGAGTGAAAAGATCCATTCTGATTGGTTATCAGAAGTTGGTGACCTAACCATTTGCAGGGGCCAGTCATGATGGAGTAGGCTTACAAATATATTTATTGTGAAATTTTCTAGAGAACAATTATGGTCTTTATATGAAATAATACGCAGAGGATGACTAATAATTGCTATGATATGGCAGGCAGCTCTCATCATCTAACTTGATTCACAAATCAAATCAAAATGTTGGCATGATGTTACAGATAAGTAGCACTATGTCGGAAGATGGCCACTTGAAGGCAGATAATTTAGGACATGTAATGATAAAGGTCATGCAGTGGTCAAAGCAGAGCTGTCCATATGTGATACAAATATAAATTCCTTCAGCAGTGATAGACAGTTCACATATAAGTAGGTCATCCTTTCCTGGAGGCATTTTGGTCTGCATTATATATATATTACAAAAAGGATTTGAAGAAGTTTGTTCAAATTCAGTAGGAGTTCTCATGAGGAAGACATATGATATAAAAATTTAATCACTATGACTTGTGTTCAACTGATGGCCCAAAATGAAGGGTGATCATGAGGGGGTATATTCCAATGCTGTAATACAGAAGTTCATTATTCAACCATGTACGTAACCACATACAGACATACATGTGCTTTGTACACTTTGTTATTGCCTTCATGATATACTGGTTAATGACAAGATAATTCCACAGATAGGTAGAGCAATGGTATCATAAGAGACTATTTTAGGAATGGGAGCAGTCAATGGACCACAGCAACTGCTTTTTTGTTCCCACAGGAATGGAGCAGGTAGGCAGTTGAGACAGCGTCTTGTGTTCTATACAAAAGAAAGCTAAAACCATGTAGATACTTCTCGCTTTGTTATTAAAATGATTGGAAATTCAGCACAAAAAATAGTAAATAGAAAGCTTACATTGGCCACTAAGTGAGAATGAAAATGTGTGAAGATAAAATGATGTGGAAGTGGATGGAGATGATTGGTGTCAAAGGAGGCCATATACTTCAGTAGCAACCTGATACAAGGGATTTGCATGCCACTTTTACTCAGTAACCCTCACAAATGACAGTTTTATGCATTGCCACTGTTTGTAACTCGCTGGTTTTGCCATTCCAATTAACTTGGCAAGCTTGGAGCTATAACATATTGCTGTCGTTGTGTGTTTTGGGGGACCATTTCAAGACAGTCTGTCAGAGAAAGCATGTAGAAATGTATTGAGAGTGCATCCTTTCTTCTGTGCAGCTATCATCAAAGAGCATACTGAAAAAATAATGAAAATATGCTTTGGCATTTTGCTGTAAAAGATGTTTCCAAACAGAAAGGCTGTGCAAAACTCTATGTAAGATAAAAGCTGTGTAATTAAAATTGAAGCATAAACGTTGAGATGGTCCCAGCCTGCTACAAAAGTGTCACAGTCTCCACTTTGCAATGTTGCACCAGTGACTTGGCAGGCCATCCATTCAGAAGTGTCTGTCCTGACTTCACTGCACAAGGGGTATGCATAACACTCCCTACTCACTGCACATGTGCAGAAAATGTTTAACTTTGTATGGTAGTCATAAGCTTTCAGGACAAGGATGGCAGTGAGAGTTCTCATCCAGTCCACTTTAAAAACCTTGATCATGTCAGAACTCAGGACTCATTTATTTTAGCCAATCAATACAATGATGTTTTCAATATGAAGATACATGTACATAGTGATATAAATTGATGTGGCTAGGGGGACTCCTCTTAAGACAAATACATGTCGCTCTCATGGGAGCCGCCTTTGAGCCTTAAACAATTTAAACAATGGAGATGGCAGTTACTTAAACAGTAAATATTGAAATAAACTTTAAGATCTGTGATGTCTGCCAGATGTGTAGGGTTTAGTAGATAACCTGTCTACCATGTCAGTTGGTAAATGGTCCAAAAAAAAGTGACAGAGTTGGCCATTAGGGGCTCTCAAATGTGATATTTTTGTGTTTACTTGCATCTCGGTGAACAGCTTGGGGTGGGTGCCGTAATACTGCTTATTCATACAAGTACAAACAAAATATTAGGATGAACCAAAACAAAACAGAGAAGGAAAGTAACAACTGTACAACTTCTCTCTGAAAATATACTACAGTGGTACCTGCTGTATGCAACCACTGCCGTGAGCAGCCACACTGCTTTTTGTGGTCACCTTGCTGGCACACAATCAGTTTCTTTGTAAAGCTACCTGCAGTGACAGGTCACCTGCTGTATGTGGCCACTTTTTCTTGGCAGAAGGGGTGGCCACATACAGCAGGTACCACTGTATATGGATAGTGCATTTAAGCAACATTATACCAAGTTTTATATTTGGAAAGGCAACACAAAAATTGCAGTTATATTTAAGGATCTCTTTTTACTCACTGTAGTTTCAACTGGTACAGTGTAAACAATGATGGGGAATTTTTGTCATAAGTACAGTATGACTAACTCAACTTTGGAGGTGGGATCCTACCCAATTTACTGGTGCATGTGCAAAGATATTGGTAGAGATTACGATCAGTTGGGATCTGCACATAGTATTAGAATGTGGAAAAATGTAGAGTTCACATGGGCATCACTGACATACTCAGATGGACATGTTATTTAATTGGTCCAAACAAACAGCATCATCAACTGTGATATCAAGATTTCAATATTTAACATCATCAACTTTGCAGGTGATTTTTGCTGTGTTTTCCAGTAGCCCTATGTGTCTAGGTGGATATTCTGTATTGTCATATGAGTATACTATTTCTATTTCTCCTATTGGTCAAGGGACCATCACGTCATGCTCTAAACACATGGATCTACTACTTTTGCTGTCTCCGAGTCACTGGACCCGGTCCAGACCTCGTGTGCAGCCAGTCCAGACCTCTTGACTGATGCAAGTGTGGTGTGATGCGTCATCAGCAACTTTCAGCCAGTCACATGGTTTCCCCCTAGCTTTGGTTACAGAGCTCTCTGAGACAATTTGGTAAGGATCAGTCTGCTGTTTTGGCCTTGAATCTTTGACACTAATAATTGCAAAGATGCCTATGACAAAACAGTTATAGTCTTTGAACTCGGTCTAAATATGGGTCTGTCAACCTGTCCACGCCAATATACACCGAGGCTGAATGTGAGGACAGGTTGATAGACCTATGTGTAGAGCTCATTCAAAGACTATAATTGTATAGTGTCACTCTTCCAATGTTTTTGGGATGTCTGGTTGCCATTTGACATGATTGCTGCATTCCACAGCTGCATTTTTGTATTGTTCATTCCAATTGTACATTGTAACTCCAGATAGTGGTAAACCTTACTGTTATTTTTTTCAATTGAGAGGTCTAGTTGAAACAACCCTCCAGATGATCATTCCTTGCCCTTGTTGTGTCGTGTGTATAATTATTGATATCCAGGCAGGTAGCATTCCCTGTTATTGTTCAGTCTTTGTAATGTGACATGCAGTTATCCATCTGGATAGCCATTAATTGTCCTTGTTCCTTATTTGTATTCTGGCATCCAGTTAGCCTGGACCATATAGATAACAGATTTACAAGAAATATATCATTTCTTTGCATCAACAAAATTTGTCTCTGTGCTGTGAGGTCCAGTTGCCCATCTGGATAGCAGTCTATTGTCTTGTCCTGTCTTCTATTGGGAGGTCCAGTTGCTAATCAGGATGGCAATTCCTTTCCATTGTTTTGTTTTTGTATTGTGAGGTGCAGTTACCAATCAAGACCTCAATTCCTTGCCGTCATTCTGTCTTTGAATTGTGAGGTCCCTAGCTGCCTTATCCTTGTATCAAAGGGAACTTCTCATCACATCTGTGAAACTGCATGTATATCCAGTTGAGTGATTATAAGTACCTCCTTGCATTGTGAGGTCTTGTTGTGCATCTAGATGGTAGTTATTTGTCCTTATTCTGTCTTTGTGTTGTGAGGTCCAGTTGCAATCTAGATGGTAACTCAGTGCTTCTGTCTTTGTGTGGTCAGGTCCAGTTGCCCACATAGCAAATCTGAGCCATTATTGCCTTTGTGTTGTGCAGTCCAGTTGTCTATCTTGATGGCAGTTTTCTGCCATTGTTCTTTGTATTGTGAGAGCCAGTTACCCATGTGGATTAAAGTGTTTGCAGCCCCCCACCCCCACCACAACCCCATAACAAAGTTTGGGGGGTATACTCTTTTTGGCTTGTCCGACTGTCTGTAGAACAGTCCTTGCAAGCAAAATATCTCATGATTCACAGGCCACATCAAACCCAAATGTACTTCAATTGTACCTGGGCTTTTTTTCTTGAAATCGTTACATTTTGAAGACTGTGACCTTGTTTTGAAGGTCATATATAATACCCTTGTTTGTGTAAAGTAGGCAGTATCCAGTCTCTCCGGGGAAACTGTTCTAGTTTGCCTTGACCTGTCTTTGTATTGTGAGGTTCAGCCCTTGATCTAGATGGCAGTTCCTTGCCCTTGTTCTATCTTTGTATTGATAGGTCCAGTTGCTGATCTTAATGGCAGATCCCTGCTCTTGTTCTGTATTCATTTTGTGAGGTCCAGTTGATGATCGAGATGGCAGTTCCTTGCACTTGTTTTGCCTTTTTATTGATAGGTCCAATTGTTGATCTTGATGGCAGATCCTTGCCCTTGTTCTGTCTTTGTATTGATAGGTCCTGTTGTTGACCTTGGTGGCAGATCCCTTCCTTGTTCTGCCTTTGTATTGATAGGTCCAGTTGTTGATCTTGATGGCAGATCCCTGCCTTGTTCTGCCTTTGCACTGATAGGTCCAGTTGTTGATCTTGATGGCAATGTCATGCATTTGCTCTGCCTTTGTATTGTGAGGGTCCATTGTCAGTCTAGATGATTATTCTCAGGCCATTCCTCTCTCTGGTTGGACCCATCCATTCTTTTTACCTTGTAAAGGGAAGGTCTGTGTATCACATTCACAGTTATTGTATCCACATCATATGTTTGACTAAAGTGACTAGGGACTTAGCATGACTATTCTTTTATATATATATATATATATATATATATATATATATATATATATATATATAACTAGACATTTACAGAGAGCCCCCTGCATGATATCTGTGTGTACCTTGCCAAGTGCATATGGATGATGTTTTAAATGTTCAGAAATTAGACTATCAGCTGCACCATTCATTCCATGTGAAACTTCTACTGATAAGTTCCAGCAATATAGTCTAGCTTTACAAAACTGAAATGAATACCATTTTACATGCTTGTAAGCTAAAGAAAACGTCCATATGCTGACACAGCTTTGTTTCAATGATTGAACCACTCAATCTTGGGGAACCCAACCGTCACTGGCAAAGTTGTATTTTTGCATATATGACTAGACTAGTGCCTTGATAACTGGAGGAAAGATTGCGACCGGTTTCGATCTCAATTGATCCCATCAGGCAATGGGGGAAACCGTCAAGAGGCCCTTTTTATATATGCGTCCGAAACTTTGCCGTTGTCACGTAATACGTGTGAGTGTAATTACATGAAAGAGCGACATGCATCACTGTGGTATTGTTGCCACAGCCGAAAGGATTCAACAGAATTTTTTGAATCTGTGATCCATCCAAATATGGATAGGGGATCATATGACACCAGCCAGGGTTAGGTGGTGCAAATTATGTTGGACTAAAAGATTCAGGTGAATGATTTTCACCTGGATGCCCTGTGTGGGGTCAGGAGAAATGTAAAGTAACAGTTTCAGGGTAAACATTTGACGGTCTCTCCAATATTAAAACATATTAAAAAAAAAAATGTATTTTTGTTGGAGTGACAGGGCCATCCTCTCTTTGAAATGTAGTCTGATCCATGCTGCTTTAGTGGTTCTTTTTCAATACACAACTTCAGATGTTGCCTACCAGCCCCTATCCTGAAGCTTAATTTGGGCAAATTGTAAGGATTTTCTTGTATCAATTCAACATGTTAAAACATCTGCATGTATATGTAATTATTTTGCAATTTCTCTTTAGAAAATTCCTGTCATATGAAACTTGGTGTAAATATATTCCAATGGCCTTACTCTCCCTTTCTTTGTGGATAATCATCATTAAAAATTGAATGTATGTCTGTGAGAGTGCAGAGTGACTTGGCCGTGACTTTGTTGCCATGGTCACAGTCTCCTGACTCTTTGGGCTTCCAAGGATCCACGTGCCATCATTTTTTTCCCTAACTTTGTTGGTACAGGTCCCTCTTTTAAAGCTCGTATCTTGTATGGCTGTTGCCCAATAGAAGCAGCCATGTAATCCATAACAATCGTCAGTAAAATGTTCACCGCACAACTTTTGATAGTTGGACAGAACGAGATGGAATGAAGTAAAATTGTCTGTTGAGATGGCAAACCAATTCTCTCCATGAAGCAGGGTCTTCAAGTTTGGAAATGAATGCCACGACAAGTTCTCTTTCTTAGTTTTGATGCTTGTCGCGCAGGTAAGCAGAGCAATAAGGAATGCTTTGAAACATGGGTACAATCCTCACAAGGTAAACAATCACCTGTATGATGTAAAGGAGTCCTTCATATACTAGGCATTATGCTGTTTGCCAGTTGTTTTTGCGAATAAAATATGTTTAAACCAATCACCTGTCCCTCAAGCATTGCAGTGACAACAATACTGGGCTACCAGTGTGTGACACAGTAAGTGCTCAGAATGAGTTGTCTACACTGACATCACAAGCAGAAATGTAACTCCATTTACAGCCCATGTGAGTGCAGGTGTGAAACAACAAGCATGGCACTAAACATGAAATGTGACTTTAAAAGTGGAGTGTGATGTTTGGGAGGCAAAATTCAGCAGTATATCTCAAAACATGATCATGATATTTTATTATAAAGCTTTATTTAGTATATTTATCAAAAATTTGTTAAGCTTTTCACGGAATGATCTTTTAAGCCATTCATCTGCAATTATTTTCCAATATTTCTTTATGCTAGCATACATTGAATGGTCCTAAACAAAATCCAACATCAAGATTTGTGAAAGGCCAGTTTCATGTTAAAAGTAGAATCTTCCTTGATGTTTTTAAACTTTTGAAAGTCAAACTATCAACTCCTTCTACGAATGTCAATATTTTAATGATGATGTCCATCAATGTGCATGTCATGAATATTAGATAGTCACAATATTACCTGTGATTGTCGTCAAGATAACATCCAATGGGTGACAAGCTTTGTGTCAATATGCCATTCAATCATGGGCAACTTAAACCTGATTATTGGAATTAGTGTGTCAGTGCCTAAAAAGTCCAACTGCCTGTCTGGGTGGTTATGTTATCACACTATTGCAATGTACATGTATTGTGTAAGTCCATTTGCCAATGTAGCTGGTACGTGTATCTGGCTTTTTAAAAAGTTCATTGCCAGTTTCTTCAGCTTAGACCCAAGTGTCTCATATCTCATGCCAGGTCTATAATGTCATGTTTGGTATGTAGGATGATAGTTGCCACTTGTCAGATTGCAGTCAGTGTGATTGTTACCACTGACTTGACTTCTTCATGCTATCTGTGCTCCCTGTATCGTTGAACTACAGATACAGAGGGTACCATGACTGTTTTTTTAGTATTGCCCTCAAGAATGTATTCAAACCAAACCATGTGCAGTTACAGAACTGAAAGCAGTAAAATGCCAACAAATATACACACTGTACGCAATATTTTTGAAAGGATAGTCAGTTGATGAACATCTTATATAGACCATTCTTCCAACTACTTATCATGAAATCGTTACATTAATCTGTCACTATAAGCCAGCCATAGTTGAGTTCCTTGCAGTAAGAAGACTGGTAGTCATGTTGCATGCAGAAAAAAATGGGAGAAAACTGCTGTACATGTCATTATCTGTGACATCAGAGCGAGCAGGTTAGGCATATCTGGTGGCAGGCAGGGATTATGAGGAGCTAGAGGCTCAAACAGGGTGAAAGGGTCTGACCCCTATGGCCCAATCCAGTCTGTTGTAAGCAGCAACTAATCCTTTAAGGTGGTCTGAGGGCATTGGTTTACAGCATAATTTACATATCTGGTTTCAGTCAAAAGTGAAAGAGGCATAATAGGATATGTTTTTAATCAAGTTATGTGATCAAGTGAATGTCTGTCTGGAAAGTGATTCCTGATTACATCAGGTAGAACCATATCATTGTCTGGATTTGAAGAGACAAACTGCTAATGGCTACAAAGAGAGCAGTGCTCATGGTAATCTAAGCTCCTGACAGCAGACGTGGTGGTCCATTCGTCTGTTCCAGATAAAAATGACTGCAGCCAGGGCTATTCCAGGAAATAACTGTGCTAACCATTACTCCTACTGTCAGGTGGCAGCCACTGGGATTACATGGACTGCAGCCTGGGTAGGTTCACCAGGTGACCACATACAGAGCTCATCCTCTGGCTGGAATATCGGTGATTAGTCTGCCAGCAGACAGAAGCAGGTCACTAGATGGCTCTTACTGTAATTAGCCCTAAATGCAAACAAGAACTAGTGCATTGGAAGGCTGTTTCTTTGAGAAGTGTAATCGTTTGTCTGAATGGTGATGATTCCTTTGATCCTTGGTAATGTAGACAACAGTGATCATGACCTACCAGGTCACTATCTATATGGTCCACTGGGAGTTGTCGTAATGTCAATTTTCACCAGCATAATTCTGGCCCTTTTTGGAAAGGGAGCGGTACATTTTAGCATCACTGTGATGTGACTGTGCATGTCACCAAGATGCGGTCTCCTTGGTGTTGTAAATGCATTCTGTTGTGAAGCACTGTAGAAATGGCTTTCGTTTCGAGGATTTGGCATTCTGGTGTTGCCAGGCATTTGCGAAAATGCCTGTCAATACCAGAAAGCCAAATTATCATAACTGCAATCCAAATGAAATTCATCGTTCCCTGTGACTCACAAAGTGTGTGTGTTTGGGGGGGGGGAACATTTATGGAAAGAGATTCCATCTGTGTGTGTTTTTTTATCCATCCATCCTTCATTCTGAAACACTTAACCATGCTGTATCTCAGGAACTATTAGAGCTAGAGCTTGAATTTTTTAGGATTGGGAGGTCTCATGTGGTAGATGTGCATTTTGACAAAAGAGGTCACCATGTCACCTATCTGGGTCACTGTGACCTCTCAATATATTATCCAGGTCATTTCCATCCAATTTTGTTTTCAGGTTGTCCATCAGGGGTTCTGCAGTTCCATATTACATAGAGAAACTTGTCACATTTTACATAATATTGTAAATTGACCAGCATGATTTATTGTGAATGGAGAGGTAGCTATTGTTAGTGGCACCTTGCATTTTCTATTTATATTTCCCTTTTTAAAGGCACTAATAGTAAAAAAAACCTGACATTTTAAAGTGCAAAAAAACTGAATCCATGGCAATACAGGCACTATTTGATCATAGCAGAGGTTGATGCAGCATGTTGAACATGAAGGGCCATGATATATCACAATTAGACTGCAAATTCAGTTCCTGTGCATTGGATAGGGAGGAACTGGTGGTAATGTAATTTTTCAAAAAGTGTTACAAATGTTATGCAGCAGTTCTTGGCATCAGTCAAGAGCTCCTGTCAAGACCAGCTGATTTCTTGGCTGTAACTCTGTGGCTCCAAACAACACAAACTTATGTAAGTCCTACATTGCCTAGTTTCTTGGTTTTATTGCATGGAAAAGAATAAGAACTAAGTTACCATGCCATACATAAATCATCTGCTGCTGTGTCTGTCACCATTGTTCTCCCTGAGAAAACCATGTGTTCTCATGTAATATTCATTGTTCTAGGAGCAGTTTGCTCAGGGTTCTCATAATGTCTTCAAAGCCAGACCCAGTATTTCTTGGTTACCTTTGTGGCACACGCACTGTATATTAGGTAATGTTCAGGGGTGGGCATATAAAAACTATGTGCACACTAGGCCTATAAATATTAACAAAGCACTATATTATGACAAAATGGTGTTGGTGGGGTGCTTAAAATTTTGGGACAATATTACAGTGAGTGACATTTTGGTAAATATGACCTCTTATTAATTAGTATAAAAGTTTGTTTTTTGACTTTGTGCAATATGCTCTGCAAGGTGTATCTGTTGAACCTATCCTGAACCAAATACCAGGGAAATCCCTGCATTTAGAGTTTTGACGTGAGCCTTAGTGGACTGAATAAGAGCCTTGTCTGCCATAAGAAGCCTGGGAAAGAACACATTTACTTGAATTTTTAATGTTGATAAAGTGCTGGCGATGGATGGCCACAAGGCTTTGTGTTGTGACCTTGATTGCCCATGACAGAGAGGACTGTGGGACCTTGTTTTATCAGTACGGAGAAAGTCAGTGTAGTCAGACCTCCCTCCATTGATCCTTTCAGGTTGGTAGTGTGTGGCTCTCTTTTCATGATTATTGCTCTTCAGACAGTTTCTCCATCATCAGCATTGGCTGGAATGATTACCTGGGTCCTGCTGGAGGGGCTCATGGACTGAAAAAATGGGGTTTTCTGGGTTAGTTCATGACTTTCAGTAAAAAAAAAAATCCAAAAAACTTCTACACAAACAGTCTTATAAAATTGGCATCTTCATACAAATGTAAATTGGGCTTTACTCAGGCCAGTGACTGTATGAGATACAGTTAACAGTCTAGGGTGCACAAGACCTCTCAACCTTAGTCTTTGCAGCAGTGTTTGCTTGCCAGTGATGACAGACAGACGTGCTCCGTAATTGTGGAATTATGACGTTGCATGTGTGTGGAAGTTGTACCTTTGGTTCTACCTTAATCATCTCTGTCTTAAATATAGCAACATATGTGTGAAATAATAGCAACTTATTCTGTAGAAAATGCAGCATAGCAGTGCCTGTCTCAAAAGATCATTGGTGGGTCAGGCAGGCTAGAGTGGTTGTTCAGGTTTGGTGGTACATGTACCTTCAAGTTGTGCAAGGAGAGCATGGATGTATGCAAACGATGTAACTGTCTATGTAGCTGGAACAGGTGTTACAAAACTTGAGCAGCAGCTGAGTGAAAAGGCAAAAGAGCTGAACTTTGGCATCAGAATGAGGGAATTGTTATTTAATACTTGTAGTCTGTTTTTCATGCCCCAACCAGCTCCCAAATTTTCCTTCCAGCTCAAAAATAAGAACATATTTATGGCCCCCCTCTGAAGGAGGAGGAGGCATGTAGCAATACTTTGTGTGTTTGTTTGTGTGTCCAGACTGACAGTTTTCACGCTATAACTCAAAAAGCTTTTTGCTTAGGGCTTTCATATTGCACATGCTAATAGTCCTGAATAAGGTCTTGGACAAGTTCAAAGATGAATGACATTGACCCATGGCCACAGAACAGTTATTGAATTTGGTTTTCACATGATAACTTGAAAAGTTTTTTGCATAGGGCTTTCATATTTCACCTGCTTACAGTCCTATATAAGGTTGGACGAGTTTGAAGATGGGTGACCATGACCCAATTCCCAAGGTCACAAAGCCATTTTAGTGAATTTGGTTTTCACAAGACAACTTGGAAAAGTTTTTTGCACATGCTTATAGTTCTTTATGGAAGGTCTCAAACGAGTTCAAAGATGACTGACGTTGACCCAATCCCCAAGGTCACATAGCCATATTTGTGAATTTGGTTTTCACACGATAGGTTGAAAAGTTTGGGGCATAGGGGTTTCATATATTGCACATACTTATTTATAGTCCTGTATAAGGTCTCGGACGAGTTCAAAGATGAATGACCGTGACCCAATTCCCAAGATCACAGAGCCATTTTATTTAATTTTGGTCTTGACGCAATAACTTGAAATTTTTTACATAGGGATTTCATATTGCACATACTTATAGTCATGAATAAAGTCTCGCGTGGTTTCCAAGATGGGTGACCTTGACCCACAGAGCCATTTTTGTTCATTTGGTTTCGACATAACTTGAAAAGTTTTTGACATAGGCCAGGCAAATGGCATGAGATTACAGTCCTACATAAATTCTCACACAAGTTTGAAGATGAGTGACCTTGACGCAATACCCAAGGTCACAGAGCCATTTTAGTGGATTTGGTTTTCACATGATAAGTTGAAAGTTTTTTGCATAGGGCTTTCATATTGCACATGCTTATAGTCCTGAAGAAGGTCTCAAATGAGTTTGAAGATGGGTGACGTTGAGCCAATTCCCAAGGTCATGGGGCCATTTTTGTGAACTTGGTCTTCATGAGATAAGTTGAAAAGTTTTGTGCATAAGAGTTTTATATTGCTTATAATCCTACATAAGGTCTCAGATGAGTTTGAAGATGGGTGACCTTGACCCAATTCCGAAGGTCACAGAGCCATTTTAGTGAATTTGTTTTTCACACAGTAAGTTGAAAAGTTTTTAAGGTAGACCTCTCTTATTGCACATGGTTTTAATGCTACATAAGGTCTGAGACAAATTCAAAGGTGGATCACCTTGACCCAAATCCCAAGGTCACAAAGGTGGAAGGGGGGGGGGAAGGAGCATAGATCTAGCAATCTCTGATTGTGGTTTAATTATTCCTGCAACATAGCTGTCGATTGTACTGTTTTCAGCCAGAGTCTCCTGTTTTGGAGCCTCAAAAAGTTTTTAAAATGACAGGGATTTTGAGGCAAAATTGACCATTTTCTTTGGTTTTATGCACTTTTTGCATGAACCTCCCGGTCACGTGTCCTTGGGGGTTGACATTTATGCTGCAAAACGATTGTTTGCTGTTGCTTGACACACACACATACTGGTAGAAGGAACAGCAGAAATAATTATGTATTGCCTTTTTTAAGCATCAGTAAAGGCTGGCAAAGTCATTTAATTAATGAATTACACATGTACATAACAACATATGCAAATGAATGTTTATCATCTCATGCTGGGGAGATACATTTTAGAGATAATTGCCATGGAATGGTGTAATTTCGTTGGTGTTATAGTTTATTTAATTCTTAATGACTGACCAACCCTATTATACATCAGTCCCATATTAGACATAGTCAAAAGCATTGTTATAGTATTCATAAAGAAAGGTCAATGTGGTCAGTACTTGATAAGTTAAGATTTGTCTTGGGCCAAAATTGCTATAAAATATAAGTGAATACAATGCTTTGAGGCTCTGCTTTGGGGGGGGGGAGGGGGTTTTGTTTTGTTTTGGTTTTGTTTTTTTTTTTTTTTTTTTTTTTTTTTTTTTTGTGGTTTTTTTTTGTATCATTGAAGGAATGTGTTTTTAGGGGAAGATATATCACTATTTCCCATTTCATGCAAGAATGTTGTTTGTAAATGCTACCATATTTCCGCTATGACACATTGATTATTGAAACAAAAATGGTGCAGATCTGACAACTTTGCTATAAAAAGGTGCAGCATCATCATGAGTAGCAATTAGTTTGGTCTTAGACAGAAACTCTTAAAAACCACAAAGACTTGATTAAGAAGCTGAACTGTATGACATTAGATGAAAGGTATCACATAATGTGCTCCACTGTGTGCAGGTGTTCCTATCATCACTAATGCAATCCTGTCATTTGATACACAACATGTACCATAATGGCACTACGCAGCTTGCTTTGTTAGTGGTGATAATGTGTTGTACCATTGATATGTGGTTTTACCTCATCTTACCTGCACCTGTATACTCCTAGCTATGGCCCCCAGGCTCCTTGAGGTATCAAATCTGAGTTGGTGTTTCATTTAGGATGTAAGTCATCCAGACACTTTATGGATGAAAACATACTCGCAGCAGGCACATACAATAACAGAGTGCATGGCTTCTGCATGTTTTGGAAAGCCACATTGCATTTTGGCCATACAAGATGTTGCTATTGCCACTAACCTACTCCTATAGGCAATGATTCAGGTTAAGCCTGGCCAATACATCTTTTGAAATAGAAACCATGTAAATCAAATGCAAGGTTTCATTTTAACTGAAAACTGCTGCATTGGTGACAACAAATCAAACAGACCCATATTGGGAGGGCAGGACAGTGTCAGTGGAGGTTGTCACCAGACCAGCATTAGAATCATGTGCTGTATACCAAGGTGCTACATATGACCGAACGGGACCAGTTCATAGAACACAGGTTTATTCGGTTCACTTTGGGAAGCACACCCTGCCTTGTTTACATTTTGTGCTCGACCATGCTGGCCAGATTACACCTGGAAGGATCAGAAAGTAAAACACAAATGTGCTTGGATTTAATGAAAAGGAAACTGTCAGCAAACTAAAAATGCACGTTTCACCACTGATGTGACATTTTATGTGAAAGATTTGCTTTGTTCAGCACAACCATGTTGTAATCCTTAGCATTAGCCATGGCATCCGTTGTAAACATGAAGGCATGGGCCAGACTTGGCCACTTGCTGATGGAATGGAACAATTGAACGCATGATTAATTACGGTGCAGAAAAGTTTGCTACCACTTGGTATAAACAGGTCTGTTGTAATCTTACATGTAGATGCTAAAAATTCTGATCATGCTGTTGCTTTTTTATTCACATATGGACCCTGCTTATCAGTGTTTTTTGTATGTGTGTGTGCAAGCACAAACATTCTCTCCCTACCCGAGATGCTGCAGCTACAAATCCAAACATGTTGCAGAGCCATAACCCTACTATTTATTGTCCTCTTGTCTGAAACAGTCCGCATCTTGAAAATTTGCAAAATTGGGACCATTTGAAATATTAAATGTTTAAAATCATCAAAACTATTAAAGGTAGAACTACCATTCCAACTTTAATTTATAGGTTTCTGCTATGGGCACACCCAATGGACCACAAACAAAAGTTGTGTAAAATTTTTAATATGCAAATTAGAGGGCACTTGAAGTGTGTGAATGTTTCATATATTCAAAACTGTTACAGCTAATGGTACCATTCCAACTTACTGCATAGGTTTGTGCCACAGGTACATCCAAAGAACCAAAAATAAATGTTGTAGAATTTTAATTTATGCAAATTAGGGACATTTGAAAAGTTTTAAGTGTTGAATATCTTCAAAACTATGAAAGGTAGAGGTGCCATTCAAACCATAATTCATAAGTTTGTGGTACAAGTGCATCCAGTTGACCACAAACAAAAGTTGTAGCATTTTAATCCATGCAAATTAGAAAACACAGAATTTAGATCTTGAATAATTTCAAAAATATTACAGATAAAGGTGATGTTTTAAGTGCTGAATATCTTCAAAACTATGAAAGGTAGAGGTGCCATTGAAACCTATTCATAAGTTTGTGGTACAAGTGCATCCAGTTGACCACAAACAAAGTTGTAGCATTTTAATCCATGCATATTAGAAAACACAGAATATAGATCTTGAATAATATTAAAAATATTACAGATAAAGGTGATGTTCCAACTGTAATTGATATGTTGGTTAAATTAGGAATGGGGATTTGGTCGAGTGGATATGTGCGTTTCCCATTTCAGCTAGGCAACTGGTGCCAAAGGTTGCAGGTTCGAGTCCCGCTCGTTCCGAACATAAAATAGCTACATCCAGTGAAATGTGAACCAAAGTTTTAGCATTGAAATTTAGAGAATTTGGACAAATTGAAAAAAATTTAAATCTGGAATAACTTCAAAACTATTGTAGCTAGAGGTGCCATTCTAACTTCAATTGACAGGTATGTGAGAGAGCCATATTAACTGAACCATGAGTCAAAGTTGTAGCAGTTTGATGAATGCAAATTGAGCTAATACACGGAATTTAAATCTTGAATAGCTGCAAAATTATTACAGATAGGGCTACCATTTCCACTACAATTTACAGGTTTGTGATACAGCTCAATTGTTCAAGTCTCTTTTGAACAGTTCAATAAAAATTATTGTTGCAGGATTTTGATAAATACACTAGGTAATCTTTAAAAGTTTTCTAGGCACATAAACTGATTTGCAGACAAGCAAATCAAGTATTTCTAGTGTTCTTACTTAAATTTCATGTTAACACAAAACATTTTTGCTGAGAATTGTAGATGAGATATTTCATGATGGCATGCCCAGGTCAGCAGCTTTCTTTGGCACGGGATGGGTGCTTTCAGATTGAGAAAGCTGTTGATTCAGTTTTATTCTGACCAGGAAAGGGTTAATTCTGTTGCAGTCTTATTTTCGGGTATGTCATTGATATCCCACAGACTCAGACTCAGACTCAGACTCAGACTCGACTTTATTCGACCAGTAGAAAATACAGATACAAGTTATACATAGATGTTACTGATGGTCACGGAGACCCTCACTAAGGCAAATATTACTGCTTTCGTGGGAGCCACCCTATAATGAAATGAAGGAAACAATTTAATTGAAAAACATTTTAACATTGATTTGATGTAAATTGTACAAAAATTGTGCTTTTGAAGTTTTAATGAAACCTTGTGGTGCAAAAATTGGAAGAAGCCTGGAAAGCCAGCCAGTCATAGTGGTCAAGAGCCCCATGATGTAATGAGAAGTAGATATGGGCACATGGCCAGCTGGGCCTCAGTAGTGAAGCCATTTATAGGAAACCATTAGTCACATATTTATGTTTTTTCTCCAGCACCCCACATAATATCTTGTTTAATAAGTTAACAAATTATGGCTACTTGACAGCTGTAGGCTTGTTTCATGAAGTCTTATTTAAACATATGGTAAATTAATGGGTTTGGTGTGAAATATACATAATCAAATTTAATTTGGTGGGTGTAACTTCATATTGACGTGAATCCAGTGTTTATAATCCAACAATAACCACTGTTTGTGGGACAGTGACTAATGGGAAGGACAATTAAGGGAGTCACTAATAAAGGCATTACACAATCATAATTCAATATGCAGCATGATGGCAGGTTTGCATTTAGCCCATTGTTACTTGCATGTGGTCATAGGAGTGTCATGTCCACTGTTATTGTGTGGCCAGGAAGTTGTCATCCGATTGTCTTGATAATTTCTTTTCGAAGAGTAAAACATGGAAAGGCAAAGGGGTAGAGATCCAGCACTGCGTAGAAGGTCAATGTAACATAAACCAGTTGACAAAAGTTTTATATGATAATTTAATTTTAATCTGTGCAAACCATGCATTACCAAATGCTTGGGACAGCTATTCTGTGGGGTCAGAAAGGAAACAACTGCGAAGTGAAGTATAAGTGCTCTGGGCCCTGTATGCTGTCATGCTGCTCTAGGTCAGTCTGTAATACAGTGGCGTATGCTTTAAGACAGTCTCCCTTGAGACACCAGACAAGACTGCTCTTTGAAGACACTGTATAGTATTTATTTTGTAAGTTTCCTTGCAGCACAAGACCGCCTTTTCCTTGCAGTATGGATGGTATTGAATAACTGGTGTCACTGTATCTCATATAATGCAAATAGTAATTTAACTCTTTTCTATGCAAAGTGATCAAACAACAATATGTCATTTTAATTGCTGAGTTGGTCTATCTTTTTCTTGAATTTTGCACTTTTGCAAGTCTAATTTAGAGCTTTCCCCATTGATTAATTGTACTCTGGGCACTTGGGGACTGCAGCTTGTGAAGGAGGGGTATTGAGGCAGTGTGAAAGGAACACTGTCAATGTAAAAATTAGTACGTTTCCAATGTATTGTGCACATACAACACAAATCTCTCTCTCTCTCTCTCTCTCTCTCTCTCTCTCTCTCTCTCTCTCTCTCTCTCTCTCTCTCTCTCTCTCTCTCTCTCTCTCTCTCTCTCTCTCTCTCTCTCTCTCTCTCTCTCTCTCTCTCTCTCTCTCTCTCTCTCTCTCTCTCTCTCTCTCTCTCTCTCTCTCTCTCTCTCGATCGATCGATCGATCGATCGACAGCTTCATATTTCATATTGTTTCCTTTTTCTCATAATTATCAGCACAGCTCATTCAGCTCCTTATTGTTTTCCTCGCATGAACATGTACAGCTCAAACACATCTCACTCCACTTGTTATTGTTTTTCTCATACAACTAATTGAGCTCATTTTTGTTTCTCACCAATGTATACCATTGCCAAGTGTTATTCTTTTCATGTAGCTTTTCCCTGTAATTGAAAGGTACAATCGATTGATCAGTTAATATCCAGAGTGATGTCATTTTTTTTCTCCCAGGTCTGAAGCTTATCCTCAATGGGTTATCCTGCACTGGTCACAAGATTTTCACATTTTGACCAGTATATTACATAACACTAAAGGTGGCACCACCAACATTGACTTTGACATAGATTTTCATGCACTTGATGAATCCTACAAATTATATGGGCCTAACTCATAAACTGTGGGGTGCAGAACAGTCACAAGATGACACCTATATTCCAAGTGGCCATGTGATCTTGACCTTGACCTCAGATTTTAAAAAATGTTAATATTAAAAAAGAGTGCCCTGCATTGAGCTTTCCATCCACGGTCTGTTTGTTCAGATCAGATAATAACTTTTTAAGTTATTGAAGAAAAACTATGAACTTGGACAAGCCCCAAAGTAAGTAATTATTGGGTCACGGTGACCCAAAAAGTAGGTCATTAAGTACAGTTTTGATCCAGAGGCTCTGGCATTGATGTCCAAGCTACACCCTACCATTACAAAATCACCACTCCCAAATTTATAGGCCTGCTGACCTCACAAAAATATGTCCAGAGTACTGCTATTTTATAGCATGCTAGCATTGGTCATGGTCTATATATCCTATAAATTTGACTAATCTAATCCAACTGCTTTTCTCAATATGGAATTTTTTATCTATAAACACATTCTCACTCATTATTTCTGTCAAATCATGTGCCATAACTATCATGGGCAACTTAGACTTTGACCTCCACACAATGCCACTAATTTTTTTATGCACATAAGTGTTTTTTCCCTGTTTTTGACTTCTACTCTAAGACCGTCAGTCGTATTGTGCTGAAACATGATGGAAATGTTCATTGCAGAAGGGCAAACCAAAGTTGTTCACAAGATGGCATCACTGTGAATGTCTGATTTTTAATGAATTTTTCAATTCGGGTACCTATCAGTTAATGCATACAGTCCTGTTGATTACTATGTAAGTGAAAGGGGATTGCAATGGTAATTCATGATTTTGACTTCTCCAAAACTGATGGCCAGATTCACTTTAATCCTGGTGGGGATGTACCTTGGGTGGGTCTCTACTGAGTTTGTTCAAATGGTCATGCTCCAGTGATTTTTGTTTTTGTTTATGTTTTTTTTTTTTTTTTCATTTTTTGGCCAGATCTTAAAAAATCTTTTTCTCCAAAACCACTTGGTCAGTTGATTCAAAATTGCATATGAATACTTGAGGCCATGACAGCGGGAGTTACACAGTGCATGGGTGACAATGACCTCATTCTCAAGGTCACTTAAGTGTGTATAATTTATCTCTTCAGATGATAACTTGAGAACTATTCCAGCCTGGACTTTGATGTTTTACATGGTTATGATTCTCTTTGAGGGCCACACTCAGACAGCACATGTTAATCTTTCTTTATAAAGGTCATGCTTAGACAGTACATGAGTGACCTTGACCTCATTTCTGAGGTCACCGTGAAACATACATGAATTTTACTCTTCACTATAACTTGAGAACCACTTGAACTGGCACCTTGAAGTTGCACATGTTAGTGTTCTTCCATAAAGGTCAGATTTACTCAGTATATGGATGTGTGACCTTGATCCTATACCAAGTTCACAGAGCCACAAGTGTGATGAATCTCAAGTCAGCTGAGCATGGGCTGTTCACACAACCCTCTTCCACCTTCAATTTAACAGTAATTATGAATTTAAATGACTTGAAAGATACATCATCCAATATCTTGAAAAATAATTGAATTAGATATGCCAAATTTATAGGATGTATAGATTTTGTCCAATGCTAATATGTGATATAAGGTTAGTGACCTTGACATATTTTTGTAAGGTCACCAGACCTGTTAAGTTGGAAGAGGTGATTTTGGAATGGTAGGGTGTAGTTTGGACATTAATAGCAAAGATAATCTGAGCCTCCAGATCAAAATTGCGTATGGGTACATTGTATATAAACCTCTACTTGGTGACCTATTTTTTGGGTCACCATGACCCAATGGTTGTGTGACCTTGACGTATTTTTCAAGGTCATTAAGTACTTAAGAAAAGGACATCAAATTCAATATCTTGATAAAGAATAAGGCAAATGATGCCAATTAAATGTACCACAAATGTGTATCATGTGGAAGTTTGATATTGCATAATATGGCTACCCTTGATTAATTTTTCAAGGTCCATGGTTAAATACATTTCAGAAAATGATTTTTTTTTCGGTGATGCTGGTCAGCAGAGCAAATTAGGCCCATGGGCTTCTTGTTCAACTTATCTTTTGTTCTGATGGTACATCAGAAATAACATTGCTCAAAAATCTTTGCAGCCAAGTGGATTTGCTGATAAATGCAGGAGTACTGGCCACAATATAGCCAGAAAGTGTGCTGCAGAGTACACTGTATCATCTGGACCTGAAAGCAAAATCTCATTGGTTCAGTTGAATGAATTGATGATGGAGTGAGCCCATGGACTATGTCTTATTGTGCTGCTATCAGAATTCCTGAAATATTTACTCCTGTGGATTCATATTATACCCCAGATCTGATCTGATCCATCTGTCTTTGGCCAAGGAAACCAGCAAGATATGTTTGTTTCTATGAGGCAATGATATGATTATGTAGATAAAGACAGGTACAATAGACCCTGTGGTAAGAAAGCATAATAAATGTAATTCTCCATCTTAAAACTGCTGCAGGACCATGTACTGCAGACACAGTGACTCCACTCACATTGTGTACACATACCATGCCGCCAGGCATCCACTCCCATGGTGTGTCGCACACATCCAAGAACATACATACCAGTACTAAGGCTGTCATATTCAGCAGGTTGCTTAACTGTGAGATGTTCTGTAGTAAAAGACATTGTATAATTCAGAGGCTCCAACTCTCCCGCTTTGGGTTAGAGAACTACAAGTTGCATGGCAATGCAAAAAAACAAAAAACAAAAACAAAAACAAAAACAAAACACTGACCAAAGTGAGGTGCCTTAAATTTGCCACATTTTGAGGATAAGTTAGCAGAAATTTGGTTGCAGTTCTGTCATGTGATATCAGCTCAAAATATGTTGATACATTCAATATTGCCATGGTATAGTCATAAATAAAGATTTACATGCACTGTTATTAGGATCTTAAAGTCCAGAGGGACAAAGTATGAACTCAAGACCAAAAGCATGATTTGTGGTAAGAATAAAGAAATTTTATGCCAGCTGATGAGCAAGCATTTATGATAAGGCAGGTCTTTTCAAAAAGAAGTACATTATTTTTCGTGGTTTTTTAGCTCAGCTGATAAGTCAGCTGAGCTTGTAGGTGGGTTAGCTATCGGTTGTCTGTCCAAATATGTGGACATGAGCATTTTCATCATGCATCTAACAAGACTATTAAAACATGTACATCAATACTAGATTGGGGGGGGGGGGCGCACATGGGTATCTTCTTCATGCTAGTTTGATTTTTTTGTTTGATAAGCCATGTAATTTTTGCTGTTCTGATCCATTATATAATAAACCTTGTCATGTACATGTATTGAATTTTGAGATAACTTAATTTACAGTGTATTTTTTATGTTTCAGATATGTACTTTTCCAATAGATATACACATACCTAGCCCATGGATGGAGTATACAGTCAATATCCAGCCACATGTGCCAGACAAAGAAGCAAATCAGCATAATCATGTGTGAAACTTCACAAGGATCAGTGGATTCAACTTTTCTAGTACTGACAAAGAACAAATAGTTTTCCTGTACATGTATCAAGCAGTGACTACAGACTTCAGAGTTTGCTGATTAAGATTATTTGTGTAATGAGTATGCCGTGTTCAGACTATGATGTGGCAGCAAAGACTGAATTAAGCCCACCTGCATTGTAATGTACATGCATTACTGCCATCTTGATATTGATATCTCACCACCGAGCTATGCTTAATACCTCATACTAAAGCCATTCCATGTGTATGTTGCCACATTTTTAGAGAAACCGTAGATCATTGAGTGTGAAAACTTCAGGATTTATGACAAGACATGTTTGTTTTGAGAAACCCAGAGACAGAAGTTTTTTGAACATGTTCAATAGCACACTGTATTGCAAACAGGGTTGGGGAATACTGCTTACCAAGAGGTATGGCAACAGAGCTGCATCTTTGGAATATAGTGACATGCAGAGTTACCATACCACATTTGTAAAAGAACTGATTTGCTGGACAAATCATTCCTGTGAAGTAAGGGGTACTTGGCATCCCAAAAAGACCCAACAATGACTTAACTAGGAAACAAAATACACAGCTGGAGTGAAGACTAAAAATTACTGGCTTGCTTTCCATTGAAGAAGATACTGGCCAAGGAGGTAATCTGTTGTTAAACAGACAGGTCATATCAACCTTTGCCATTCCAAAATCATTTCCAATGATACAGTGCATTATATACATGAATCATCAGTTCTCCCAAATGATGCCTTCTTAGTACTTTTGTCTTTATTAAAAAAACAAATGTGGCAAGGACATTTGTATTCCAGGGCTCACCAATTATTTTTCAGAGTTCTTCTACTAAGGGCAAGTTCATTTCATTTCAATTTCCACTTGCCCCTTTTCCAATTAACTTGTGTTCCCAGTACTTTTGTCTTTATTAAAAAAACAAATGTGGCAAGGACATTTGTATTCCAGGGCTCACCAATTATTTTTCAGAGTTCTTCTACTAAGGGCAAGTTCATTTCATTTCAATTTCCACTTGCCCCTTTTCCAATTAACTTGTGTTCCCAGTCAAAGTGCATACTATCAAAACAAAATTCTGGGTTTCCCACAGGACAAGTTCTTCAAAATCTTTACTCATTCAGGTTTGAATTTTACCACTCCTGCATGGGCAGCAGCACATGCAAATTGATCATCGAGCCCGGCAGTCATTTCATATATGACCAATATTTAATGGCTATTCCTGTGGACCTGCTTTGTTGGATGGCACTCAACTTGATGTAAATGATAGGGCGAGATGCAAAACCTTCCATTCCTGTCATTGTGGCTTAAAATTGAGATACAAATGTGTCAAGTAAAGTGAAATTTCATCCTTTACACACAACTGGAATAACTTTGCTTTTGAGAAGTCTGCACAGCTTGAAAATACTATATTTATTGGGTCTTTGCATTGCAAAATGCAGTGCCATCAAGGTTACCATATCTCACTTGAGGAACCACTTGGTTTGAAAATGCATTTTTGTATATGCCATAAAGCAGTCAGTCAAAAGAGACACTGACAGGCCATTTGGGAAGACCAGTTTGGCATATGTAAACAACAATTAGTGCAGTAATTTTTTTCATCCAAAATGAAGAAGCAAATTGGCATTTTTTCCTTTTGACAAAATGCTGCAGTAATGGCTGTTTTTTTAACCACTATTAATGGAGAATATCCAGGTTTTGACATATACTAACAGTGGAACAGATCTGCAAAGTTGGAAAGAGAGAAAAAAGTAGATTTAGGATAGATTTCATTGCTCCTAGCCATTGCTGTCATGTAGCCAATACTAGTTATGGAGCTGCAGTTGAGACCGATGTTGCAAAATTTCATGTATATGTAGCAACATGTAAGTGAAAACTTGTTACCTGAAGCCTTGGGTGCCGATTGTCAAATATGCAGAGTACAATGTGTTTACTGGATATCAACATCCATAGACATATATGCAAATATACACATAGCTGCATTTACTTTGTGTGAAAACAATTCCCAGGCTTTTGATGCCATCAGATATATAGTGTCTCACTTGTCTCCATAAGTCCAAACATCCTGATTAATGAAGCAATGATATTACAGTCACTATGTTTGACTAAGAGCCATGCATGGATCTGTTTCAATTGAGTAGATGTCCCAGATACCTTAGTTTACCATGGGCGACTTTTCACAGAAGGATAGAGGAAGCCTTAGAGGTTCTACCAAGTGCATACATGTACTATAAATTTATAAAATGTGTGAGAAAGTTGGTTCTGCAAGAGCCATGGGATTTTATATGTAAAGAAGCATATGGGACATGAAACTTACATAAGAGTAAAAGTTGCCTATACATGCAATTTGTTCAGGACTGATGTGTTTGAGAGGCTTCGAGTAACATAGGACAGAAAGTGGAAGGTTTGGTTTAAATGGCTGCAAAAGACAGAAGCCCTGTTCAATTAACATGTCAAGCGGTCTAAAATGCAAAACATGGAAATTAAAGATATTTTAGGACAGACCCCCCCCCCCCCCAACAAAAATAAAAAATAAAATAAATACTAGCTGTGTCACAAGACTTGGAGCATCTGTGTGGTCTGGTGATGCAAAGTGTTGTGTGATCATGAAACTATTGAAAGGTGGATTATGTCCAGCCTGATCTATCAAATTAAGTATTATTCTTGGGCTTGTGGGACATATCTTACTTAATGGCTGTAAAGACAAAATGCATTCCTTGAATTGTATACATAACATAGATAAAAGAGGAGACAAAAAGGAGAAAATGGTAGGAGTATTGTGATTTGTTTACATTACAGTGATGCCCATTGCAGGGCATCAAAACACTGGTATTGTGTTTTTAATACAAATTTTATTGTGAACAAAAAAAAAGTCTATTCCAGCATATTTGGAAAACTCATAGGTGTTCGTTCTACATAGAAGTGTATATGAAGGTCCACTTGGCTTTGTCAAGTTACACATATGCTCAGCAAGTGTTTATAGTATTATTGATGCTTGACTGGAATGAGCACATAGAGGCAGTCTGGCATGCAGTGCGTTGCATTATGCATAAAATACGGACCACTTGGCAGTCAGCTAGTGTTAGTAGTTCTACTGGTTTTTGGTACCATAGAAACCATTTTTGGCACAATTCCACAACAACTTAATGAGACAAGACAAAACCACAAAAGCTTTCTGTTGTGCTAAATTGATGATAATAATTCAGAGGACATCAGTGCATTGCATTTTTGATATATTTAATTTATTGATTAAAATATTTTGTACTAATTATTTGAAAATCACATAGAGATCAATTTAAAAGTTTTGCATTGTAAAAAAGGAAGCTGTCATTTATAGTCTGGTGTACCTTACTGAACTTTATTTTGCTGGCAACTAGCTCTGCGTATGGTAAAGTACAATATGGAATACAATTGGATTGCATGTTGAAGCCACGACATGTCAGACACTGGTGACCTTCCAGATGACATGAAGCATTATAATCACTGAGCATGCTTCTACATAACACCACCTTGAGGATATGGATGGGATATACATCAGCAGTGGTTGCTAAAAGAGTGACCAAAAAAAAAAAAACAAAAACAAAAACACACACACACAGGCTTTTGCACAGCAAATTTGCTGACTAGGGCTCAGGAAGAGTGAAAATGAAATGGGGGCAAAATTATAAGTGTGCAGATATCACTGGTGTGAGGATTTTACATACTGTATGATTTGACACCAGAATAAACTTGATTCAAAAGAAGTACCAAAGGTATGTTCCAGACATAAAACAGGCAGCTAGATAGGAGAACTTAACAACTAGTAAAGTCTGCTCTAATAAGACCTTGTCAGGAAAACCAGTGTTTCCAAGAGTGCACAAGTCAACTGTGAAAAATCAGGGCAACACCAAGTATCTGCCTTTTGATCACATCTAATTTGATCAGATTATGAAGACACCAGCATGGTTATGATAGTTCACTTTGCCAGAGTTTGGTAAAACATTAATTTAGCTGGACATGAGGGTCAAAAAAAAAACATTGACAGCTGTGTTCAAAGTCATCCCAGTCACACATTTCTCCAAAGCTATCACAGTAATGTAATCTAAGACTCCAATCAGATGAAGCGTGTGCTGTGAAAATATGTACATTCATGAATTTTCAAGTAACCGTGGCACATTTTTCTGTATAATGTGTTCCCACCACAGTGTTATATATTCTTGATTGGCATACAAAAAATGCAAGTTGGAGAAGTAGGTTTTAACAATTTGTTTTGGCACCTTGTATAAAGGCAGATCTCCCTGTCTTATGAACTGTTACCTTATGGAGAGATGCAAATTGTTCAGGGAGTAGTTACAAGAAACAGGTCACAGAGGTAAACAGAGTAAACAGATTCACTGTAAAGTCTGAAGACTCAAAATTTTGTTTCAGGTGTTGCAGGTGTCGCTCAATGGGTCTATCCTAACCAGGTATGAACATGTTAATGGTCACACTTCTGTCACAAAGGCTGATCTGTCTTTCATGAAAGCACGAATGAAAGTTGTGTACGTTGTGGTATTGCTTCATTGTTGCTTCATATATATGTATATGTAAGAACACCTTGAAAAAACAGGGTTTTCTGAATCCATTCACCACAGAATGAGACACAAAATAGCAAACAAGGATAGTTGTGCTTCTTAATCAGAAACATATCCTGAATGTGGGATTAAATTATTTAATGACTAAGCAAATAAACAAACAAGGACAGTTCCCCTTCTTAATCGGAAACATATCCTGAATGTGGGATTGAGCCTGAGTTGTTATATTTTTGCTGTGTGTCACCAAGAGACTGTTACATGATTTTGTTAAGTGGTAGCTTTAGTAAGCTGAGCCAAGCTAAGCTAAGCTTACCAGCTCTGGCAAGCAAAGTCACTTGTCAACAGTTCATTGCTGCATGGAAATATCATTTAAAGCATCTCAAATCAAAGATTTTTCAGTTGAATCTATCAGAACACTGAAAGACAATTACTTTTTATGCTTTGTGTTATGATTGTTACATCGTTGTACACCAAAATGCTATGTGTATATTATTTGCACAGTTGCTGCACCTTAAGGATTAACTTACCAATTGCTACTATGTAGCAAGTTAATACCTTGTATATGTAAAATTCTACTTTTTGATGTGACATTGTTCACATTTTTAACCATATTTTATGTTTTGTGAACAGTTTTACTGTTTTTAAATGTATTTTAAGTTGCTGTGATGCTCTTGTAAGTAGACATACTGAAAGTTCACACTTTTTCTTGAAATAGAATCAAAAATCTTCACACCTGGTGACCTAGAAAACGGATATGTAGCCTTTCCTGAGCTAAATTGGTGCTATATATCTTGTATTGTTGTACAAGTACTGAAGCAGTTTAATAATTGGTTGTCAGTGTTGCCTGTAAAGTCTAAATGATTTTATTTCTTGCTCTCATGGATCTGAGTAAAATAATATAGTAAGAGTGCTTGAGCTTGGGCATCTAATATTTAAAAACCTTGTGCATGTACGCTGTCGATGGATCTTCCATCACATTACCAAATCTTGTTTTCAGTGACTCACATGTATGCTCTTATTGCATATAACTTTGTAAAGAACTTAACACATGTGCTGTTGTAAAGGAGTTTTGAAGAAGTTTCCCAACTGCTGTTGAATTATGAAGGTCAAAGACAAATGGGGCTAATTCAAATCTTAATGAATTAAAACACTGCCTGCAAAGGAGTCAGTTTATATGGTTTGGTTTTCTCCTTTGTATTAAAGTGTGGTGAAGCATCTATGAGAATGTACCCAGACCAAAGGCTGCTTTTGCAGGCAGAATAGCTTGAGATGCAGTGATATAGAACGGAGAGATAAAGTACCAAGATGCATGCAAAACACAATTCTGTTTGCCAGCATGTTGTATGTTTTTGTGATGTTCCACATTATGGAAATCAGTATAATGTTCAGGTGCTTTACTGTACAGTGGAGTGTAGTTGTGTTTGCAGTGACACCTAGTGGGTGCTGCAGATGTGCTGGGTCCACAGGGACAAAGAGAAAGTGCAATAGGAAAATGTCTTGATTGCCATAGGTAGTAAAGCTACATTGAATACTCTGTAGATTCAGTTGAAGTATTTAAAAGAAAAGTTATATAGTATGAAAGTTACATGTGACAGCTGTGCTGTATCAGAGGTAGAGCATACATATTGGCATAGTATGGTGCTTTAGAAGTACACCATAGAAACAGCCATTTCAGACTCTGAACACTTTGTATACCCAGGGATGTGCTCTATAGCACGTCCCTGGTACGCAATCAAGTTGAAAGCGCCATGTTATCTTTTTATGGGTGCACCCAAAGTGGAGACCTATTATGTTTTCAGGTTGTTTTTCCCCTGAAATTTTGTATTGTGAATTACTATGAATAAATTTACATTTTCACTTCTGTGCAGTTGTTATGGGCAGTAGGTGTCCATGGGATACAGAAGGTTTCTTATTAAGTATCTTGGCTGGAAACCTTGGTTTCCAGGCACAATTTAAGACTGTGTAAAGTTACCTGGTGAGCACTTTATAAAATTGTGGTCATGCACATGTACATTGCAATTGTTTAGTGTCATGGCTGCAGTCAATTTTCCACTTTTTGTTTTATTGTACCCAGATGTTGTACAATTATTATTTCCATGTCATTGCTTTTCATTGGTTATAAAAAGGTGAAAACTGCTTCACATTGTACATTTTCGTTCCAAAAATTGGCTTAACAGATCATCAGAGGTAAAGGTTTCTTTCTATATCATCACCTCAATATTTATTATCCTCCCCTATCTGCGCAATTTTAAGTACAGGTATGACAGTTTAACACTGAGGAAAAGAAATTGCAGGGGGGAAAAAAAAAAAGCTTTTAAAAATTTCCTGAAAGCTAAAGTTGCTTGTATCAGGACATTACACAAGCAACCAGTTCCAAGCTTTCCCATCCCAAGATGTTGCATCCCTCAAAGAAGTCCTGTCCCAAACCTCATGATGATCACAAACTTGAAAAAACACTGGATATTTCACAATAGTGAAACTACACTAAAAGTCACAGAAGTGACTATTGTACTTCAGAGAAGCTGAAGTGATTGTACAAGAGTGGTACACTACCCAGCACATAGGGTGAAGACTAGTGTTTGCTGCAGAGCATTGTACAAGGTGAATGTGCAAGCTGCATCATGGTGCATGGACTTTTCGTTCTACTCTAGATCTGCTGCTTCATAACATACATTCCTCCAGCTGTGCTTCTTTGGTCAGGAATAAAGTATTCTTTTATTTCATCTGCATAATCTGCTTTTGTTGTTTGTATAGTACCTACAGATCACCTATCTTTTATGCAGATGTACTTTTCAGTGGTACAAAGTTAGGCTCAAAAATGAAATCCAATACTTTAAACACAATGGAATGATGTTGTACAATATATATTTTTTCTACAATATGTTGTATGTGTAACAGCATCTTCATGCCAGGAATATGTGGCAAAAAAGTTATTGACTCAATGCAACATTCTAGCCACTTACCAGGGACTTAATAATCAGCTTCTTCTCTCATTACACCCTCAAAGATAATGCACATACATGTATATGCAAAATTGGCAAAAACAAATTTGGCTAAACAAACCTTAACAAACACTTCTTAATGTCATGTACAAATGACTCCAATCAACCTCGCACATTTAACATGTATCACAGTAACAAATAGTTTAAACACAATCACCAAATTTTCCAGTGGTGTTAATGGTGCATCATACATCTTTCAATTTCACTTCAATTTACCAAATCTAAAGCAGAAACCTAAACCAACACTGGATATTAGTCATAATACTGCAGGGTATACCACATAAAAGGTCTGACCCAGAAAGATCTTCCTTACAGTGGAATTGAATCACCTAGGCATTTGCTTCTACTGGTAATGCTGTGCATGTCCCCAAATTTCTTGTAATTCACACTGGCACAAGTTAAAAACATAAGCTTATGCCACACAGGTGCTGGGAATAACAACGCACTATTTTGCGGGAAAAGGACTCCACATACAACTTAACCATTTTTAACATTCCAGTCATGTAATTAAACCATTTTCAACATTCCAGTCATGTAATTTGTCCATGACTTGGTAAACACAAATGTACCTGTATATGCCATATTAGTGATTTACATGTACAGCAGGTCAAGTATTGCCAGTTTGTAGTTAAGGAGGAAATATGAACAGATTGTAGCTAAAGAGGAAACATGAGTGGCCAGTACTGTAAAGTATGCAGCTGTGTTGCTGAGTGCACAGTAAAACCTTCCTATGATTGGTTCAAGAGGGAAAGCTCGCCTAAGACAACCTGGTAAGTAGAACAAGTAGCAAGTCAATGTGATGAAATACAATGAAAGTTTGTCAAATTATTTTAAGCAGACAAGACCATTTTGAACATTTGAGCAACATAATACTTTTACTGATCAAGAATCTTTGAACAGTCCTGTCACTGTACATTACATGGCCATGTGAAGTCTGTATTTTTTTGTAAATTATCTGTCCCATTCTTGTAAAACTAAAGTATTTTGCATGATAACAGCAAAATTTGAAGGTCACGGCTAATGTGCATTATAACTTCACAAATGTACCTGCTGCTTACACAACTATCACAGTTTGAGCTGCATTCATACTTGAATTCATCAAGAATCTTTTGAACAGTACATTTTATCATTATTTTAAATTATTTGTTTTCTTAAATGGAACAGCTGTCTTAGATGTGTGAAAATAAAGCATTTCCTCCACATTAGCAACATCTGAATATGAACATTATAACCTGATAATCGCCTGCATTACTATAAATATCACAGTGAGGAATTAGTACATATATTTAACTGCATAAAACTCAAAGCGTCCAATGTCAAAATAATGCTACTGGTAGCCACCCTCTCCATTCTGCATCCCCTGGAAAACATGACATTGAGCTACATGTATTTTTGTCTGCAAGTTCCAAATGCCCATCAACAGGCATTACAAACTTGCATACCATCCATTTTAGGCTCTTTGGTCCTATATACACTGGATCAGACTGAATAAGCTGAATCAGATGTACAAGGCCACATTTGGTTTGACTTTAACATTTAAAATGTACAGCTCCTCATCTGCAACCCATTGCAACATTATTATGATAACTTTCGCTGAACAGTTATCCAAGTGACCAAAGCTAGTTTGGCAAAGAGAGATGCATAAGTGTAAAATCTCATTCAACAGAAAAAAAGAACGATATAGTGTTGAAACAAAGTGTAAAGACTCCATGTATCACAGTACACTGGTTACATCACCAAGTAGATCAGACCAAAAGTTATTTACTTGACATATCCCCATGTGCATTTCAATATGTTTTTGTCACTAACTTGAACAAAAGAATGTAGAAAGGCATCCACATTCACTATTGCATGCTGGTGCTGCCCTCTGTGTATTCTGGCAGTGCTACCGATATAAAAATGCTCCAGTTTTTATTTCATTTTTGTAACACATACCCACACATATATACCTCCCATACTTAAATTGCAACTTCCAGGAAAATAAAAAGAGGCTATTTTGTCAAAAGTGGTGCTAAAAAAAATTTGAAAAAAAAAAAAAAATGTTCAATAAATATAAAATGGCAAGGTAGCAAGTATTTTATACATATTGTGTGTGTGTGTGTGTGTGAACATCCTCAGAACTGCAAAAAATGTGGATTGCAGATGTACTTCCATCTGGGCACCTACCCATCACACAAACTCTCTAGTCTGTGTTTCAGGTTGGTTGGTTGGTTGGTTGGGGGGGGAGGGCAGGTGAGATATGGTTATATAGTACCCCAGCCTCCTTCCCCCTCCCCACTCATGACCTCAAACCTGATGTTCATTGGCACAATTTTTACACAAGAATAACCCACCAGCACAAAATGTCTGACGAGCCAGCAGTTACTAACAAAGTACATACAGCAGCTCATACTGGCATTATGACAATGTAACTTTCTCATTTAAGAGTATTCTATAACTTTCTTATCTCCAGAATGGTAGACATATCAGTTTATTTATTTTATTTTATTTTATTTTCTCTGAATTTGTATTTTTATCATGTCAAAACTGTAACAACTTGCACCAAAGTTAATGTAAAAACATTGAAGCAATAATTTGCTGGTAATTCTACATTTTTATTTGATTATTAAGAAATACGTCTTAGAGATAACACTCTCAGCAAAATTCCACAATTGACACACCTAAATGAACAGTGTAATTTAAGATGTATGAAACTGACATCTAAACATCATGTTCTATATTCTAAGGATCGTTAAAACAAAATCATGTATTCATTTGAAGCTGTACACAGCAAGACAGCTTTGGTACACAATATAAATATTCTGGTAATTTAATGACATTTTTATCACTGTTCTTATAATGTTAGATTTTGTCACCAGTTGACATATCAATTTAGTTTGCTTTAAAATAAGCAGTTCATAATGAATACGTATGATATGAACGTACTAAACACAGGGACCAGTATCTTAAGGATGCTGACAGACAATGAAACCACTCTCCCTGTTCAGCAAAGTAGGTGTTTTTCAGGTTATTTCGAAGTAGGTGGCATACAAGGCTGCAACAGTGCACTGTGTTGGATAGTGCCATGCATTGCCAAATTGCCTATCATATACACATGACATGCATACTGACCTGATGTACTTCACACTTGCAAGTAGGTATTGATAACATTGTGTATGACATCTCTTTGGCTGGTGCCCTGAATAAATCAAGATTTGTATGCTAACACTGAGCTTGATCCTATACATCATGACCTACATGTAGCATATCCTCTTTATAGAGCCAAAAGCATCCTTGGGAGGAAAATGGTCTTGGTGTCTGAAGAATATATATATATCATTGTGCTATACAGCTATAGCCCAATCAAAGTTGTGATGAAAACTGGCATGGAAGAAATTGCCAGAGTTAGATACATTTAAGATGAGTTGTCAAGTTGGATGATCACAGCGACTGCTATAGCAGTTGTGGACAGGTCTCCTATCGTAGCATGGTATATGATTATCTCTTGAGCAAGATGCCTGAATTAGTTCAATGTGACATGTCACTGTTGCCTGGCTTCTTATGCCATCTAGCAAAGGTGATATGGAATGGAATGTACCCGACACAGATGTTCTGCTGGAGGTGCGACTCTAATGCTAGCTTTGCCTGATGGTATGGAATATGTGGAAAAAGTAATACATACCTTATATCAGCCATGAATCAGATATTTGGGACATTCACAGAAGTCAATGACACTGAGCAAATCATCAGGAACCCTTTGTGAATGCACCACAGTACTTGATGCAGTTGCCAAGTTGTTTGCAGATCCCTTATAGCTTATTGAAAGAGCTGCACTATGTACAAAGAATAAAAACCATGCACCTGAATGGGATGAGTTATGTGAGGCTGGAGAAGATTTTGTTGAGAAACTAGCTGAGTCCTTCAGGATTATTATATATGACACAGTAAGTTGTTTTTTTTTCTGATGCTGTGTATGAAAAAAATCATACACCTGGATGGGATTAGTTTTTGTGAGGCAAGAGAAGTCCTTCAGGGACAATGCATCTGTCATTAACATGGTAACTATATGATATAGTTGGGAGTCTCCCTGATGCTCTGCATGAGGAAATCATGGACAAGTTCAACAGTAGGGTGCAGTTACACACATTGATCATTAATGCAAAACTTGGTATATTGCAAAGAGTTATTTTTGCTGACAGGAGATAGGAATCCTTGGTCAAGGAAATGGTCTAAGTTGCATGTGCAGATGTCTGCTCAATCACGACAGAGTGCATGTGAGGAAGTTTGCAAGCAACGATCTAAATTTTAACCTTGAAATCAATCTGATCAAATACATGATCCCTCCAGCTGCTGCTGCCATTGCTTTTAGGGGTGCACCAAATCCTGCCAATTTATATAGTGCACAGACTGACTGTGCATCCTTTGACCATACACACTTCAGCCTGAACTGACAGGAAACAAGCTGACCAGTTGCTTGTTCACTGTGAAGGACAAAGTGTTGGCTTCAGCTCAAAATTTGATGGATGACGTGATATCTGCAAGAATCTCAGAGAAATCATAGGTAACAAGATCATTCAGCTGGAGGCAATTTTGTGCACCCTGGTAGGGATACAAGTGTGCAGATCAATTTCATAGATGAAGTTGTTAGCAATGGCAGAATAGTTGACAGTAGATTCAGCCAACTTAATATATCCAATGAACATAAACCCTAAGCATATTTCCTGCCCCAAGAGCAATCTTCACACATAGCTACTGGTCCACAGAATGTTTACAACACCTGTGGTGTCAGGGTTGAGATGTTCTACAAATGTGTGGCTAACCACCTTGGATCTAGCCTGGTTGACCCAACACAGATCATCCACAGCATGAAGATGCTAGTTGCCCGGGGCTGGCAGTGCTTCCCTATGATGCACTGTACATGTACTATCCTGTTGCTGGATGATTGCCCCATCTGCTGATATTAATTGTTTACAATTAAGCATAACATTTCCATTATTTTTCTTCAAACTTTTTTCTGTCTTAATTGCATTACCAGGTGTTTTCTTGTTTTAATTATCCCTATTTATTATACAAACAGGAGCAACAGTGCAGCATCTTCCATGTAGTTCTCAACAAAACAAAAACAAAAACAAAAACAAAAACAACCCATAATCCAAACTCTCTACACTTCATATCCAATCCAGTCACTGTCGATGTCCACACCTATACATTAAATAACCTATATTATCACACTTAATTAAAAACTGAGAAAAATCAAGGCATCAACAGCTAAATGAATTTATGAACACTTTTTACCTTAATGTATTTGGTAAAGACAACCCACTTGAATTTAAAGAATAGATGAATGTGAAATACATGTAATAGCAAATAGTAAAATTGTGAAATCAATGTAAGCCTACAATTACACAACTTTGAGTGGTAATGGATTTCACCAATGCTGATATTAATGATACGTCTTTATTATGTTTAGTAATTTTGGTATTAGTAAGTTTACTTAATTGCCTCTTGACCACCATTGCCCGGACCTCTGTGTCTGGGTCGAAGGCCCCAAAAAATAGAGTTGAGCTCACTCACCTGATTGTTCGAAACTTGACAGTCCCATGGCGCCATCTCTCGGTTCATATGGATCCGGTGGTAATTAACTCCTGGTGCGCATGCTCCCCAATCGTCCTTTCTCTTTTGCACACCATCAGTGGCTTAAAGCTGCCAAACACCAAGCATTAGAATCAGACTCTGTCGAGTCTTCACCAGCAACAGCACTAGAGAAGCAGAGACGAACCCATGTGGCTTGCTGGCAGAGACTCAGATGGCTGCCGTTTCTACACCAGACACCACCTTGGGGAGTAAAAACGGGTTCCCACACAGGCATCCTGGAACCTCGGCCAGTCTGAGTGCTTGGATCAGAAGTCCGAGCGATCTGGACCACTAAAGCCTGGAAAAACTTCCCGAGCTCCCAGTTCTGAGAGCTTGGATCATATGTCCAGGCATGCTAGAGCTCGAAAAAAAGCACCCAAGTCTGTGTTGGCGCCTTCCGTTTTTTGTGGGCCTTTGGCACCTGCAGCAGTGGGCCCTCCGGTGAACCAAGTGCCAAATTCAGTCTCCAGCTCCAGTGCCAACTTTGCCACCTGCACCTCTGATGGGTCTGCCCCGGAGTGAGCAGTTAGTAATCCCGCAGACTCTCGCCTTTGAGCTGGGTGCCCGGCCTTCCTCTCTGGACAGGCAATCAGAACTCTAGCTCTGCAATGAGCAGAACTTGCAGTTAGAGACCTCGTCTTCTTCCGCACTTGCTGATGATGATGCCAAGTGCCAACAGACTCTGACAGCGGAGCAGCTTGTTGCTTCTGCCTTGAGCCAGCTGTCACTTGGCCCCGAGGCTAAGGAGTTCGCTGAACTCCTTTACGACCCTTCCTGCCAGCAGATTCCTCTGTCAGCGGCAGCTGTGGCTCCTGTTTTGTGCCTCCCGGAGACCCAGCAAGCACCCTGAAGCCAGCAGACTTCTCAGTAGGCAGCCGCTGTGCCCCCTGCCACCAGTCTTCAGGAAGACCTCCCCCCCCCCAGCCCCATGTGAGCTGAGCAGAAGAAGGCAGCATTTGAGATAGCGACAACTTCCGCGGAAATAGTTGCTACCTCTTTGCCTGGCGTGGTGACAGACCCACTGCTGTCACAAGCGGCTGGCCCATCACCCTCAAACAATGCGTTGCCTTGAGTCTCACCACTCCCCTTGAGAGTCCAGAGTTTTTGGACCTCAACATCGAGGAGGAGGATGAGCTCCTGCTTTTCAATTCGCCTGTTAGCAGATCGTGACTGTGGTCAACTTGTCAACCTTCAAGCCACAGCTGCTCAGAGCTACCAAGCTCAGTGGCGACCATGGGGCCTACAGTGCAGCCTTCTGCATCCATGGATACCAGTCTGGCTCCATCGCAGGGTTTTGAAAACATCAAAGCTCTCAGAGCCTGGTGGGAGACCAAACAATGGTCCCATCTGCATGGCTGTTGCAATGTCCTGGGGGGGTTGCCCCTGGAGGAAACACGTCTTAAGATCCTTATCCCTTTCTCGCCTTTTGTAGCTCAGTTTTATAACCAGCTCACAGCTAAGACTCGCGGCACACAGGTTCCCGTAGAGCCACCGATGTCTAGCTACCTGGGGCAAAGGCGCCTCCTCCTCAAGCCAGACATACAGGGGCAATGGTATTCTGTGCCTGAGCAGATCTTTCCTTCCCATCCACTGCCGCTGGATTTGGATTGGGAGGAGTTCAGATGCTCGGCAGCCGAAGTCCATAATTGTCTGCCGAGCCCTTCAAGAGACTGGAAGAGGATGCAGGGGACCCATCCTCAGGCGTATTCAAATGTCTTTTTGGCCACCTTGAGGTCCCTCCTGGATGACCTCAAGGGCTCTATGCATATCACAGAGGGTGTGTGAGATTCACTTGACCAGGCATCATTTCTTGCAACTTCGTTGTCGTGAGCGGTTGACCACCAGGTCTGAACTGCCTGCACATTGGAGGCGAACCTTTGTTTGTTGTGGAGGGATGTCTACCTCCAGGATGCGAGGCTACATGACCCAACATTTTGCAGAGCCTGAACGAGGCCACTCTTCTTGGGAACTTTGTTTGGAGGAGAGATGGCGGAAGTTGTTCCCTGGGTCCGGGGCCTTTGGGCCTGCTCTGCCAATCAGATCCGCACAAAGGCCTTGACCGACTCTGTCATCAGGCACGATTCATTCATCCTAAACATCCCAAGACACGGCTACTTGCTACCATTCAGCAAGGACAGGCCTCCGTTAAGCCGCAAGCTCAAGTGGTTTGCACCGCCCGCAGCGGAACCCAAAGCATCAGCGTTCCTAGAGGCAGTTCAGAAGCTTTGGAGCAAATGCGCCATAGAGACGGTCGAGAATCAAGATTCTCCTGGCTTCTACAATCTACTCTTCCTTGTCCCCAAGTGTGACAGAGGCTGGTGCCGTGTGATAGACCTGTCAATGCTGAGCACCTTCCTTGTAGTCCAGTCTTTCAGAATGGAGATCCCCCAGTCGATGGCAGCAGCCATGTGGCCCATGGAGTGGATGATGTCCCTGGATCTGAGGGATGCGTTCTTCCACCTGCCAATCACAGAGACTTCATGGAAGTATCTGTGGTTCATATTCTCAGGCCAAGTTTACAGTTCAGGGCAGACAGTTGCTGTTTACCCCCACCAGTCCGCTATTTGCATTCATGTGTGCCTGCACAATTGGCTTATCCCAGCGCTTTGGCGCCTGGATTTGGAGTGTCACACACAGACCAGTCTGGAACTTTGCCAGCACTTGGGCCTGATTGTGAACTGAAACAAGCCAGTCTTTGGCCAGAGCAGACTTTCGTCTTTCTCAGCATCCAGTTTGTCCTGGTTGCCTACATCTATCGCCCCTCAGAGGACAGGTGCGAGAGACTTCAGAGCCGGACTTGTGCGGTTCTCTCTGCACAACAGTGGCAAGCCGGGCTCCCTGTCCTCGATGGACTCCCAAGTTCCACTCGGTCGCCTTCACTACTGTCCCTTGCATCAAGCACTGCAGTACAGATGGTCAAGGGACGACGGCTGTCATGCCCCAGCGCCGGTCCTCCCCAAGGACCATCTGTACTTTCGCTGGTGGACCATTTGGGAGAACTTCATGTTTGGACAGACATTGGCTCCTTTTCAGGATCAGCTTAACATCTACACAGACTGTTCCAAGTTCGGGTGGGGAGCTGGATGGCGTCAGGCCTTTGGCCGGAGCATTTCGTGTCTCACCACATAAACTGGTTGGAACTGGAGGTGATATGTTTGATGCTCCTCCACTTCCAGGACCTAGTGGAACACAAACATGTCCTCGTGATGTGTGACAACAGGACCGCAATAACTTACCTCAACCGGCAATGCAGATCGTGCTAATGCAGGCTGACAGAGCTGGGACACATCACTCGATGATGCTCCAAACACAATGTCCACATGCACGCGAGGCATGTCCCGGGATATAAAAATGTCCTGGTTAACCAACTCTCAAGAAGAGGTCAACTGGTAGGGATGGAGTGGTTGCTCCAGCCACAGATCATTCAAGCCATATGGGCTAGATGGGGAACTCCACATGTGGATCTGTACACAACACCCTAGAATACAAAACTACCAGTTTACATCTCGTTGGTCCGGGACGCCCAAGCCCTAGTGGTGGATGCTCTAGCTATGGACTGGAGCAATCTTCAAGCATACACCTTTCAACCTCCACAGATCCTCCTGAGGGTACTGCAGAAGGTTCCGTCACAAGGCTGCAATTTGATCTTGGGCGAATGAGGGCAGATTGGTCCATAAACCTCTTGGGATTAAGCATTGAACCCATGCTACATTTACCATCATGGCCAAAACTTATGGTTCAACCACGGACAAGGGTGTTCCACAGGAACCCTGAAGTACTAAAGTGCCAGTCCTCCCTGAGGACCATCCAGACCTTCGGTGGGGGACCATTTGGGAGAATGTCATGTCGGGACAGACTCTGGCTTCTTTTCAGGCCCAGCTTACCAGCTACACGGAATCTTCTCGGTCCAGGTGGGGAGCTCATGTGGAGAGCCAAACAGTGTTGGGCCATTGGCTGGTGCATTTTGCATCTCGCCACATAAACTAGTTGGAACTGGAGGCAATATGCTTGATGCTCCTCCACGTCCAGGATCTACTGGAGTACAAACACATCCTTGTGATGTGTGACAAAAGGATCGTGATCGCCTACCTCAACCGGCAAGGCAGATTGCACTAATGCAAGCTGACAGAGCTGCCGGATGCATCACTCTATGGTTCATACACGAGGCATGTCCCAGGATAATAAAATGTCTTTGACATTTGAATTGGGAGTGATCCTTATCTGTCGGCATTCATCGCATCCTTCTATACTAATAAGCGAGTGAGGAGGCAGGTCCGACCTTGGTGGGACCTTCTCCTGGTCCTAGTTATGTTGAAGAAGGAGCCCTTTGAGTGCCTAGAGGACCCCCCAATGGGTGAACCTCAAGTACTGGATGTGGAAAACTTCTTTTAACACTCGCTTTGTGGGCCTCAAAGAAGCGAGATCCACACTCTAGCTCATGACCAAATCCAATGGTCGCCTGACCACTCCCATGTGACACTGAGGCCTCACTTGGGCTTCCTTGCAAATAACAAAGTGGCTCTAGATCCAGCTTCAGCCTTCAGGGGTTTTACCTTCCATGCCATGGATACTGCTCTTTCCCCGGAGGAAAGAGTCTTGTGTCCCATGAAAACACTGCATTTGTACCTTTCACTAACTGACGGTTTCAGGGGTCAGAGGTCCACCCTCTTTTTACCCCTTAGTAACCCACTTAAGAAGCAAGTTGGCAGAAACATCAGTTCATGGATTAATCAAATGATCATTAAGGCGGATGAGACAGCTCTGTAGAGACCTGGTGCCTTAGGGCTTGTCTCAGTCAGAACTCACAAGGTGAGAAGCCTTCAATGACTCCTAGTGCGCCTTGAGGAATGTCGCTGTTGTCGACATCTTGCGGACCTGCCGCTCGGGATCATCTACAACTTTCACCGAGAACTATTTGTGTAACATGATAATGCTAGAGGAGGGCATGTACACCTTTGTGGGTGTTACAGGCTCCTTTTCTTAAGTTCCCGATATCTGTTTCTTAGGCTTCCCAATCCCATCAGGGCAGCCACTGTTTTGCAGTTTATGACGCCCTTGTGGTTCAGACTTGATGCAGTCTTTAGGTGGGCGCACTTCTTAGTGGGCCTCTTTTGTTAAATTGACCTAATCTCGGACTCCAGGTCCAAAGGAGTAGAAACAGACAGCGTCTACCTATGAGGCGGACAAGTATCATGTTGGGCGGCGAGTTCCGGGGGGGTCAGTGCTGTTCCATGCAGGTGGGTAAGGAGGGTTTCCAGGCTTCGAACGGATTCTGCTGTTGGGGCCATCAGTCCACGTACATCTGAGGTTTTCTCTTCAGACATTGCCTCCTCACATGGACTGATGGTTCCACCCCCAGGCTGTCGGTCCCGGCAGTCATTTGTGGTCAGTATGCCAGTAGCGTTATACCCTTCGCCTTTTCGTCTTCAAATCGGCAATGGTGGTCAACAGGTAATGTTACGGAACTAATATCTGAATTGTTTGGTTTGGGTTTTAGTGAGTGTACTTACCTCTCGACCACCAGAGAAGCCCACCCAACCACCCCACTTCTGTTCTCACAGCTGACGTCAACTGACCACTCACCTAAAGAGGAAGGACTATTGGGGAGCATACACACCGGGAGACACCACCGGATCCATAGGGACCGTCAGGTTTTTGGAACGATCAAGGGAGTAAACTCAACTCGATTTCTTGGGTGTTCGACCCAGACACAGAGATCTAGGCAATGGTGGTTGAGAGATAAGTATACTTACTAATACCGAAATTACTAAAAATTTAATGTTTTCAATGCTGTGACTAACATTTTGCAAAGTTTGCAATTTATTGAGAAATACAGCACAATGATGTGCTTTGACAAAACAATAACGAAGTTTCAGATAATCGGGTTGCTTATTGATTTGCTCACACATGTTCTCATAGGGGACCCAGTCTTTGAGCATGGACCACTGAAATTCATAGCAGTGTGTGGTCTTTTACACCATTTCTGGTTTATCTGGTCAACACACACACAGTATCTGTTTCAGAACTTTCTCTACAATGACATACCACATGAGGGTTGGGTAAACTGTGCATGTTAAAACCCATAAATGAAAATGGCAGTGGACTAGGACCATCTGTTGAGCCTAACTGCTGTAGGCCTATGTGTTTACTTTAAGCAGTTGGATTGCCTGCCATAACTGCTTTTGTCGTCATGCAGTCATGGCAATGACCAACAATATGCACTGATGAAGGTAGTACGCACCACCTAGGTATTATATACACAATCTCTCATATTACGCTGTCAACTTTATATCACATCTTTGTGATAACCATGCACAATGTAAAGTGACAGGTGACTTTCTCTGTTACCAGGTGGCATTATCAGTTATCTTTCTTGGACACAGCATTAATATACAAATGTACCAAATTAAATTATCCTACAAGTCTAAACTGAATAGTGTTTATCACAATTCCCTTTGGCATTTTAAAACAATAAATGAAGAGATCTCATTGTTTGACACATAACAGTTAAAACATTATCTTTCCCACATAACTTGATTGAAATCTTAGTGCATATTACATAACATAACATGCACTTTAAACTGTATTCCGAGTTACTCTGCTTCTAAACCAAATACTGTTTTTCACATTTCCCTTTAGCACTTTAAAGCAATAAATGTAGAGATCTTACTGTTTGACACATAACAGTTAAAACACTATCTTTCCTCCATAACTTAATTGAAATCTTGGTACACATTACAATTTACATAACACATACTTCAATAGTATTCTGAGTTACTCTTTACCTTAATGTGCTTCTGGCACCGAGTGTTACAAATTACATAATGCAATTGAAATCTTAGTACACGTTACAATTTACATAATATGTACTTCAATAGTGTTCTGAGTTACTCTTTACCTTAATGGCACCAAGTGTTACAAAACAATTGAAATCTTAGTACACATTACAATTTACATAACATGTACTTCAATAGTATTCTGAGTTACTCTTTACTTTAATGTGCTTCTGGCACCAAGTGTTACAAACTATATGTACATATGTACATAAAAATTACAATGTAGCATGCATTTCATATGTCACATCTGACTCTTGACAGCCAACATCAATATTTTACTCTTGATGTGAATGTTTTAATGTGAACTTTTAGCATAGGGATGCAATGAGGGAACTCTCTGTCGTCTGGACAGCCCTATGCGCAGAGGCTTGGCAACACACGCAGGAAGAATGGGCAACCTGGACAGATTTGTACCTGCAGTAATATGTAACATAATGCTTATTAACATTATTGAATGAATAACAGAAATTAAGTATAAAAACATCTAAAGAGTTAGCAAATATACAGCTCTTACACTCTACATGTTAAATATCCAAATAATTTGTTGCATGATGTATTTAGATTACTGTAAATTGCTGTATTTTTCACATGTATAAATTTTCACAGTTTTTGTATTTTTGACATTTCACTTTAGCTGTAATTTCACTGGTTTGGACATACAGTGCTCCCTCTTTATAACACCCCTCGTTACAAGGCGGTTTCTGATATAACACGGTGGTTACCATGGCTCCCACTGAAATAGCTTTCCCATTACTTCTGTGTTAAAAGTGCCTCTGTTATAAGGCGGTTTTGCTATAACACGGTATACCCTGTGGACTCCAACACCAGTGTTATAAAGAGGGAGCACTGTAATTGCTATTCAAACAATGTTAAAATACTATTTTACTGTGTTTTTATTTTCATGGTTTTGTGCCATCAGCGAAATGAGCGAAATTCAGAGTACAGCGAAATTAAAGCAATATACAGTATACAGCTGTTGCTTTATCGAGTGTCTTCAATGCAACCATTTTACCCAGGATTATGCATATATGGTCTGTCTGGTCTGAAGCATGGTACATTGCATTGGTGACTCATCTGAACAATATTACATCAGTTCACTATTCCTTTGACTTGAAATGAGACAAAGAAAATACTATCTTTAACAGGAATTTAACTATAATTTAGCAGACAAATGAATATGAAGGTTTTCAATAGTAAAACCATTATTAAGAAACCTGGCCTGCCGGGATTCAAATTCTTTTGAATCTAATTCACCTTGACAATAATGTCTTGGTAGAACCGAGATTCTGTGTTACGCAATCACAATAACGTGTTTTACGTGACAACAGAGAGTTACCCCTCGGCATATAAATCAGACGTAACGTCGGTTAGCCCACAGTTCCTGATGAGTTGTGAAACACAACGAAACCGGTCAAACTTCTTCAACTTCTAGCTATTGTGACCCTTGCTCGGTCCTTAGAAAAGATATTATTAAGAAACGTTACTCACCATAGGTCACTTAAGCTGGTTTTCACACACTTACCTGTGCTTTGACAGAGCCCCCATAGAAAATTCCATGGGTCAAGTGCTGTATTCATGCTGATCATCACTGCCATCCAGGCCCTGCTGCATGGCACAGCATTCCTGGTGACCATAATGCATATTAGTAAGCATGAGCAATTCAGTTTCCTACACTGTGCAGGAGTAACCGAAAAGTGGGGATGCTTGAGTGGTAATTCTAGTGACCTTTGGTGAGTAATGTTTCTGAATGATAGTTTTACTGTTGAAAAATTTAATTTCAAGGACACATCACAAAAACCATAGGTCACCTAAGCTGATGTAACATCAGACTGCATGCGCAGGTGGGAGGTACCTCCGAAAAAATCTAGCCCAAAAACTCTGCACTTGATAGCCACAGACCAGAAAGCCATCCTGGACCCCCAGTGCCCCCACTCCAACTCCACTGAGCTAGTGGGGGAGGCAGCCCCTAAGACTGGTCAGAAGCGGCTATCAGGAAGCACTTGAGCGCCAACAGCCTCACCTCCACATCTACCAAGGTAGAAGGACGTAAAGGTATTATGGGAGTGTCATGTAAAGAGAAGCCATAATATCCGCTACTTACTTGTTGTGGACCATGTCCCAGGAGGCAAAGAACACTTTGGTCTCATGAGCCTGGAGAGAATGAAGATGTGCAAGCTCTTCATCCTTTCCGGCCACCCGGTAGGCCAAGGAAAACATTTTCCTTATCCATTCCGAGATGGTATAAGGCAACAGAGTCCAGGACTCAAGTCTGCCCCAGAGGGGAAACAAAGTTTCCACCCAGCTCCATGAGGTTCAGCCCTACTTTAAATAGATTAAACCAGGGGCCAAACTGGCTCAGACCTCAATATTTTGCGGAGAGTGACTTGACCCAAAAACCCATCAAAGCGGTTGATGGATCATGAGTCACTTGTGTCTTAGACACAAATCCCGCTCAAGGCCTCAGAAAAACATCCTTCCCATCAGCAGACCATCTCACGAGGGATCTATCTAAGGTGTGTATCTCTCCATGCCCATCACCTGTGGCCAGAGCTAACAGGAAGACTGTCTTAAAGGTTAGGATCATAAGATCGATCAAACCTATATCTCTAGCTCCAAGGGGGGCTTAGTCAGCACCCAAAGCATAACAGAAAGATCGCAGCAAGGCACAAGATTGCGCTGCAACGGCCGATCAGTATAAAAACTGTTGACAAGCCTGCACAGGAAGGGATCCGTCCCTAAACTCTACCCCCTGGTTTTGAGGGTAGCCACAATGGCTGACTTGTATCCCTCCATGGTGCAAACCTTCAAGTGCCCCTCCTCAAAAACACTTAAAAGAAAGTCCACTATCCGCTGGACCGAAGCCTCCCATGGCAAAAGGCCCTTAGCAGTGCACCCAGCTGCAAACTTGTTCCACCGTGAGTCATAAATCTTTAGAGAAGACTCACGAAGTTTCCCACAGGCAACCCGCTCAGCCACTTCCTTTGAGAAGTCAGCTAAAGCAACACCTTTGGCAATAGTCCCCAGACATGAAGTCTGAGCAACCTCCGGTTTGCGGTGAAATTTGTTTGAGCCTGGTTGCTGGAGCAGTTATGGAAGAAGAGGCATTGCCTGCTGAGGCTCCAAGCTCAACTCCCGAAGGTCCAAGGACCAATCCCTCCTGGGCTACCAGGGTCCCACAAAAAGGACTTCACTGGGAGTCTATCACAGACCATTCGTTCATCCTAAACATCCTGAGACATGGCTACATGCTACCTTTCGGCGAAGACAGCTCTCCATTAAGCAGAGAACCATGGTGGTTTGCTCCACCCACCTTGGAGCCCAAAGAATGGCGTTCCTGGAGGCTGTTTGGACGCTTTGGAGCAAGGGTGCCATAAAGCAAGTAGAGGACCAAGGTTCTCCTGGTTTCTACAACCTACTCTTCCTGGTCCACAAGTGGGATGGAGGATGGCGCCCAGTCATAGCCCTGTCAACCCTGAACACCTAATATCTGGAAGTATGGTCCTTTCGGATGGAGACACCCCAGTCGGTGGCAGCAGCTATGGCCTCTGGAGTGGACAAAGTCTCTGGATCTCCACGACAGGTTCTTTCATGTGCCAATGGCAAAGTCTTCACGAAAGTATCTGCGATTCACATTCGCAGGCCAAATATACCAGTTCAGGGCACTTCGGTTTGGTCTCGCCACGGCACCGCTGCTGTTTACCAGCTTCATGCAGACAGTTGCTGCTTACCTTAACCACTAAGCCGTTCGCACTCACATGTATCTGGATGATTGGCTTATCAAAGCGCTTTGGTGTCTAGAATTGCAGCGTCACACAGAGACTGTTCTGGAACTCTGCCAGCGCTTAGGCCTGAGAGTGAGCCTACCCAAGTCCAGTCTACAGCCAGAGCAGATCTTCCTCTTCCTCGGCATCCAGTTTGATCTGGTAGCCTACATATGTCGTCTTTTGGAGGACAGGTGGGAAAGACTGCAGCCTCTAATCAGGCCTTTTCTGACTGTCAAAGTCTGCTCGGTGCAACAATGGCTTGCCCTGCTGGGCTCCCTGTCCTCAATGGACTCCCAGGTCCTGTTAGGCCAGCTCCACTGTCGTCCCCTGCAGCTTGTGCTGTGGGGAGGATTGACAAGAGACCAAGGCTATCTCATGCAGATGTCATTCCTCATCGAGGATCAGCCACACCTTCAGTGGTGGACCTTCAGGGAGAACGTCATATGAGGGCAGACACTGGAGCCTTTTCAGGCCCAGCTCACCATTTACACGCACTCTTCACAGTCCAGGTGGGGAGCCCACGTGGAGAGTCTAACCACGTCAGGCCCTTGGCCAGTGTCATTCGCAGCTAACCACATAAACTGGTGGAACTGGAGGCGATACGCTCGGCACTCCTGCACTTTCGAGACCTGGTGGAGCACAAATATGTCCTCATAATGTGTGACAACAGGACCGTTGTAGCCAACCTCAACAGGCAAGGCGGGACGTGGTCCTGGAAGCTGACGGAGTTGGCCGGACGCATCATCAGATGGTGTTACAACTATGACATATGCACCCACGTGAGGCACATCCTGGGACATGCGAATATCCTGGCCGATCAACTCTCGTGGAGAGGTCAGCCGGTAGGGATGAAGTGGTCACTCCATCCCAGGGTCATTCAGGCCATGTGGGTATGTGGATCTGCTTGCGACTTGCGAGAACGCAAAAGTGCCAGTTTACATCTCACCTGTCCCAGACCCCCAAGTCCTAGTGGTGGATGCTCTAGCCATGGACTGGAGCAACCCCTGGGTGTACGCCTTTCCGCCTTGGCAGATCCTTCCGCGGGTACTATGCATGGTGCGGTCACACGATTGCAATCTGATCCTGGTCGCCTCTTGGCGACCCCAAAAAGATTGCTCCCTAGACCTGTTGGAACTGAGCGTCAAGCCTCTGCTACGATTACCAGCATGGCTGAAGCTTCTGGTGCAGCTACAGACAAGCCTGTTCCACTGGAACCCTCAAGTGCTCAACCTCCACGCTTGGCAGTTATCTCACAGCACATCCGCGACTGAGACTTCTCGGAGTCGGTCTCAGATAGAATTGCCAGAGGGGGACTTCGATCTTCTTCTCTGGTTGTTTACTCGGCTCCATGGAAGGTGTTTTCCGATTGGTGTGCCAGTAGGAGTTTTAGATGTGCGCATCGGTAGCGATCCTTATCTGTCTGTGCTCATTTCGTCCTTCTACACTGACACGCCAGTGATGTGACAGGTCCTTCCTGCTGGGACCTACCACTGGTTTTAGTCATGCTGAAGAAGTAGCCGTTTGAGTGTCTTGAGGACCCCAGGCGGGTTTCCCTCAAGTACTGGACGTGAAAGGCTTGTTTTCTGTTAACACCCGCTTCGGGGGGCTAGGAGAAGCGAGATCCATGCTCTAGCTTATGACCGTCTCCAATGGAGATTTAATGAGCTGAAGTACAAAGACACTGTTACCAAAAAGCGCAAGGCTGCTGAGACCCAATATACTGCAGGATGCCAAACAAAAGTTGTATGAAAGCAAATTGAAACAGCAACAATACTACAATAGTCCCACCAAAGACTTAACACCACTGAAGCCTGGAGTCCCAGTGAAAGTCCAGCCTGAGAACCATGACCATGGATGGAAGAAAGCAATTGTAAAATGCAAAATAGCCATACAATCCTGTGAAGTAATCGACGAGGAAAAGTGGACTATTAGACATAATTGCAGACATTTAAGGAAGACAGACGAATCTGATGTACCTGCAGACACAAGTGTGTTTGACCATATTTAAGATACTGGTGGTCTAGGTGATGATGATGGTACATGTACACCACAAATTAACCCCACAGGTGCCTGACAAAAGTCCAAATCCAGTGCCTACTAAGGACACTAATGCACAACAGCCACCAAGGCCTAGTGATAGAGTTAAGGCGCTGCCAGTGTTCCTGCAGGAATATTATGTGTAGACTAAAATAGGAGTGACACCTCAGGGTGTAGGCAGAACGGCTGCCCTGTATGGTGAGACAGTACCCAAGGATGCAGGTGGACTGCTGTTCTTAAGCTGCATTAGATATTAGATCACTTAACTTAGACTGTCCAAGCCTGGATACTCCCCCCCCCCTCCCCCCCCCCCCCCCCGCCCCCCATTAGCTTTTTGCAAGATTCTGCATCTAGGTAATGTGGACAAAGTTTGTGGGGCTGGGTGACTGTCCAGGCCTGGCTAGCTACCACCCTCTCTCACACACACCCCTGGCTTATCTCTGATGGAAAGGTCAAACAAAGTTGTTCACTAGGTGGCACTGCTGTGGATTCCTGATTTTTGACGACTTTTTCAATTTGGGTTGAATTTTTGGTAAATGCATGAGTGACCTTGACCTCATTTCTGGGGTCACAGTGCAACATACACCAATTTTACTCTTCACAATAACTTGAACTGGGACCTTGATGTTGCACATGTTAGTGTTCTTCCATGAAGGTCAGACTTACTCAGTACATGGGTGACCTTGATCCTCTCCCAAGTTCACAGAGCCACAAGTGTGATGAATCTCTAGGTCAGCTGAGCATGGGCTGTTCACATAGCCATCTTATTTAAGATTTGCCCCCCCCCCCAAAAAAAGAACCAAACAAAATCATAAAAATACAAAAATCAGTGAAGCGTCGCCATTTGAACAAACTTGGTAGAGACCCACCTAACATCCCCACCAAGTTTGAAGTGAATCTGGCCAGTGGTTTCCATCCATTCTCAAGACTCTTGTAGTTAAATGTCTATTTTGTTGTATGTTGCAAAGATATTTGGCTTTGAATTGCAGCAACCTTTTTTAATGTTACTACTACCTTAAGTATGCTAAAACCATCATGTAAAAATCATAATTTTCCCATGACCTGAAAAGCATGCAAAGCCCCAAGCTACTCCTACCCCTACCCCCACACACTCATGAAAATGATAACAACTGTGAATGACATTACCTAAACACCATATTGATAATATGACTGTATTGGTAAAAATCACCATGTGATCTGGTTAATTACTCTGAATTTTTTTATAAGAAATATGCTCACATGCATGTGCTTGAACAAAACAAGTATATCATACATGTAATAAAACTCACAAATCAAAACAGGTTTCCCTATACCTATTATTTCCCAATGCAAACTAAAAGTACAAAAATACTGTACAGACTGCTGTATTTTCTCTCTCTTAAGTTTCAAATATGTGTAAACAAGAAAAGAAAAAGACTATATCATTAAATTTATCATACAAAAGTATACAACTGAATTGTGAACAATGATGTCTTGAGTGTTTGAAAATAAAAATACATGTACCTTAACTCTCTCAGTGCTGAATTTTGACTTAGTCAACTGCTTTCATCTGTGTGCTTAGGGCACAATGAAGGTTCCAATGAGAGGTGTTTACCAGGACCATTTTTATGGTTTATGCAACTGCAGGCATACTGGTATTTGACTGAAGTACCAGTTTTCAAAAAGTATGATTCTGGTATCATTGTCAATTCACAGTACATTGACTTGTTGAAATTGGCATTGAAAGAGCTAAATGGTATCTCCATATTGTTTTGTTTCAAAACACAAATTACTTGTTACATGATGAATAAAATCTCTTACTATTTTCACTTTGTGCTTTCACAGCAGTTTTTTCAGGACTGAAGAACGGAGCATAGTCCCATATAAAAGCACTATTTGGCTTCTGCACGGGCCCTGTATACAAAAAAGCATATACATACAAACCTACAATAAAGATATACACACATGTATGGTTTGGAATTGCAGAATACTCACATATAAACAAGTGCCAAATCAAAAAGTATTTCAAAAATACTTGTAATGATAAAACATGTACACTTGCCCTTCTTATCAAAGGATGTTCATAAAGTTGCACTTTTTACACAAACAAAATGTTCAGTTTCAATATTCATAAGTTTACCGTAACCCATTCCATACATAACTGATTTTCTGCATTAATTGCTGGTCATTACCGAACTTGTCACAAAACAAATTCCCTACAAGTTTCAGATGCATGATTATTTATGCAATTTGATTTTATTTTAAAATAGTGATGCACTAAATACATACATGTGTGTGTGTATGTTGTATGTATGTGTATACATACATAACACAGGAATACCTTTAAACATGTATGATACACTCTTATGACAGAATGTTGTCAAGTCAGGTATCTTCATATGACAACTTCAGGTGGTGTAGCTTCACCCTTTTAAAACCAGTTGGCTATCACTTTCTACCTCCTAAAACACGAAAACTATTCACATAGAAGATACAAAGTATACTTCAATTACAAGTGAAATAAATTTCTAATTGACTAATCTTTGATCATAAATTTGAATATAGCATGGGTATATACTTGTAGAAATAACTGTCTGGTTTAACCAAATTGTACAGTAAAGGCCAGGTTAGACTAGCAAATGGATAACCCTTAACAAGAGAAATAGCCAGATTGGTTTTGAATCATGGCTTTTCATCAGTAGCAGTTGGAACACCCTGAACTGCTGCTTATTCCAGGGGGGTAATGTTGCTTACTGGTGTTAAGCAGATGCCAACCAAATTGTAAGCTGTTTTTATAGAATTTATGTCAAAATATAGCATGACATGCCATCATGGTTTTATCAATTGGTGCTTGTTTTAGAATAATGTGAAGCTAAAAATCAGGTACCCACTTTGTGTGGCAGGATCAACTTTGAAGCACTCTAACAGTAAAACAAACACAAACTTATAGATATTGTATGGGACTTTTTTCAGTCACAAATATGGTGAGTAATTATGTGAGGAGTGCAGTTTGATAAAACTGTGTATAAGTTATTTCAACATTTGTGTACACTCCATATCTTTATTTCTGATACACCAATTATTTGTCTGGGCAACAATTATAACAAAACTTGTGTACATGTACATGAGCATCTGTATGTAGGCCCATATGGAGGGGGCCCCTATATGAATACCTTTCACCTTATATGGCCAGAAAAGGGATAGCAAACTGATTTTTGCAGGATGTACGTTTAGCTATACCACCTTAACAAAGCAGGGAAGACTGAAAGTGGATCTTATTTTTTCCTTGCCTGCTAAACAGACCAATCTCCCTATTTTCTCCACTCCACCTGCTTGGCCCTTTGGCTAGGTGATCACTGTTTTAGCACTGAAAATGTCACTCAATTTCTAAAGGGTCTACTTCGGTTACCATGTTGACAGACTATAATCTAACTGGGTACTCATTCTGTTAATGGCCATGCTGACAGTTATAAACTTCTTGATTGGTTCATCAGTCTGTGAGTAGGGCAACAGTGCACTTTTATTTCCTTGACAGTTAATAAAATATTGCAGTCCTGACAGTTGGAGATTAGGTACAGTATAGAGATAATACAAAGCTTGGTCTGCTTTGGAGGCAAAGCTTGTTCTTACCATGAAAATTTCCTTCATAAAATGACTGCTCCTCCAGCACATTGTCATTTGGCTGTGAAGACAAACAAAAATTTCCTTGTGAAGGCACCTGCTGGTCATCAAAGGCTTTCACTTGAATGCAAGCAGATTTATCATTAAGCTTTGTGCCCTCTTCTCCAACATTTCCAAGTTTTGCAATTTTTTTTGGAATCTCTTCATGACAAAATAATGAAATGGTCCTCTTGCTGGTGACACTCTCTACCTTGAGATTTTCATAATTATTGTCATCTCTATCTTTTTCCTCACCCAGTGGTTGCCTTTCCCTCATGCACAAAGATGTACTGCAGTCTTTTTCACCAATTCCTTCACCAATATATTGACAATTTTCTTGACCACTGTACACTGCAAGTGATTCAGTGGGAGCATCATTTTCAGCTGTACTTGCTGGTGATAAATACCTTAAGCCCCCTCGGACAGTGTTTGAAACAACAGTAATATTTGTAGTCATTTTTTCCTGTACAATTTCAGATGAACTTCCAATGAGATTTTCTGGGCCATTCTTGTTACTGTGCATTTCATGGGACGTTCTTGCCTCAACACTGTCAGGCTGATTTTTACCATTTGCAAACATGTAACCATTACATGCTTCACATGCTTTCATGAAAAGGTCCTCCACCATGTCTTCTATTACATTATCCGAGAGCTTTTTATTGCATGTATTCTCTTGGTGTAAGCTTTCACACCGCATGCTACTGTCCATAGGTGTACCATTAGCTGTGTAGATTTTTGCATGTAGACTGTCCTTTTCCATCATGTTTTTGTCAATACAAACTAAGGGTTGTGACTGTGGGGCCACTTCATCCAGTTTCAACACCTTTTCAACAACATGAGGTTGCTGACATATTGGATTTTGTGTATTTGTTGGTCTCTGGCTTTCCGTAGGTAGGTAGGCAGAATTAATGTTTTCATGCACTTCTGCAACACCAGATACATGTACATTTACCTGGGATGACACCTGTTCCAGGGATGGCTGCAAACTATTTGACGCAATATCCTGAAGGTGTTGTTCTTGCATGATGCCATTTGCTTGATTTTCTACAGTGGAGCTTTCAGTGTCACAATTACTATCATGTGTAAAAATGGAGCTTATTATTGTGTCAGTGTCAGTTGTACATGATGGCATGAACATGGGATGGTCTATCTGATCTGGATTCTGTAGCAAAATGTCCCCAAATGTCCAATGAAAATCATCCTCATCATCACTGAGGTCCTCACAGAAAGAGCTATCATGTAAAGTGATATTAAGACCAAGGTCTCCCACAGATTCTTGTGAACTAGAACTGCAAACTGACTGATACTCAATATATTCTACTAAAGGTGAAGCAAAATGCACTTGATGTTTTACTTTGTGTACTTTACCCAGATTAGTGTTGGAAATATCAATTGCCTGCTCAGTCTTAATGTGGTTACTTTGTCGAGTGTCCACATGATCTCTACCTTCTGATATAGCATGTTCACATACATCACTGCACTCACATTCATGAGCATGTTTTATTGCAACCAACACGTTTCTGTTTATAGTAGTGATATGACAGGCAGCAAAGTCATTGTCACTCAATTTATAGTCTAGTGTGCCTACTTCATTGTGCCCTCTTGGGTCTTTATCGTTGATCACTGTAGAGCCATCATGAATCTCTTTGTGTAGCCACTCACTTCCATTATCACTGTTTCTAGATGTACAAGGACTCAGTGTCTTGTGTTCCTGTTTTTCTGTTTCTGAGCCTGAATTACTGGTGATGTTATCATTAATCTTGATGCTCTTAGTATGATCCGTGTATGATTCAACTAGAAATCTGTGTTGTGAGTCTTTACTTGGAAACTCATTAAGGTTGGACTGTTCTTCTGTGAATGATATCTTGGTTTCCTCAACTTCACACATGTTTTCTGTACATAGATCCAGATTTGTTGATAGTGTTTCCCCAGTCATGCCTTCTTGACATGGATACCCATGGTCATTCACATTGTTAAAGTTCATTTTGTCAGTGTCAAAGTGTTGAGAAAATGCCAAACACTCATGAACACAACTGCAGTCTTCAGACACTGCCATAGTACTGTTGATCATTCTTGAATCAACTTCAAGTCTCACATCAGTACTCACGCAATCAGGCTTTAAAACATTTTGCTTGTCAGTCTCATCTTCACTGTCTGCATATTTGATGACTTTCAACTGTTTACCTCCATCATGAATACCAGCTGTAATAGTGTTTCTTTCTGCCTTGATGTCAGTTGCATTATTTCTCACTTCGCAGTCTTTTTTTTCTGCTTGATAAAGCCTCTGGTTCTTAAGTGGTGGTTCTGCTTTTATCCCATAATCTATGTCAGTGTCCACCATGCTGTTATCAATCTGGTCTAAATGCATCTCAACTTTCTGATCATTTGTTCGCACAGAACTAATAGTTGGTTCCCTCATCTGTAAATCCTTGAGGCTTATCACTTCTGCATCTGCCAAAAAGCTACTGTTTTCATTACTCATTTCATTTTCCAACCTTGTATATAATACATCATAATTTTTTGTTTCAACTGTTGAAACTAAAAAGTCTAACAGTTGGTTGACAATAATATATATCTGGTTGCCCATTGTGTTTACTTCAAAATTGACGTTATCTTCATTATATTTCATGCATATCCCACCATTAGAAGGGTCTGGAAATTGTTCCTGAGATGCATTACATTTGAACCCAATCTCCTTTAAATTTGGCTCTAAATTGGGCTCAGATATTGCACACGTATAGCTTGACACTGGTGCTTTTATATCAGACTCAATGTTTTTATTCACAGTAAGATTCTCATCATTAATCATTTGCTGGGACTGTAAACTGGGCAAATCTGCATTTGTTGTACACATAGGTTCATGTTTGCAAGTAGTCTCGCACCTAGAACTATGAGCAGTCAAATTGCAGTTTGGGTCAAACGGTCTGGAAGCATGGGTTACCTCAGTATACCCATGCACATCACCCCCCACATTTTTATCATTGTTTCTGTATTTGCAGGACATATTAGATTTGTTTTTCTGTATATTTTACACTTGACTCAATGGACTTCACGCCAACTTTTTTCATAATTTTTTTGCCAATCAAATAACCTTAACTGTCAGGAAGGTTCAGATTTCCTTGGTTGCTTGTCTGTACTTTCTTCATTTGATTTGATGGACTTTGTAGCTAACTCTTCTATAATTTCATTGACAATAAAATAGGTGTGGCTGTCAACTATAGAAAATTCAGACTAAATTGTGTACAGGGCACTCCATGACTGAAACTATGGGGGAAATCTTTTTGTCGGTGGATGGCTGGATGTTGCCATACAAATCACAGTTGCATGTGTCACAATCCTTCACGCTAAGGTCCAGTTCACCATTGTGCTTGCTCTCCTCCTCAACTGCATTGAAGAAAGTGCCTTCCTCTGTAACACATAGTCTGATCACACTCTATTCCATCTGCCCATTCCCAGTCACTTGTAAACTTGTCCAGATATGTGGCTTTCCCAATTTATTGCCCATTTGTCAAGAATACTGAGGTGATCTCTGAGGATACTTCTATCAAATTTTCATGTGCATGTAGGACTAAACTTTGAAAGGCTTTAGTTGCTTTGACATGCACATGAATCGTTCCACAAAACTTCCACTTGCTGCTGAAGGAATTCTGAAACAGAAAATACAGACAAGTTGTCATAAGGTTAATATATTCATTCAATAAACATGTGCCTGTGCAACACTGAACACAAATATTAAAGACAATATACACATTACTATCTGGTGGCAGTAAAGGGTTTCACTTTTTCCACAGACCATCCAAAAGCTCAGCTCTAGTGTATCAGCATAACAGAGCAGGGTAACTGGCCTACCTTTCTATCTCTCCTTGCTTAAGATCTTAGAAACACGAGCCCCATGGGCCCCTCTATCATTTCTCCGTTGTTATATTAACAGATGAATTTAAATAAATGGGCTGGAACCTGCTCATGTGACCATCTGGATAATGGAACTTCAGCAGTGCCATAAGCAATAAAGATTTTGACTTCCTCCACATATTCCACTAAATTTCATGAAGATCCACCAACAATAAAAGGTGTTACAGTGGTGGCAAGATTTTTACATTTTGACCCATATATTTCATAAAACTGTAGGCGGTGCCTCCAATATCAAACTTGACCTAAATTTTTATACATTTGATAAGTCCTGAAAGATATATGGGCCTATTTGAAAACAGTGGTTTAAATTGTGCATATACATTTCACACAAATTCAATAAATTGTCGGAAGCATACATATACATAGAAGTGTTATTTCAATTTATTTCAGAGCTGCACAAAAGTGAACTGGTCAGCAACTTGTATCTCAACATCACAGCAAGAATGTTTACATCATTATATATTGATATGTTGTATTTGTATCATTTAGCCCAGAACCACTTCCTAGTACATGTAGTCATTACCCTATTCCGCAGTCCGAACTCTTTATTCTCCATAAGCTAACCTGTCCCTGTCTAACCTATATACATATGGAAGTACTATTGTCCATATTGCACATGTTCCTCTGTAAAATTTTGACATAGGCTGCATCAGCCCAAATAAATTAAAGGGTCTTCAGCCGGTAACTACTCAACATGTTTCGGAGCCTATATGTTTGGAAAGACAAGGTGAAAGGTTGTTGCACAAGTACTTTTATTCTATGTTTGAGGGTGAATTATCATTTAGTTTTCTAGAGTGAAATTCAAAAGTAGTAACTCACTGTAGATCACATGACCTAAACAATGTTACAAGTAAATTGTGACACGCTTGCACTAGTGACATGATGTATTGACATTTAGACAAAATCAAATGTGCGCGAGTGATGTTGGATAAATATGTCACGTGTGACGTGGAATAGCCGTGACAAATGTAAACAAACAGGACCCCCTACATATTAGGTCGGCATTGAAAAAAGGCCTCGGTCACATTTGTTTGCAATGAATATCCAATCCAACATCGTATAAACAAAATCTTACATCGTTGGAAAGTGAGATACTATTTTTTCTCTCACCCAGGATCATTGTTGGTGTGGAAAATCACTTGTGACCTCAGGTCACTCGTGATTTTCCCCACCCACAACGATCCCTTGTGAGAGAAAAATAGTAATTCACTCTCAGCCATGCAAGATTCTAGAGCTATTTCTTGCAAATATATAGACAGAATGATTAACATTAACATGTATAAGTTCATGGTACCAATTGCTACTGGAAATGAATTGTACATTTCATGGACGATGATGGAATGTGTCCACAGGAATAAAATAAAAACAAACAAACAAAATTAGTCTACATGCAAAGCAAATGGCATTGTCATAGTGAAGGGGGTTAGCTGCTACAACTTATTGAAGCCTTGAGTAGACCAAAGTGGCTCAGCAACCTAGACCATTGAAGTGTTCAGGACAAGAGTCCCTCCTTAACACCCATTATTACACACACAAAAGTGAGTATCGTCTAATCAAAGGAACAATGGGATTAGGATGTCAAGTACCACAAATAAATTCTGCCATAATGTTACAAGTAATGGTTAGACACACATAAACTGCAGGCCTGACATGAGAGCACTTCATTTAATAGAGATGTTGTGGTCAGTCCCCCTGGGTAAAGTTACCATATCTTTAAATTTTATGACATGACTTTTCCCCAGAAAACAAAATGTCTCAAACTGTACCACACCTATTTACATATTTTTTACTTGTAAATCAAACTATCGACACAAACTTTTTCAAATTCTACATGACATGGGTAGCAGCAAAGGAGAAAGAAATCTTGCCTCTTATGGCTTTATGTATCATAAAGCTACATAAAAACACATTTTTTTTGGAGACTCTAAATATTCCAACTAAATATGTTTGTTATCGACTTATGGATGCACATAAATCTGCACTTGGTTCAGGATTTTCTTGTCCTTGTGGAATGAAGACACATTAATAGTAAAGCACCAGAAAAAATGTTCATATATAATTAATATGTTACACAAACTAAGACTAAATATTCAAACTAAATATGCTTGTTGTGGACTTGTGGATACATTTAAGCAAGTTAACTTCACTTTCTTGGATAGGTCATGCATCTATGTACATTGCTCAGTTGCCTACAGCAGTATTGGATGAGTGGTCCGTCCCAGCTTCTCATGACCATTGAACAGCACTCGCAATGCCAACAGCCATGCACAAAGGTGTAGTGTCATGACGTTTCGTAACATTTAGGGTTTAGTTATAGAATTGATATCACATGACGCAGTCCTTTCTACGTGTGTCTCAACTTAGTATTTGGTGAACAAGGCAGCTAACTTTTTTTCCTTTTTTGGGTCCGATCAGTCGGGTCAATCAGACCACCAGGCTACAGTCCGGTCCAGTTGGGGGGGCAAGACAGTTACTCATGCCTGTGGGTGGTATTATGTTTTTTTATTTACACCTTTTTTTTTTTGCCAACTTGTTTTTTCTTCCTGAACAATTGATCTTTTTTTTTTCAATGTGGCTGAACATGATCATTTTCTTTGTAACACACATACAGATAGATACTGATAGATGTTAAAGGCAGCGTTTCTGCTTGGTACGAATCATGACACTCTACAGGGCACAAAATGGCAATTTTTGGCAACCGGAGGCAGTTTTTCCGTCAGCAGGTCTTTACTGTCAAAAAGCAATGATATGCTTTTGTTTGTGTAAAAGCTTTTGCAAAAACTGTAAAATATACATGTACCTAGTTGTGACAGTTTATGCATTTCACGAGAATATAACAATGGATTATTTTGATAGGTGACCAGCTTGAAATTTACGGGTTGGAATAATTATCGTTCACGGAGCATACCTGCCATGTTGGAATTGAATGACAGCAACATCATATTTGCTCTCTGGTACTTCGCATCTGAGAATTAACTTTTCTACATGTTTGTAAATGTCTTTAATGACTTTATTAGGAGCTAATTTAGTATTTTAACTGAAATGACCACCATTATTTTAACCTAAATGATAGCTTTTAACCATCTATTGGCATTTGTATAAAGCTCATAATGCTGATGTCCACTTTTAATGTGTTATTTATCTATTGATTATTTTGTCTCGTTTACTGTATATTCATGTGTGTCCATGTGTCAGGACCTCTTTGGAAACCAGTATTACTTACTGTAAGAGCTTCCTGGTTAAATAAAGGTTACTTTACTTACTTACTAATCAACATCACTTCTTCCATTACAACTCACCCTGATATGCTTCTAGTGCTATAAATTCAAGGTGATCAAAAACTGGCTCCAGCGGTAAGAAAAACAAGATAGAATTAAGAGATGCTCACCACTATATTTTTCACTTTCTGGTTACGTGACACATTGAAAGAAAGTTTTGGAATTCCTCTGATCCAACTGGCGTCTGCTTTTGATCAGTAACATGACTTTACAGCAAATTTGACCACTTTTTGTTTCTTGGTCCTTACAACCTGGTTGTAAAAACAAAATGGCGGCACACAGCGATGAACAGAGAAGGAAAAAAGGTAAAATTTCGCCAAAACACCGGGAGCTGCTAGGCCTTAACAACCTTACCCATGAGCAGAATCCAGCTGCCGAAAGCAGCAGGAGACCAAAATATGAAATGATGTGATGCCTGACACCTTTTGATGGATGTGCAGCACAGTAAGCACTTTCCAGTCTGCACTTAACATAGTTTCTCTACTCCCTGTGTCTGACGATTTTTTGGTGATTTTTGTGAAAAATGTGAATGTTTGATTCCCACTTGCATTTGTTTGTCTGATTTAAGATTGTAAGTGTTTGATACCAAAATAATTGTCAGGACCACATTCATTCATACCTTACATTTATTCTTTTATTAACACTGGCTGGATAAATGTGATGTCATACACAGATGCCATGGAAACCACTTTTTTATTGCAAAAAAAAATGTAAAATTTACCACAATATTACCGTATATTAATTTAGAAAAATAATAAAACCATAAATAATACAATAAAACTCACCATAAGTATTTATGTAAATCGATTTTGTTGTATTTTCACACCTGTACACTTTCCATCTCAATTTTTTGGGGAAAAATGTGTTTTACACATGGTTGCCATGGTAGCCACTTGAGTCGGAGCATATATGCAGACCCCGACTTGAAAGTGTTAATGAATGGGTGGGGTGACCGAAATATTCTATAAACAGTAACATTTTTCCCAGCCAGTTTTGTACGCAGATTTTTTTTTTCACACACACACATACACACAAAAAAGACAGCCTCCCCCCCCTCCCCCACCCACCCTTTTTTTTTTTTCCAGGTATCAATTGGTCCGTTCCTATATGCTGGTTTCAGACTAGTGTCACTAGTGGGCCTTCGGACCAATGGACCCTCGAACTAATGGACTTACAGACCAATGGACCTGCGGAATAATGGACCTTCGGATCAACGGGCCTTCGGACTATCGCGGCGGCATCGGACAAGACTGCAGACTAGTATAGCAGACGACAATTTTGGGCAGCTGTCAAACATATAGGCTTATCACCAGAATTGACACATTTTTAATACAGTCCCAAGCAAATTTCGACACCGAAACTTTTGTCAGTAAATACTATTCGTTAAAATATTTTGCATTTTTGACCCTGAACACAATACACTATCCAAATATACCTGCAGTATTTCTTCGCTTCGAAGAAATATGTCTGCGGCACAGCAAGATTCACCACCGCCGTCGCCATCTTCAAACAAAAAGTGTATGCTGGGATTGATTTATTGAAGCCCATCAAGCTCAGTTCGCAGTTAAAACAGTGATCTATTAGGTTAAATATGAAAATAATATTATATAAGGACAAATATACAGAATAATGCCACGATAATCTGTTTAAATTGATATCTTGTCGTGAGATAACGAGATTTGCCATATAAGGGTAAAGACTATTATGGGATGGCAGCCACGACCCGGAAATAGGTCACCACTTATCCATCAAAGAAGCAACTTCATAACAGAGTAAGGAAGTGGTCTGTGGGATTGTATATACTCATCTGACTGGATGTTCTGTTGTACTTGCAACTTTTCTTCAAGAAATATCTATTTAAAAAGTACTTCGAAAGACCCAAACTCAAAGACACAGCCGTAAGTATTCTCGTGAATTTGGTTTTATGCTTGCCCGCGATTTACGGACAGCGTTTGAAGCTGTCGGTATGTGGACTGTGGGGCTGGAAACGTGCATAATTTTTCTGAACCAAGGAACAGTCCCTTCAATAGTAGCAAGATTTTGAAGCCTTTCAAATTGTAACAAATACCCCGCTTTGTCGTAGATTGAGTATTTGTGCAGTATTCTTGCGATTATCGGACAATGAGTAGTTACATTACAATAATCACTGATAATGACAAAAGATGCATATCACACCCAGGATTCTGGAATCTGGTGTCACTGTCACTGAGTGTCAGGGACCAACCCCCCTTTCTTTGATACGGCCTGTCTGGAAACCTTGTCGTCTTTGTTATTATTGTGTTTTGACTTGTATTGGTCACTGCAGTCTGCACCACAAACGATTTGGTCATACAATATCAAGGGTCTCGTATGCCTTTTTTTTTATTCTCTTCGGTCATTTAAAAGTGTGCGTCAGCCATGAATAGATAACGGCATCATAACCACAGATTGTCAGATTATATGGCTTCATTTGCATAAGAAAGTTAGGTATCTGCAGAATCATTATCATTCATATTCAACCATATTCACATTCAAGAATTACTATACAAGTGTCATCAGCAGTGTGCAGATGTTGAAAGGGGCACAAACTGATGGGAGTCCAAAATATTGTTATGACTGTAATAATTTGTTTCTTTAAATTTTGCTGATTGGTGCTTGTGTGAACAGAAATTTGGTTGAATGACATGTATGGTGCCAATACAGTATCTTGCAAAGATGATTTCATTTTTGTGTGTTGAACCATGTCTTGCAATTGTCAAAATTAAAGTTACTGAAAACTGTGCTAAAGCTGGATTTTTGATATAATCAAGAAGCTACATATGAATTATCTGTGTTACATTTACAGAGTCTTGTTCATTGAAATATTTTCATGTAAAAAAACAACAAAAAACCCAGCTGACTTGATACATAACAGTGACTTGATATGTTTTTGTAATAAAATATGTGAATTTATTACATTTTGATGCATCCAAGGTACCCTTTGGGTACTTCGAGGTGTGCCTTGTGTACAAATGTGTACAATCTTTTTCACACGAATTTATGAACTATGAACTGAACAAGTTCCACAAATCAATAATCAAAATTTGTAAGTGAATCACAATTTAAGTTTATAAATGTAAGTTAAAATTTGGAAAAGGAAAGGAAAAACATGCAGCACATGTTAATGCACTTTTGTGTCTTCAATGTTAAAAGGCATGTTAGGGATTCTGTCACCATGCTTTTGTCATTGTCATTTTGATACCAAGTTTCAGAACTCCATGTATTGTGCAGTATTATCTGTGTGATGATCGATAGCCCTGTGCTTGTTTGTTTCTTTGTTTTTTTTTATGTCTGTCTTGATGTTTCTTCTCACTTCCTTGAGGAATAGGATTAAGGTTAGGAACATGTCTCACATATATTTGTTTTTAGTGCAGTTGGGATATTGTGTTTCTACACTAATTTGCAGCATCACCTCGTATTTTGTTTCTTGCGAATCCCCCCCCCCCCCCATGCTGTCCATACTCACTGTAGAGTGAAAGGATTTGTATAAAATCTGTGTTAACTGAAAACCTGATCATGAGCTCACAAGAACAAAAAAATAAAAAATAAAAAAAATTAGGACCTCCTGAACAGAGCAGAAGGCTTGACATCTATGGACCTCTTGGTTATGCATATTCGTTTGTGACTTGTCATGAGATCTGAAAGACAGTTGACAATGTTACCAAATGATTTAATGGTAATTTTCTAATATCAGTTTGTTTGTGTATCTCCCATATAATGAACAAATGTGTTTGTGAAATGACTTTCAGTCAGTTGTAGTGGACCTGTTGTAGTGTGTAACAAAAATATTTGACAAGAGAGACCAGTACAAATTTGATATTATCTCCTACCCTGATCTGACAAGAAACATTCCAGAGAAACAAACATATGGAGCTTGTATCGGACAAGTCATACGTATTGCTAGAAACACCACACTTTTTAGCGATTTTGTCAATAGAGTGAGAATTTGTTGAAAAATACAACCCAAAGGTTATAAAAAAAAAACCAACTACATAAAAATCTGTTGAAATGTTTCCAGAGATATGACTAATTACCTATAAGATACAACACTAACTCAAGAACATGAGTCAAACAATGTCATGATGGAGCTTGAAATGACAAAGTGCAGTCCTCAAATTGTTTAGAGTGGTTAGAGGGAAAGTACCCATGGTAAAGTATACTTAACCCACCTAGAGAATTTTCTCTAGTCCATCTTAAGTCAGAAAACCATGATCATACTCACTTTTTGCAGGATTTCTTTCATTTCAACCATCATCCTGTATAGTGGAAGAGCTGGCTTCTAGCTAATACCTTCATACACTTTACCTCATAACACCTCCAGTCAAGTTTATGGTGCTAAAAATTGTATTACTATTTACCTGTTTATACCAGTGTCGGTATGGTGGCATAGTGTATGAAGCTTTTAAGTTTCAAATGAGACGTCTGTAAACTTTTGCTGGTTAGCGTAATACTGTCCACAGATGTCAAGTTAGCCCAATATAACATTCAGGACTTATATGGTGCATAAAAATCTAGGCCCCTTCGATATTATGTAATACAGGGGTCAAAGTGTGAAAATCGTGTGAACACTAATTTGGTGGAATTGTGGTGGAGGTCAAAGTCTCAGTTGCTAATGAGATTAGTGGTGCCACCTATAATTTAATGGAAGTTATGAGCCAAAATATGTTTTAAGATGTAAAATTTAATATTTGGAAAAGCAATTGGATTTGACTTGCTAAAGTTAAAGGATATATAGACCATGGCCAAAGGTAGAACTTTTATGTAATATCAGTGACTTTGACCTATTTTTGTGCACAAATAGGCTATAATTACATATAGAGTGAAGTGCCATCTGGTTCACATTTTATACACTAAATGCACATAAGCTTCATATCTTCAAAAGCCACTTGAGGACTTGCAACTTTGAAATGAACAGGTGCAATATAGCCATGGTGCCAGTAGAGCATTAAACCCATGGGCCTCTTGTTTATTTGATTTAATTCATTGATTTCTTTATTTATATATTTTTCATTGAGTAGACTGTGAAGAAAATATGTTTATTGCAGAGTGCTAAAAAGTTGACCCATGAGCTTTGATGTTTCCTTGCAAGAAGAGAAGCACTTTTCACACAAAGTGTACACATTGATAACAAATGAACAATAATATATTTATATGTCCATGACACTGAATGAGTCACTCAGTTTTCTCAAGTTATGCAAACACAGACTATGTAGTTCTTCATTCCTTGTTTGTGGGTTCTTATTCACAGGTGATGTGAAATTTAAACCCAGAGAATTAGGATGTATAATTGAGAGACAGACATTCTGCACACACATGCATTGGCACTGGGTGGGAATATTGACTCAGTTGTACTTTTAGTGTAGGTCTAGAACACAAGAACCTGAAACTGGTAAAACTTGATAGGATTATGTATCTAGATGACCTAGGGTGGGACTGTATGTAGGTAATCGTGGCCTAATTCTCAAGGTGATGAGGTCTCTTGTGTGAAATTGGCTTCCATATGATAACTACAGTACTGAACAAGTCTCCTTTAAAAAGGAAATTGGCCTCAAAGTGAAGATAAATTTCCAAGTTCATAAGGAGGTGTATTCTGATATTTACCATAGTAATAAAGCAACACAGTGGTGTTATAAATATCACCCCTGAGAGATTGCATATTTTATTTTAAAGACATTGCAAAAGGGAATGCTCTGTGAACAGAACAGATTTCTGACATTCTGCGCATGTGTTCTATTGGACACACTTTACAAGCATGAGTTACGTTGTACACTGATGCTCACCTTGTGAATGCATGCGTACGTATATAGGAAAAATTAAACACATAAAATCAAATGACCCTGATGTAAAATTCTTATTGAACCCCAAATTGGGATAAAAATGATACTACTGTTGTCAAATAGGATGCTGTGAAAAGGATTTCCAGTTGTAGTATTACTGAATTTCCTTCATCAAATCTAATATTGGCCATCTGTAGCACAATAGCGGCCAATAAAAACTTCACAAAACTTGGTGAAACTTGACAAGATTATGTGGCTGGGTGAGAGCTCAGCTGTGATTGTATCAGAGTGACCCTTACCATATTTTGTAGGTTAAAAGGTCACATATATGAAATCTGTTTCCTAGTAATAACTACTGAAGGACTTTTTAACAAATGATGACCTAATTCTTAAGAGCACAAGGTTAATTGTATGAAATTATTTCTGTGCTATAACTACTAAAGAAGTTTAAAAAAAACATGGTGAAATTTGGTAGGGTTATGCATCTAAGTGAGACCTAGGTTGATATAGCATCTGGGTATTCTTAACCTAATTCTCAAGATTACAGGGTCATTTATGTGAGATTTATTTCAGTGTGATAAAGTCTGCTGAAGCATATAAGAATATATACTGTAAATTGCTTTAATTTCGCTGTATTCTGATTTTCGCTTATTTCGCTAATGGCACAAAACCGTGAAAATAAAAACACAGTGAAATAGTATTTTAACATTGTTTAAGTGGGAATTATGTCCAAAACAGTGAAATTAAAACTACAGTGAAATGTGAAAAATACAAAAACCGTGAAAATTTATACACGCGAAAATAAAGCAATTTACAGTACATTAGTTTATCAGTGACATTGACAAATAGTTACATCTAACCATTAATTCACATAGAAAGTGAGACAAAGTATGTATTTTCTTAAAACAACCAGCTGAAGATTCTGTTAATTACAATGTCATAATGTTAGTTGATGCGATGTTTACACAACAAATACACAAAATATCAAAATTTACCACAAATATGGATTCAGCTTCAATTTTGAAGATAGGGGACCTCAAGTCTGCAAAACAGGATGGCCAATTGCTTCAATATTGCACAGGGACACTTCTGGAGACCCCTAGATGTTAATTTGCTCAAGAGGTGGCGCTGCAATTTTCAATTTTTCAAAAAAACTTAATGAACTTTTGTATGTTTGCTACTGTCAACATCTCAAAAAGTGCTAGTCAGATCATGCTGAAACTTGGTGGAAATGTCAAAGACAGCTGTACATTAAGTGGCATTGCTGTGGAGTCCTGATTTTTGACATTTTTTTTAAGTGTGGGTACTTTTCAGTAAATGTACATATTCCTATTGATTACTATGCAAGTCAGTGGGGCTTGCAATGGTAAGAAACTTTTTTGACTTCTTCCCCAAAACCGCTAGCCGAATCTTCTTCAAACTTGGTGGGGATATACCTCAGGTGGGTCTCTACAACTGTCAAAGCTTTATCAAATGGTCAAGCTGGAGCAATTTTTTGAATTTGTTGGCTTCTGCTATACATGTGATATTTCAGTAAATGTACATATTCCTATTGATTACTATGCAAGTCAATGGGGCTTGCAATGGTAAGAAACTTTTTTGACTTCTTCCCCAAAACCGCTAGCCGAATCTTCTTCAAACTTGGTGGGGATATACCTCAGGTGGGTCTCTACAACTGTCAAAGCTTTATCAAATGGTCACGCTGGAGCAATTTTTGCTTCTGCTATACATGTGATATGTATCCTACACATGGACTATTCTCAGAGCCACCCAGACAGAGTTTCCTTCAAAGCTGTATAGAGTGCTAGAATTTTATGCACTGAAAGTACAATGTGTGTCATACATGCAGATTCTTATAAAGTGAAGCAAGGAGAAAAGGTTCTTTGGCCTTTCCTGTGGAGTGCAGTTTGGTTAGGAAAGCTATGGTTGTGTTCCCATTACTGACACTTTTCCATGTAAATTGCAACTTAAACACTAGAATTTACCTTGTGTATGAATGCTAAATTTTTCATGGTAAATCTAGGTATATGTACATTGTATATATATGTATATATATTCGAAATGATGCTGAACTTAGTTGCCTTTACTGCAAGAATAACCAGTTTATTCCACATTACTCTAACATACAGGCCAATGAGAATACATACCTCCTGCCTGCAAGAATTTTGTACTTAGCTGAATACAAATAAAATTGCTAATTTGTTGCTTGACCATAGCTAATATAAATTTGAGAGACCTTGGTTCCAAAAACTGAAAGAAAATTTTGATATATACTTCGGTTACACAAATGTATAAGTTCAGTGTATATTTCCTTTCAAGAAGAATGACCAAGCAGCTGAAATGTTATTTCCTATATTGTAGACTTGGATGTAGTTTTTAAAATGAAATAGTGATGAAGAGGCTTTCCATGCAGTTTCCTACCTGTAGGTTTTATAATCAGCAAATTTTATGGTGACTGCACCTTCCTGTCGTTGAATCCCGACACATTATCTGTGTATGCCACCTTTGTGTATGTCATCCAATCGATTTATCAATTGTTAAACTGTGGTCACTTTATGAGGTCTCATTTAAGTTGCAATTAATTGTATTTAGTTTGTCTTAAAGTTTCCAGAACAGTCTGTTAATTTCAGCAGTTTTGTGGGAATTGGATTTTTTCTTGCTAATTTTGTTTTTGTTGCAATTTACCTTTTGTCAGTTGTAGCATTTTCCTAGCTTTTTTCTTGGGGAACTACTCTGTAGAGCAACAAGAAAAAAATGTCAGCTGAAGAGGGTTGGGAATAATTTTGCCTGTATATTGTATGTGTTAGAGTACTAGCTTGTTATGCTTATGAACCTTGGCTCGATGGTACACAGTCAGGGGAATGCATTTCTCACTGGACAGCACCAAGTCTGTTTAACTGGGTTGTCAGTGATGGCAGCTGGATTTGTACTCTTTAATCGTGAATACTTCTAGCTCTTCGAGCTGCCACTGTATACTCAAGAACAGAACCCAAATATCTCCAGTCAGTATGCATAATTTGCTTTTTAGTACAAGTTCAGTTTATGGTGATTATCAGCACAATAAGATGGAATTATTTGGAGTTGTAAGATATTAGGTATTTGCTTCTTGGTTGGAGGTAATGTCTTCTTCTTGTCCCAGTAGTTGAAAGCTCAACCTAAACACATTGATTCCCTGGCATAGGGTAATAGAAACGACTGGCTGGCTTCTACAATTGATTTCTTGTGGCTGAAGTCAAGAATGAGAAAGTAAAGCTCAGTGCCACATGCATTTGCAATACTTTTGTTATTACCTGTATTAAGTGGAAACATGATGTTACTATAAGGACAACAGTGTGGGTAGAATGGGTGGGTATAAGTTGAATATGACCCATTTACATTAGCTGCCTGGCAACTCGAGCCCAAACAGTTCCAACAAGGAAATACATGTGTCATGTACATATGTGGGCAGATCCCTGTAACAAACAGGACAAAATGTGTTGCTCTTGCAAATATAACGACTTGAAATGCTTTTTTTTTTTCCAGAAAAGTAATAATTGTATTCTTCTAAATACCAACTGAGCTTGAAATAATTATTATGTTTAAAGTATTAGTAAGTGCTTTTATTTCCACAAATGTTAGGGCTACCATCCATCATATGCCAGCCCCATGACAAATGCTATAGGTGTTGCCTGGTGACAAGGCAAGCAATTTTGGTGGGAAATTGATGTCCATGTGTTGTATTGTTCATGACTTGACAAATGTGAAGAACCGGCCTTGCTGGAAGCCAATATACAGCGTACAGCATGGCAGATGGTAGTGGCTTCAATATGTGTGACTTGGCTCTTGAGGTGTGTGTGCATCATGTAAGTCTTGGGGGCACAAGTCAACATCATTATCAGCTCCTCAATCATGATGCGTGATTCAGTTCAATCATTGTATAAGTGTTGTCCACAGCAGATGTTGAAATGTTAAGTTCCCTACGGACAGTACTGTGTAGTCAGCAGCTCCAGGTACAGGGGAAAAATCAATTGGATGGTGAGACTCCATTGAACTAGTTTTGTACTCCCACTAGGAACCTGCAGTTAGTTAGTGAACATCCTGCATCATCAGAGTGATGATGACAAGTTGGTTTCTGGTCATTCCAGACTGCATGCATATCAATGCCTATGTACTGTTGATCAACTTCCAGTAAGTAACCCTTTGAGCTGAACATCACCAAGCATATAGATATTGCTGAAGGTGGTTCCAAGTGGATCATTAGAGGAGAGCTGATGTGTACATGTACAGTGGTACCTGCTATTTAAGAGTGCCCCTACTGCCAGGAAAAAGTGGTCTTATACTGCAGGTGATCTTAAAGTAAACCTTGCTATCCCAAGTACCATTATAACACAATCCCCATAATGTGGGAAAATAACGCCAAAGAAAATGGTTTTCTTGGTCTCCTCCAGGAAGGAGTACACAACTTCCCTTTCACTGAGTTTCTGATCTGGAACAGGTCACCCACCTGGACATGTTTACAAAAACATCACAAACACATCAACAAAATGCTGACACTGCTAACAGAGAACACCTCTCTCTGTGCTGGTCCATGACGTAACTCCTGTTACTATGAAAGTGTTACACTTGGGTATGTAAAGAACAGTGATGGCCGTTTGCGCGCAAGTGGAACAAGCTAGCAAGCATTCTATTAATTCCTGATGAAGCCCCATTGGAGGTGAAATACATCAAACTGTTCTCTGAACCCTTTTCACAAAAAATAACAATTTTCAGTGGTTTCCTAGCTGCCAGGCACTAAAGGGTCATTAAAAAGTGGTCTAACAAAGATGGGTGATCTTGTATTGGAGGTGGTCTTAGGAGCAGGTACAACTACACTGTATTGTATTGAAAATTTATTGAGGCATAAGATGACAAGCATTGATAGTAAATCAAGGTAGGTGAAAAGTTGAGTAGCTGCTATATGGCAAAAGCACGTAGGCTGGAGTTAGGGCTCAACAATTTACATACCTGCTATCCTGGGACAAGTGAAATCCCAGTCATGGCAATTAAAAATCTCAAAGCAGTAGCCCTGGTTGCAGGCACAAAGTTTGGTTTCACAAATAGGATTTCTAAATGGGTGGCAATTGAGTCCAAACAGGGAGGAACCCAAAAAGTTTGTTGTAAGGATTAGAGGAAAAAACAAACAACAATTTGTAGCCCTGTTTATACATGAATATTTATTGGCTTGCAATTTTTGTGGGCACAAGTTGTTTTGTAAAACGGATAGTAATATTAAATATCCACAAGCCCAGTGGGCATGTGGCATTTTGAAAAATTATCTTGCCCTCTGAGTACCAACATTGTTCATGCATAACAGAAGGTACCGAGGACTTTCAGTTAAATGATGGTAACAGAGATGTTGCTTAGTTACAAAGCAGCATGGGTATTCATCAGATCAAGAGATCAGAATGATGCCAAGCCATTTTTTGGTGGGTTTGGAACATTCCTGGAATTCTGACATGTCTTTAAACCTTTGGTTGAAAAATACATGTGTAACTGGAGAAATTGGGGAAACTAAAAGTTGGATCCATAATGTTTTAGTTTTATATCCTTGGTGGTGGACACGTGTACACTACTTGGTTATCAATTATGTTGTAGATCCATTTGATGATGAATAACAGTGCAGTATATATTATGTACATTGAGAAATGTCAATATATCTATAGCTGTTTGTAGTAATGTTGTTATCTACCAATAAGCACAATAAGTAAAAGCAGTCTGTTTCAGTTGACAAAGCAAAAATGACATGGAACTGTAATATTGCTAATAAAGCATCAGCTTGCGTCAGTTATTGTCATTGTTTGGTTACAAAAATACTTACTCTTCAGCATATCTATCATATTATAGCAACATAGCCTGATCTGTCATTTGTCCTGAAGTGTGCTGCACAAGCTTTTAGCACAGTTAGTTGTTGACAGGGACACAAAGGGGGAATACAGTTGTCCCTCTTTTGAGAAATCCCCACATGGCAGGTCCAAAAGAGGTCACACAAAGCAGGTGATACCTCAGTGGAGATCAAGTAGCATGCAGAAGATAACACAGGGGAACTGATAAATGTTTGTCCTTAAAGAGAGTGGCCCCTCAAAGGAGGAAGTACTGTGTACCAGTGTGCAATACCAACGATGTCACCTGTACCATTGCTTGCTGATGGATTGTGATATCACATATATGTAATTAAGATATTTATGACAAACACCATCACACCTTCATATTTCTCATATTGTGCTGGTATACTTTATTTTTGCCCGGCTGTTTTACTTGTCACATGTAAATCCACCCCACTGTGACCCTACTGAGAGAGTGGGATGTGTCATGCAGGCTGAGGCATTGCAGGAGTGGGACTAGATGTAAATAGGGTTTCATTGACAGCTTTTTTCCTCACAGAAAGTGAGTCTCATTCATTGCCCATGTTGCTGTGTGTAGAAAAAAAGATTGCCAAATGGCTTATGACTTATTTACATTTAAATGTATACTGTCAAGCACACATTTAGGGGACCAGCCATTCTTCATAGGACATAATTAGGGGACCGCCAAAGGTGAGTCCCCTATAGTGATCACAGGTTCCGTGCTTGCATTCATCTGTCCAGATCATTTCTGCATGATAACTTGAGAAGTTTTTAAGCTAACAGTCGAAATGCTGAGACATGAATGAGATTGATTGGCTACCAGCAGGCCTCGGTTCCAAGCTAAGCCTTAGGCTGTGACGTCACCAAATTACACAAAATCCAACATGGCGGCCATGATATTAACTGGTATCACATACAAATAAGAAATTTGTAAAAAGTGGTACAAAAGATGTGTTATGATCTCTTACCTTTGTATGTTCTCTTTCCACAGATTTAAATCCACATTATGGTATTATTCCAGTCTAATAATAGGGCCATGGTAGTCCAATATGTCCATTTCATTTCTGATCTGTCAGCCATTGCTGACCCTAATATCCAGAAGTCATGTACATGTAATTTGATCAAATTTTGTACAAGCAATGTAATGACAAAATATTTTGCCATCTACTGCAAAAATACTTTCCTGATGCAAGCAGTAAGATGTAGGTCCAAATTAGAATGAAATAATCTGGTGACCTGACTTTGAATTCCAACCTCTAAAATCCGCCATTTTGCAAAAAAATCCACTTTTTCTACAAAGCTCCACTTTTGTACCATGGGGTCTATTCCCGGCAATTTGCACCAAGAATGCACTGCCAAAGCATACAGATCCATAATCCAATGGGGGTGGTGGGATAGTGACAACCCTGTGTCCACCTTTCAGCCAAAAACGAAGGAACCCCAAAATGACATATTTAGGGGGTAGGGCCCTTTGAATTTTGATCAAATCTGTACAATTTGCCCTAGAATGCTCAAATATATTTTTTTCACAACTTAAAATATCAGTAAGTATGAAACTTAGCCTAATCTATGTTATTACAGAAAAAGTTTTATTTTATCAGTAGTTCTAAACCCCCATTACTTCTGATAAAATGGACTGTTCTGTTATTCAAATTGGACCACTTGTATCTTGAAAATTTAACCCAATCCAGCCCAAATTTATACCCTCTTGAAAAGCATGAACACTTGTTGGTCAAGCTACAGCGTGAAAGGGTCATGGATCTGTTTTAAATTAAAATGCCAGAGCAGTATCTGGTTGGTGGGTGTTGCAAACAGGCATCTCTTGTGTCTTCAGCGGGGTATCGGGTGACAGGATGCTCGTAAAATGACCATTAATCGTAACCCAATAAATGCACTGACTGTTATATACAGTAAAACCTCTCTAACCGAACACCTCCATATACCGGACACCTCTCTATACTGAACACCATTTCTTGGTCCCGAATGTATACTTCCAATGTTAGCAAACTTCACTATACTGAACACCTCCCCTTACTGAACACTTTTTTCAGGTCCCAAGGGTGTTCGGTATAGGAAGGTTTTACTGTAAGTGGTAAATGACTTATCACACCCCTTTCATGTGATCGGCGAACACCTCAACACTCCCAAATAGCAGGGACTAAGATGTGCCCATGCGTCTTTGTTTACATGAGCACTGCCCAGCAATGGAACCGAGAACGAGGCTGCTGATTTGACCCCTAATCTCGCATCTCATTAAACCCAGGTCAGCATCTCGACTGTAAGGCTTTCGTATTGCACAGGATTTTAGTCCTCTATAAGTGCTAGGATAGGTTTAAAGATGGGTGACCTTGAACCAATTCCTTAAGTCACAGAGCCATATTAGTGAATTTGGTGTCCGCATGATAACTTATTAAGATGTTTTTGATCTCGGGGTTTCATATTGCACAGGAGTATTATCCACTTTAAAGGCTAGGTCAAGTTTAAAGTTGGGTGACCTTGACCCAATTTCCAAGGTCACAGCCACATTAATGAATGTGTGTCCACATGATAACTTGAGAAGCTTCTGAGGTATAATTTTGATATTGCACTAGATTATAGCCCCCTGTAAGCGCTGAGTCAAGTTCAAAGATGGTTGATCGTGACCCAATTCCGAAGGGCACAGAGCCACATTAGTGAATATGGTGTTGGAGTGATTTCTGCATGACTACTTGAGAAGCTTTTGAGGTAGGGCTTTCATATTGCACATCATTATAGTTTTCTATTAGACCAAGGTGAAGTTCAAACATGGGTGACCTTGACCCAATTCCCAATGTCACACAGCACTTTTGTGAAATTTAGTGTGTGAACAATAATTTAGAAACTTTTTCATTTATGTGTTTTATATTGTACATGATTATAGTCCTCTATAGGGCCATGGTTAAGTTTGAACATGAGTGACCTTGACCCGTTTTTGAAGGTGACACATCCACTTGTGTAAAATTCAGTGTCTCCACAATCACTTAATTGTATAAGTTAATTTGCTTCTGGATGCTGGATTTTAAGTGATTCTCCTTCTGAAGTCACTCCAAATGCACTGGAAATGTAACATTATTAGAGGGGTGAACTTCTAGCATGTAGCAATAGTTGCTGCCCTAAACTGTACCATGTTTGTATACAGCGGTTCCCTGAGTGGTGCAAGCACCACTGTTACATCTACATGTAGTTTATTGTTGTTGGGTGCAATAGCATTTCTGACTGTGATCCGTTTTCATTCTTTGTGTTATTTTACTGATATGCACTCCAACAGGAATGAAAAAAAACATATCTGATTCATTGCAGAAGAGTGTCAGATGGCAGCACAGTAATAGTACAGTAGTCCCTCCTTTGAAAGACCACTCCTTTGGGAGACCACCTCCTTTGAGAGACCACAATTGTCAGGTTTCTCCTTAGTACTTTTCATGTTATTTATACCTTCTTTGAGGGACCACCTGCTTTATGTAACCACCTTTTGGGGGGCACTAGGGGCGGTCTCTCAAAGGAGGGACTACTGTAATACATGTAGTTCTTTGATAATCCATTGTGATCAATAACAGTACAGTATACATATGAGAAATATATGTCAGTGTAAAGCTGTATGTAGTTGTGCTGCATTGTTGTCTACCAATAAGCACAATAAGTACAGTCTATTTTAGGTGATCCTGCGAGGCCAGTGCCATGAGAGATTATCCCTTTTTGAAGACATTCAACAACTGCAGTACAAAGTCCCAAAATTGTATCTTTCTTATATTATTTTGCTGTACTTGTTATGAGACACGACTTTCCACAAAAGGCCTTTTCGTGACAGTTGGGTTAGTGTTTCAAAACTTCAGCTACTGTGTATGAAGTAAAAATGCCCAATTATGACTTGCTCTTGACATAAAGAAGAAACTTATAGAATAAGATTTGATCATTAGGGATGGTGAGATAACTCTGATTTAAGGACCAAGGTAAGTAACTATGACACCTGGAATTAGTTGAGAATGAGATTTGCAGAAAAATGTAAAGTTCTCTGGGGTGAATGTTGTGTTGGCTGATGCAGATATGTATAATATTGGTCTGTGCTAAAAGAACAGTGGCTAAGATACTATTTATATTCAAAGTTTTGCACATTAGATGACATATGCTCATGTCCCTAAAATGGGCACCATGCATTTTTATGTAAATCTGTTACAAAGTGCATGTGTAACTTACCATGTTATTATGTTATGACCTTAAACTCCCAAAATGGGAGAGAGGTTAATTTTGGGTCTCCCTGTTCCCCAATCACTTTCTCTGAATCAAATATATGTGAAAATAAAAAATGCCGTCATTATAACATGATCCCACAGTGTGAAAGGATAACAAAAGTCATGATAATACTGTATTAATAGACATTTTGAGAAACATGAATGGTAGGTCAGAATATTTAAGCACATGTGATTTTTTATTATTGTGTGTTAAGGTATCAAAATGACATGGTCCCATGTAACAAAAGTCAGGATAATACTGTATTTATAGACATTTTGAAAAACATGAACGATAGGTTAGAATATTTCAGTGCATGTGATTTTTTATTGTTGGGTGTTCAGTGTATCACAATACACTCTTACCTCTGGAATAAAAGAGTTCCATTTTGTTTTTGTTTTAATAGTATTTATGCCAAATTTTTGACAAAGAATAAAGGCATATATGACAATGTTTTACTAAGTACTACCAAAGTATGCCAGCAACTTTGATAAGCTTTTTTTGTAAGCTTTGTTTTGTTTGTGTGACACAGTAAATGCAGTCTGAATCGTTATCCTGATCAGAAGGAGTACACGAGTTGATCAGAATGAATTTGATGGGGGAAATCAGCATTGATACCCATGACATTGTCTGGAAATTAGTACATGTATGTAAGAAGCTCTGGTCCATGGGGTGGTCTGTTCTGTGTTTAATGTCTATCGATTTTGTGCCAGCTTGTGTGGACTTTGGGGCCATTCTGGGTGATGTGTATTGGTTCTTGCTGGCCAACACAAGGGCAGGATGAGCTGTTACATGTAGTTAAAGTAGATAGGATATTGATGTGACTGACTCCTGTCTCTAAATGTAGACTCCCCAGGCTCTATGCTTGCACAACCTTCAACTGCTTCCTTTTGTAATTATTTAAGTTCAGTAGAAAAACTGGATTGGTGCTCAGTTGTGCTTCTGTAGGTTGCAGACCCATCCAGGGTTTGTAGCTTCACTCAGACTGTGATGGATGGCTTCATGAACATAAAGTTCTGTGAAGCCGAAACTGTATCAGTGAAGAAAAACAAGGTTTTCAGGTAATCTGATAATAATGGTCCCAGCAGTGAACATGAGCAGGACAAAGTCTGTATTTAAGTGGGCAGGGCCAGGGGTATAACTGACCCTATTAAGTAATCATCATTGAGATCATTGCTGCCAAATCATTCATCCATGTGGACTTGATACTATATTTCTTCTTGTCAAGTTTGCTGATAATAAAATGAAATGTGATATTTTAGAATTGATATTATTTTCAGCAGCTAAAGACAAAGCAGTATGTGTATTAGCTATACATTTTGATAATAAGATTTCTGTTTAAGTGAGATTTCCCAAAGGAAATGTCAAAGATTGATGTATGTGAATGTGAACAGAGCTGGAGTCATGCTAACAGACACTTTCTCGGCCATCTAACTGCATGGCTTTATTTCGTGTCAGCAAAACAGTTTAAATTGATTAAACATGCACTAGGATGTCTAGTCTGTTTTGGTTCATACACAGCGCACTGTACAACCAATGATTTGGGACACAATAGAACATCAGCTTGTGTATTTTATAAGAGCTTGTTTGATTTACTTGCCACATGTTGAGAAGCTGAGGCCCATTGATGGCTAATTAGGAGATAAAGCAGAGGCCAGTGGCAGGTGGTTTGGGACCACTTGTATTTCTGAAGCATATCATTATCTCATTTGATTTGGTCTGCAATTAAAACAAACCTCATTACCTGTCATCATAAATTTCCACAGATTCTGTAGGATTGTAAAGCAGTTCAATAAGGCAACATTGACCAAGTAATGTATGACACAGGGCCTGGAGGTGCCATTAGCCAAATGCTAATGTTTCATTCATTTGGCTAAAGAAATTTGCAAAATGGCTGATTTATTTTAAAATGAATAATATAAGAGTCAGGTTGAACTCTGCAGTGGTTACTGTTTTATTTCCTGGTTTGGCTACAAATTTTGAAGGCCTAGATCTATCCTTGTGACAGCTGTTATTCCACAAATTGTGGCACACTTTTTGTGCAGTTTATGCAGGTCTTCATCTGTACATTTTAGTTTTGTTTGCTAAATTTATATAAGAAACTTACATTGGAAAATATGTCACAATCTGGGCAGGTAGCAGGGATTATTCTAGGAAGTCATTTGAAATGAGTCAAATGTACAAGACAGATTCTTGTTTTTCACCCAGACTGAGTCAAAACTTGTCAATCATTGGGTTGGTGTCACATAATGAATTCTAAATATGTGATCAAAACTGAAGAAATATAAATTTGTTTGGCCAATATGGTGACAAGATGGTAAATATCTTACCAAATCCTGTGATGTTGGATTATGGCGTATGGCGAGAACCTCCGTTCAATGTGCTGCATGGGAACATTGGAAAGGTAGACAGATTTATACTATTGTAGCATTTGGTTTAGAAACTATTGCCAGAGGAAGAGCAGTTCAATTGTGCTCAATTCTTCTGTCTGTTATGTTTGATTCATTGAACCTGAATGAGTGAAAAGTTTTCTTTACTTGACAACATATTTTGTTGTTGGGGGTCAACAAAGTGATGTTTTCCACACAGGCTGAGTGGAGGAAGATTCAGAGAAGTGTCTAAAAGTCTATCACGTCAAAAATTGAATTCTTCATTTAGGCAGAGGTGGAGATTACCTCTATGGAGGTCTAAGTTTGTTGTTGGTACAGGAGCAAAAGTAGCATGTGTATGTTTTCACGAATAGTGCAAATGTGTAGTAAATAGAGTCCCAGTGATATGAGAGATAAATGTATAGAGTGTGCATGAGTATTTTGTAAATACAGGACTGATAGATTGGCTGACGACCAGTGCAGACAGGGATCCTTACTTCACATTTGGTGTAGGACCTGCAGTGGAATGGGTATGAGCTGTGGCAGGGTTCCAGAACAAACAGCATTTCCAATCACACAGGTATAACCTACAGTGGTAGCAGGTCATTGATAATCACTTTATTGACTCAATGTTGGGTCTGCATTTGCACTCAGGTGACAATGTATAGAGTGTATTGTCAATTTGTCTTAAATGTGATAAAAGAAGGAAATAATGTCATTGTCAATTTGTCTTAAAAGTGATAAGAGAAGAAAATAATAGTAATGTTAAAAAGTTGAAATTGGAAATTCACAGTATGTTTAAAATAAAGTTTTCAGCCTGCAAAGTTATGAAGCTTGACAGAACTTGTATCAGTAACTTACCCCAAGTTAAATGTAGAGAAAAGTGGACAAAACTTTGTTTATTAGTTATTAGTTATTAGGCATGAACAAATACAGAGCTGTCTATGTGACCCACATTAAAAAAAGATAGAAATAAAAAATAACAAAAAACCCAGCTGTAAAGTCTGAAAGAAAAAGCTAAGCTCATGTTCAGTCAGGCTGCCAAAATAAATCATTTCATCAATTTTGCCAACTTCCCATGATCACATAGGTTCTGGAAAATGATGTCAACCTCACTTCTGTTTTGGCAAAATTTAGCACTTATCTGTGATCACTGATCTTATTTTCTTTTTTTTTTAAAGCTGGGGCAGAGTTGATACCATCAATCTTCATCTGTCATCTGTTCACATTTCACATTTTCAACTTCTTCTCCAAAACTGTCCTCCAGATTCACTTCATACTTGGTAGCGATGTACCTTGGGTGGGTCTCTACCAATTTGTTCAAATGGTAACACTCCATTGATTATTGGATTTTTATGAATGTTTTGGTTCTTTTTTGGTAGGAAATCTTAAAAAATCATCAGCAAAACCGCTCGCCCAATTGCTTTGATATCACTCAGGAACACTCCTAGGGGCTCTGAGTTTTTACCATGTGGCACTGCAATTTTTGCAAATTTTTAGCTCAGCTGACTTGTCAGCTGAGCTTATAGGATGGTCAGTTGTCCATCCACCCACAGTTGACATTTTCCACTTTTCCAAAACCGTCAGCCAGATGTACCTTGGTTGGGTCTCTACCAAGTTTGTTCAAATAGTGATGTTTTACTTGAGAAGTTTTTGATGTAGGCCTGTCAAATTGGAGGTGATTACAGTCCTACATAAGGTCTTCAATGAGGTTGAAGATGGGTGACCTGGACCCAATTCCCAAGGTCACAGAGCCATTTTAGTGATTTTGGTTTCCACACAATAACTTGGAAAAGTTTTTTGCATAGTGCTATCTTATTGCACATGCTTATACTCCAGCATACAATCTCAGACAAGTTCAAAGATAGGTGGCCTTGATCAAATTCCCAAGGTCACAGAGCCATTTTTGTGAATTTGGTTATGCGATAATTTGAAAAGTTTTGTCCATAGGGATTTCATATTGTACATGCTTATAGTCCTGCATAAGGTCTCAGAGGAGTTTAAACATGGACTTTGACCCCATTCCCAAGGGGAGTTCTAAGATAGGTGACCTTGACCAATTTCCAAGCTAAGGTCACAGTGGGGGGGGGGGGGGGAGCAGAGATCTGGCAGTCTCTGATTGTGTTTTTAATTCACCTAGTTCTCACATTCATAATGTCATTCTGAGTTCAGGTACTGCTCTGACCATTAAAGACCCTCCGGCCACAGGTTAAGTTTCACCGTGGAGAATGAGCTTGGCCTGGATGTTGGATACCTGAATGCCAGATGTTATGTGTCTTGAATTTGGTTTAAGAAATGTGAAAATGGGTAAACTACTTTAAAATGAATCATTAAAAGGTAAAGACTGAATTTTTGTAAATTATGCCTCTATTGACAATTTTGGCTACAGATGTTTTAAGTCTAGGTCTGCCCCTGTGAATCATTATATATGTATATATATCAAATGTATGGAAATAAACAGTCCTATCTGTTTCATTGAATGCTATGACATTTCAAGTTAAATATTTTGACTTTTGTTATTGTGTAAAAATTTCCATCATGATACATCAATATATCAATGAGTTGTGCCATTCACAGTTTTTCTTATGCAATGTTGAACCAAACAAAATAGACTTGGTCTTATAAATTTGCTAAACAGGCAGAAAAGAGTCTGTGTGCTTTAACTCAATATGGCCATGGTGGGCAACATTCCATTCTATGCCAAGAAGTGGGGAAAAAAATGACATTGGATTTTGCAGTAAAGGAGAGTCCCTTCAAAACAGTAAAACTAGTGAATTTGGTCTTTCACAAAGGTCATGCTGGTAAGTTACTCCTTATGTTCTGATATGAAATTCTTGATCATGCTGCGGTACCATTTGGAATAGGAATAGTTTTGTAGGGTTTCATCATGTTTCATCTTGGTAACGCTAGTTGGTTTTTGCTGGGTTTCAGAGGGCATGGGCATGATCTTTGAGCAGTACCAGGAGATTCATATGTCCAAAGATAATCCACAGGCAGTGGCCGCATAGAGCCCTGACCTCAACCAGTTAACCATTCCCATTTCATCTGTGACCTAAGTCCTGACAAACAAGGTCATCAGGGCAGCATGTGACAGAAGAAATCCATGGTTTGAATGTTTGTATTCTGGACTTTTGGGTTTGAGTATACATGAAGAAGATGCAAGTTTTTTTTTTTTTTTTTTTTTTTTTTTTTTTTTTTTTTTAAATATGCATTCAAGGAAACCTGTACATATTTTGTAAGTGATCTGAGTGATGCAAAGTATGAAAGGACAGAACTGCATGAAAAATTTATGAATTCAAGCCAAAGATTGCAATGTGATGAGAAAGATTGAGAAGCATGGACCCAAAATTTCATCCAATGAATGGCATGCACTGGATTACACAATGAACTGGGCCATGTCAGTCATGGCATTCACCCATACCTGTCTCAATTGAACCTTTTTTTTCTCTCTCTTTTTTTTTTTTTTTCTAGGAACGGGAATTTGGTGAAGTTGGTATGTGCGCTTCCCAATTTTAGCTAAGGTGATTGGTGTGGAAGATTCCTGGTTCAAGACCCAGCATTCCATGGTCACAAAAAATACATATGTTTGTTGCTCCTTTGATGCTGGTGGACTCGTGTACAGTCCCTGATCTGGGACCACTCCAAATACAGTACTTGTACTGTATTGAATACAGTGAAATGGGTCATGTCGAATATAGCATTCTTGCATACCTGCCTCCATTGAACCATTCTTTTTAGGAATGGGGATTTGGTGCAGGTAGTATGTCTGTTTCCACATTTTCAGCTGGATGATTTGTGCTGAAGGTTGCTGGTTTGAGACCCGGCCATTTCATGATAACAAAAATAAATATATATAGCGAGGAACTGCACGTGCTCAATGTTGGCTTGGCATCTTTTGGTGTATAACATTTTGATCTTTCTTTCTCCTCAGAAGACAACTTCCTCTATTGAATGTATGCTGTAAAAATGACTCATGGAATTAATTCAGCTGTACATGTATATTGAAATGTTTTTGGTTTGTTTTTGATTTGTAAGGGAGTAACTAGTTAGATCCTGGAAGTATTTGTGAACAGAAAATTTACATGCAGGAAAGCACTGCCTGTTGCCCATGTAATTCAGGCATGGCTTTGTCCTTTTACTAAACAAGCAGCATGGAATCCTTCCTTTCTGCATACAGGTACCACTTATGCTTGATAGACAATTCCCCACACTTGTACTGTGCACTTGGAAGCATGGGCGCAGTCTGTGTCAGTGAGCCAAACCATGCAGCTGACTCATGTGGTTACCATGGTGATGGCAACAGGCACAAGAGGAACAAGTTATTCATCAACATGCAAGTCCAAGTGACCGCGTCTTGCATATATACAGATTTACTTCCTTCACCAGGGTCAAGTATTATAAATCGACCAAAATACACAGCTTGTTTAAAAGAGTATTTAAGATTGTGGTAAAAATTAAGTTACTCTGTGAAAAATTAAGGTGTGAAATTTTACACAGGCACAACCCAGCCAGGAGACCTGTGGTGGATGCCTTTGCCATGTGCACAGTATGCACCGGGAGGATGTAAGAAGAGGTGAGGGGTCTGAGTGTGGGAGTCTTTACCTGCCTAGATATACTCAAACTTGCAGTAGATGTCAGTGTTTCCGTTAGAGATTTTTTCAGGGGGTCACTAGAACATGCTAAAGGGGAAATTTAGGGCAGAAGACTAGATTTTCACCAATTTTACATGAAATACAGTGTTTCCATTTTTTCAGGGGGTCACAAGGAGGAAATTCAGGAGAAAAGACTAGATTTTTAGATCTGCTGACCAAAGGTCGCTTAGCTTATGCCACCGCTCATGTCTGTCCATCCATCCCCAAACTTTTGCTTGTTAGCGTGATACTGTCCACAGTTTTCAAGTTAGCCCAATATGGCTTTCAGGACTTATAGAGTGTATGAAAATCTAGAATGCTTTCGATATTGGTGGCGCCACCTATATTATGTAATAAAGGGGTCAAATGTGAAAATCTTGTGAACACTCTAGCATCTTTAATTTTTTGGCAGATCTTCGTTAAATTTGATGGGATTGTGGGGGAGATCAAAGTCTCAAGTTGCTAATGATACTAGTGGTGCCACCTGTAATTTGACAAATTATGAGCCGAAATGTGTTTTAAGATGTAAAGTTCCATATTTGGAAAAGCAGATGAAGTAGACTTGCCAAATTTATATGATATTTGGACAATGCCCAAAGGTAGAATGTTATGTAATATCAGGGACCTTGACCTATTTTTGTTAGGTCACCATGCCTGTAAAGTTCAAAAGGTGATTTTTGTAATGGCCAGGTGTAGCTTGGACATCAATGGCAAAGAGAATTGAGCCTCCAGATCAAAATTGCGCATGATAACATAATACATAAAAGTGTACTTGGTGACTTGCTTTTTGGGTCACTGTGACCCAGTAATTATGGAGTTTGGCGCTTGTCCAAATTTTTTCTTGTTCGTTAATAACCGGAAAAGTTATTTGATTTGAACAGACCATATATGCAAAACTGGATATAGGGTGCTTATTTTGAACAAAACAATTTTTTAATTCGAGTTGAAGGTCAAGGTCAAATGGCCAGTTGGAATATAACGGTCATCTTGTGAATGCTCTGTACCTCACAATTCTTGAGATAGGCCCATATAGCGTTAAGGAGATTTAAAGTGTATAAAAATCTTTATCGACATCAATGTTGGTGGCACCATCTATAGTATTATGTAACATAAAGGTAAAAATGTGAAAATCTTGTGACCGCAATGCTGTTCACAGTTTTCAAGTTAGCCCAATATAACTTTCAGGACTTATAGGGGGTATAAAAATCTAGGTTCTTTTGGATATTGGTGGCACCATGTACAATATTATGCAATAGAGGGGTCAAAATATGAAAATCTTATAATAAACACTCTAGCATACATGTGTAATTTGTGGCAGATCTTTACCAGATTTGGTGGGATCGTGGGGGAGGTCAAAGTCTAAGTTATTAATGATACTAGTGGGGTCACCTATAATTTGATGCAAATTATGAACCAAAATGTGTTTTAAGATATAAAATTTCATATCTTGAAAAGTAATTGATTAGACTTGCCAAATTTATAGGATATTTAGACAATGTCCAAAGCTGGAATTGTTTTTAATATCAGTGACCTTGACGTAATTTTTTGAGGTCACCGTGCCTGTAAAGTTGAAAGAGGTGATTTTGTTATGGCATGGTGTAGCTTGGACTTCAATGGCAATGTCAGCACAGTACCAGGCAGGCCTATGGGCCTCTTGTGTTACATAATCTGAGTGTCCTTGGATCTTCTGTTCCAAGGTCACTGACGACATAAAGCTAAGGACTCACTCATTGTTGTCTTGGCGTATGCAATAATATTCATCACAGGAGTTGCACAAATAAGCTATGATTACATGTGGAGCGAAGTGCCATTTGGTGGACAATTTTTACATTCAATGTACATAAGCTTTACATGTTCCAAAGTCACTTGAGGACTCACAACTTTGAAATGAATAGGTGCAATACAGCCACGATGCCAGCAGAGCATTAGGCTCATGGGCCTCTGATTACCAATATCACATGTAAATAAACAAGAATTGTGACCCTTTAGAATTTTCTCAGGGGGTATTTCAGGTTTTGAAAGGGTAATATACCCTCATTTGGGGGTTAATGGAAACACTGAAATAAACAAGGCTTGTGACCCTTTTAAAAGTTTCTCAGAGGGTATTTCAGGTTCTGAAAGGGTAAAATACCCAATTTGGGGGTTAATGGAAACACTGAATGTACAATGAGTATGTACACAGATTCTCAATATGAAGAGAGAGTAGCTGTAATTAAGAATTAGACATCTGAATTCTACATATCAGAGTGCAGTGCCTTGTCTTTTTTTGCAGTTTGCTCCTTAAGTTAGCTCAAGATGACCAACATACTCGTGAATAAAATCAAATGTACATCATATCATTAACCAGCTAGTCAAAACTTCTCAATCAAATCAAATCCATCAAAATTAAGGATTCAGAACTGGTTCTTAAACACAGGTTCAAATTATGCCTTCAGTCAATAGATTTAAACAGAAAGTGCTGCAAATTATATATTTTTTGGAAAGCTTAAAAACCAGTGATTTGTTTTCTGACACAGTCATATGCATATTTGTTCCATATTTATACTGCAATCATAGAAATGCATTATTCCATTTTTCAAAGATAATGGATTCAACTTTTTTATTTATACTCATAAAAAATCAGATTTGTGGCAAACTCGTCATAACAATGTATTTGAATCTTAGCCCAGTCCCTTTGATGTGTCCAGCATGGGTTTGCCTATTCAGCTTCAAACCTTTATATCTTAGTTGAACAAAACAAAAAGTACAAGACACAAAACTAGCATTTTAAACAAGTGTATGAACTTTATTTTTGCACAAAACCTAAACAATACTCTTTGAAATAAAATAATTGAATCCATGCTATTTTGAACAATGGAATGATGAATTTCTGTGATTTGCAGTATAAACATGTGGCAAAGGATGCATGTGACTGAGAGAAAACAAATCGTGGTTTGTTAGCTTTCCTGAAATGTATGATTTGTAGCACTTTTTGTTTAAATCTGTTGATTGATGGAATAACTTGTACATGTCTTCATGAAGCAGTTCTGGATCCACAAGCAAAATCACTGGATGGAACATGAAAATAAGGTCAGTGTGACCAAGATACTCCTGACCTGAAGAACATCTGGCATTCTAAAGTAATATACCAAGTATGAAAAGAAATCATCACGAAAAAAAAAAGCATTAAATTACACATTTGAAATGATTAGCAGTAAACAAATGATGCCCTTGGCTGTGGGGGACAGGAAGAATTGCGAACCTGAGAGATGGACTGTCAACCCTTAGCTTCACTTGGGGTTGGCAGTCCATCCCACAATTCTTCCTGTCTCCCAAAGCCAAAGAGGTCATTTGCTTTATTATAGCAAAGAACAGTAGATCATTAAAACAACAAAATTTCCACATAATAATCTTAATGATGTAAAAAACATCATATAATTGTCAACACACCTGGTTCTCAAGCCAATCAGAATTACAGCGCCATCTAGAGGGATGTGCAGGATGCCAGTACCTTCTCAGCAGGAGACAGGAAAAAATGCCCCACCCCCAACTAAAACCAATTATAAGTGCGGATTTCCCCCACAGGTTTAATAACACTGATTGTTTTTCATAATCAGCAGTGTGCTGATTATAAAATGCTTGAATCAACTGAAGAATGATTTTGTGTCTCTAGTAACCTGCTCATCAAATTCTACGTCACACCACGAGGTGTACAAAGTTGCATGGAACTTTGACCTCCATGGGGTGATGTGATGATCTTGTGACCTGTGCCAAAGATACTTTTGTCAAGACATAGAGGACACCCGCCAAGTTTCAGGAAGATCTGTAGGATGGTCTTCAAATTAGAACTTCAAGATAACTAATGTTTCTGTTAATGACGCCAATGATTGCACGTTTCCTTTGTCTGTTGTATTAAAAAATCGCAAAACAAAATCTTTGCTGATTTGAAACAGATTTGACATGTATCAGCATTTTGTGTGATATACAGAAATGTGAATGTGGAAATGCATTATGTTACTTGACAAAACTTACTAAGTCTGGGTCTGGCTTGGAATAACAATGTATAAACTGGAGTATCTGGCTCTCAGGAAGCAAATGGTCAACACATGGATTCTACATGCATGATACAACTGTGCCAAGCACACAGCATGGAATTGATCATGAAGCCATTACTCTGTGTACATGCATGTTTGTTTACAAGTTTGTTTCATTGTAACCACAGAGGATGACCAGGAGGAAGGGGTGTTAATCACTGTTGGGTAATTTTGACTTTTAGCGTTAAACTGGAAAAGGCTGACTCAGAGTTGGGTTCAGCTGTCTGACAGTGTGCTGCCTTCTGTTTATCCTATTCCAACATAGTACCTTCCTGGGACCAGCCAGACCAGACCATTTCCTTACACTTAGAAGTGTCTGTGTAACAGGGAACATGCCTGCTGTTTCTTACAGGTCTGCATTCTGTCTGCATCCCTTAACAAAATATTAACTGTGATGCTGACCAAGGAGCTCCCCAAAGCTAAGCCATGAGCTGGTAGTCTTTGCTGTAACAAGGAAAGATAAGTTTAAGGCAAGGAAGGATAATAGGTTCAGTAGCATGGGTATAATGGTTAAAGAAGTGAAATAGTTCAAAAACATGTGCAGGCATGTAGTTTGCTGATAATGATTACAGATGTCCATGGAATCTTTTCAAAAGTTGGTTGCAGGCTATTCATGAACAGACTGGTGCAGCCTTCAAGGCCAGGGAGAGAAAAGGGGCTGGTTAGGTGGAAGGCGAAAGGTATTAAGGAACCCATGGCTCAACCCAAGTTCTGTTTTACTTTGTTTTTAGAGTCATTGGCGCATTTTTATATTGTAGGCTGAAAGTGGCGTAGAATTCACTCTTTCATGCACAGATTTTCCAGGGATAACTCCCCTTTAAACAAACAATTCAAAATGTTTTTAGTGCGGCTCATAACATGGTCAAAAGCACATGAATTATTAAAATTATTTCCCTTTCAAATTCTTCAATCAAGTGCCAGTACGCATGGTCTAAAATTTTCAGTTTCATTTTTTGTCCAAAATGCACCCAAGAAAGCTGTTGACTGCCTAAAAATAACTCTTTAATGGGTTAAATTTCTATATTTCTACAAGCAAGATACTGCTAGTTGTGTTTTCCCATCACTCAGTTGTGTTAGTAAAACAAGGCAAATGATTCTCATCAGTGTTTTATAGTTCTTTATTTCAATAAAATCTCAAACAATATGAATAAACAGCTCTTTATTTAAATGAATCTATATTTCACACTTCATGTCATCACTCTCATCATTTCATCTGATACTACAGAATTGTATCATTTTGTTTTGGATTGTCAGTACTGTATCGCAATGTGCATCATATTCTGAAAAAGTATAAAACTACCCCCTAATTTGGAAGATGCTCAATAGTAGAGGTTTGATGGTTGGTATCAGTAGAGATTTTCTCGACAAATTTTGTCTGTGAAATAATGTAGTTCCAGTGCTGAGGGTATGGGTGATGCCATGCTGCCAGTCTGATGAGCAGTTTACTGGGAGAGCTGGCAGGTAGCCAAGAACCTGTCTTGGTCACCTTTTGTCAGATCAGCTCCTTCAGAAAGCTGCAGTTTTATAATAAAAAAAAATTTAAAAAAAAAAGAAAAGAAAAGAAAGGAAGAAAAAGGCCCTATTGGTATGCAGCTGGGACTGTGCAACAGAAAACATCCTTAATACCAGTAATAGGGATGTCCAGATTCCATGATTTTTTTTGTCATTTTCTGTTTCTCAAATTAAAAATTCCGTTTTCTCAAATTGATAATTCCGTTTTTTTCCATTTTAAATATTTTATCCACTCTGCAATTATTAGGAAGGGCTGTTTGAGGCTGGTAGTGTTTGGCGTCCGTCGCCACGCTGCTTGGCTGCCATATTGATGGCCAACTTCGGCAAGTAATAAATAATAGTCCCGCACAAAATGAGGCCGGCCGCCAACATTGGGTAATTTATCTAAATTTGTCACCAGAGGTCTCTGGTAAATCATTGTTTATTAGGATGGAATGGTAGCGATCACGAAGGCTGAGTTTTATGTGAATTTACTTCAAATAAAGCTTTGGAATGGCTGAAAATAATGGGAAATGGTTGCAGTTTTGGAGAAATCAAAAATTCCGTTTTATTTTACCGATTCCGCAAATCTGTCCGTGATTCCGTGATCGCGGAAACTGGACATCCCTACAGTAATAATGAGTCTAGGACAGATAAATACAGGGCATGCATATTAATTTCCCACAAAATCTTCAACCCGGGTACCAGGAAACAGTGACA